>OZ026600.1:13794634-13827134 GCA_964020085.1 Micromussa lordhowensis
AACTTATTCCATTTTATGGTCTAATGAAGCTTGAGTAACCCCCACATTGGTCTTCCTTAGGAGTTAAATTCAAATTTTCTGACAAGCATTCCTGACCTTCTCATATGGGAGTTCACCCACCCTGGGTTCCAAATGTCTAACAGGAAGTAAAGGAGCAAAGGATTGAAGGAGTGATGGAGTGAGATCATCCCACCACAACAACTTGGAAAATAAAAATATTGATTGCTCTATTTATGCCATGACTTGTTTGGTTTTGGTAATCCTTGTGCACATGTTGAATTGCATTTTTATGTCTGGTAAATGGACGTTTTACTTCAGTTATGATAGGGAACACATAGTGTTTGACAATCGGCCAATCAACTGCATGTGACTGGTAATTGACAAACTCAGCAAAAATTGTTTTCATATTCTTATCCTTTAGATCAGTAAATGCCTACCTTCATCATTTTGAAAAATAGAAACTATCTGTGGGTCATTAAAGATGGAAAAAGCTCTGTTTCCATATTCAGTGTGAGAGGGGAAAAGCAGCTGTCCAACCTGTTGATTATTAAAAGTAAAATTTACACCAAGCATTTTAAGTGTATCCCCTACAAGGTTTATAATACTGCAGTTTCCTTTAAACATACCATAGTCACAGCTTTTGATCTTCATTTTGACAATTTGTTCTCCTAAAATCAAGCTTTAAATTTTCCACTTAGTCGTATCAATCAAAGCTGAATGTCTTATCAGAGAAGACCACCAATTCAAGTATGGCCACAACATCACTTCAGGAATGACAGATCTTGCAACAACAATTTTTTCTCCAGCAGCTTTACGAGAAAGTCGTAAATTGAAGACATCTGGGAGCTTATACAAACTATGATAGCAACAATAACATAAATGTCATGCAGAACTAGCTCTGCATGTTAATCATATATGTTTACACATTTTTCACACTACCAATGTAAACTAAGAACAAAATGCAATATCCAGTCTATTCTATATAGAGATATTAAAACTGTAAAACCCCTGTAGGTAATACAAGCACACTAACACCTTAACAATACAGTTTTGAGTTAACCGAGACCGCCAAATCAAAAGACTACTAAAGACACGTGTGCAGGGTTAGTCTTGATCTGAAGTAAAATACAAATACAGAGAGCGATATTCTACTTTTCTTGCACCAACCTTGCAGTATAACGTGTCTAACCATTTGTAGTGAAATGTTTTCATTGCTCAATTCTTTCTCTTTAAATAATAACGATTCTGTATGACAAAACAATACGAGATTGCCACATTCTCCACACTGTGCCATGCGACTCACCACAATTTCTTGGCATAACTGTATTGTTTATCATTAAATTTTTCTCATTTGATAAAGAATAAAAAAAAATACCTACTGTTGACACAACATTTTCAGCTGGGCACATAACTTTGATGACAGCAAGAATACCCATTCCAGCTGTGGTTCGACAATCTGTGATAAAGTGATCTTGAGGACAAAAGTAAAATCCACAATTAAATTTTTTACAACAAGCAGACACTGACAAATTTCGAAAATTTACATCCCTTATATGATACTCTCCTTAATACCTAGCCAATGCTGAGCCAACATTACAATAACAATAAAATATATGGGATACCTTCACTCATCTTGCAGGAATGCAGAAATGTCAAGGGTAAGCAGGGACCCTACTGGAAAATCGCTATGCTAGGCAATGTTTGTTTAACATAGTGATTTCCCCTTGCACACTTACCACTTACACTGTACCCAGGGCATGGCTGCCATTTACTGGCCATATGTGAAGTGTGACCAATATTTCATTGCTATTGTACTGCAACTGGGATGGCAAGACTCGATTCTATTGCAAGGGAAAGTTCACACATACATGTATATAAGGGGGGTTCTGGGGCACCCTCAGGAAATAACTTTGGGGCACCCGGCCGCCTCCAAAATGTTGACAGCCGGGGTACCCCAAAATTATTTCCTGAGGGTGCTCCTGAACGCCCCTTATATATGTGTGTATGTTATCTTTAATTTGACCCAAAATTATTTCCTATTTCCTATTTCCTATTATTTCCTATGTGTTGCCTCTGAATACACAACTACATGTATGGCTGCTTCAAGATTTTCATCTGACCTGCTTGAAATGCTCAACAGATCTATTTTGCACGAGCAGAACCAGAGACTCAGGCCTCCTATTGAGCCTGAGAGGCAGGGAGGCATGGATTTTCCATAAGTTAGAAATAATTTTAATGAATGGCTTTGTGTATGGAAAATGGCGGTTTCAGAAGGTTACCCATGGAGGAACCCCAACCAATCTGGAGGAAGCTACATGCCTCATGCTTCTTTATTTCCACCGCCAACAGGCACAAAAGTGACAAGAACCACAACTTTCCCCACAGAAGACGGCCTGAATTTCACAGCCATTGACTTCCCAACACCAGTTTCACAAAGTGATAAACTCAAGAAGCAAATCCAAATCTTGTAACCAATGTGTTTGGCTGGGAAAAGGACCATGTTATTGTGCACAGAATAAGCAAACAAGATGACATTATTCTGCAAATAAACTTGCTGCTAATCCAGCAGGGTGAGAACACACACTACGGCTATGTGAATACCCGGTAGGCTTACAGCGCCCTTGTATGACCAAAATAGACATAACATTTCTTGTACATCACAAAGTAGACACAACATTTCTGTAAATGTTGTTTACATGGCTATACAACAAAGGATCTGCTTGAAAGGCGCACACCCGAATGCAAAGGGTTGTTTAAAAGACCAACAAGAACAGAGCTGCCAAAAGAGGGGGAGAACAAGGAGTCTTTCACATATTACCATAAGTAGATGAAAGCACCTTTTGTGATATATGCAGACTTCAAGGCTTTGTTAAGAATGATCCAGGACTGCGCTCCGCCAAAAGAACAAGAAGAAAGCTTCACCATAAAAACAGAGATGCACAAGGCATGTGGGTTTGCTTATACAATCCTAAGAAGCCCTGGCAGGAGAAGACGCTGTTTTTGTGTTTTTGCAATGTATTTTGTGAGAAGACGAAATGCTAAGAGCAATGATGGCAAATAAAAAGCCACTCTTGATGACTCGCAAAGATTGGGAAAAGCACAGAAATGCAACAGACTGCCATATTTGTAATAAAAGCCTGGTTAAGGATCTGTTCTTAGACTCTCTGTGCATGACCATGATATAGGCAGGTATTGCAGCCAAAGCCAGAGAGGATGCTACCACAAGGCTGTCCAAAAATTAAAAATTTAGAACCTGCAGTTTTATCTCAAACAGAGCATGCGTTTGAAAAAGGTGCACTGAGCAATCAAGTTTGAAAAAGAACACTGGATGGAGCCCTACATCTGGATGAACACTGAATTCAGGAAGGAAGCAAAAAGCGATTTTGAGAGCACCTTTTCAAACTGATGAACAACTCAGTGTTTGGCAAAACGATGGAGAACCTGAGAAACTGTGTGGATGAGAAGATCATCCAAAGCCGGGAGACAGACAAGATACTGCATTTGGTGGCCAGCCCTTCATTTGCAAGGCATCACTTATTTGGAAATAACTTGGCAGGCATACACATGCACAAAAGCAAGCTCCTCTTGAACAAGCCCGTTTACACAGGCATGGCAATTCTTGAGAACAGCAAGATCCTGATGTATGACTTCTTCTATAATCACTTGAAAGCCAAGTACAGGCTGAAGTGTGAGCTCATTTGCACAGACACCGACAGCCTTCTCTTAGATATCCAGACAGAAGATGTTTACAAAGATATGATGGAAGACATTTATTTGTATGACACAAACAACTTTCCAAAGGACAACATACTTTACAGTGAAATAA
Source organism: Micromussa lordhowensis (assembly GCA_964020085.1). Classification (NCBI taxonomy): domain Eukaryota; kingdom Metazoa; phylum Cnidaria; class Anthozoa; order Scleractinia; family Lobophylliidae; genus Micromussa; species Micromussa lordhowensis. Next base: position 13,798,461 of record OZ026600.1, read on the forward strand.
ACAAGATGAAAGATGACTGTGAGGGACAGATGATTAAGGAAGCAGTAGCTATAAGGCCAAAAATGTATTTGGTCTTGGAAGGAAACAAAAAATACATCAGGAAAGCCAAGGGGGTGAAAAAGAATGTGGTGGAAAAGGAGGTGAGGCTCGATTATTACAGAGAAACACTTTTTGAGAAAAAGCAATTCTGGCAAGGAATGAATGTTCTTCAGGGCCACAAGATATATACGGCATGCATGTGAATAAGGTTTCACTTCCACCTATTGATACAAAGTGTTGAATATCGGATGACAGCGTGCACACACTGGCATATGGGCCATTTTAGTCACACCTTCAAGTTTACCGGGCTGATTCAAATATCTAAAAATTAGGGGGGGAGCTTTTCTTCTTTTAACTTGACAGGTCTGGAATACTTTGTAGCTGATTTTGAGGTGACAACTTTCTTTTTGATTGGGACAGCAGGTTTTTTCCTGATAAGACTAGTCACTTCATTGTTCAGCATCTCAACGATGTCGAGAAGCCTTTTGACACACACAGTCAATCGCTGGCCTGAAGTAAGGAGCATTTACACCGTAAACTGATGGCCGAATAAGTGCTCAGCTAGAGTGCAGTTGAAACGCTCAAGAATAGCTTGGTCTCTGTGAATTTCAGTACACCCATGGCGAAGTGTTCTTTTGTGATTTTCCATTTCTCTTGTCACACTTCCCATGAACTCGCGGCAAGGGTCAACTTGCAGCATCTGCGGCCACATCAAAGGGCTTTGCTTGTAAATCGTCTGAAAGGCCTTTGCAACTTCAGCAGAGTCTTTCAAGGTCAGAGGCTCAGCTTCTTTGTAATGGCTGGCAACATCAACAACAGTCAGCAGGTACTTGTAAACTTTGCAACCACACAGAAGCTTGTTGTGCCTCCGATCATCATTGCAATACTCGCCATTTTCCTCGTTGAATATAGCAATATGTTTATTTTTTCAATTTGTTGGAAGAATCTTCTGGTCTTCAAGATGCTGGTTAAGCGGGACCCTGGCCGCCATGACAGCCATGAACTTTTCGTAGTTCATAACGTCAGAGCTGGGATCAGCGGTGCACTTCTCTTTCACCACCTTTATCACAATCTAGCATATGCTGGTGGCTAAGCCAGTCAGAGTGGCCGCATACATGATTGTCTTCACAAGCTTGTTGTCAGACATTGAAAACATTGCATTCTTTGTTTGGCCAAGTGAACAGTGCAGTGTTAAGCTGGCAGACTGTTTTGAAACCCTTCATTGAAGTTAAACCTAATCAGGCCTATCCCAAACACCAGCCATGCTGATAAAAACTTGTAGGACGTCAACTTTTAGCATCAACAATGTATATCAATCAGGGGAAAAGTTCAATTAATCTTATTAATTAATTAATTTTTGAGCTCATTCTGCACAGCGTTGGCATCTCTGAGCTGCACAAACACAACAACTGCTTTTGTGGCCAATGCCGGAAAGCTTTCAATCAAGGTTTTAGTGGTCTTGGCATCCACCTAAGTCTCATACCTTTTGTAGTGCTTTTCAACATCTTTGTTGCTCAAGCACTTCACCTGCTTGTGTGTCAGCGTCACACCGATGGCTTCTTTTGCTTTACCTGTAGAAACCAGAATTGCAAGCTGTTCACAGCGGTCTGGAATGTCAGGACTGAGCATCACAGTGGTTATCACGCTAACTGGCGCGTGACCCAAATAGTCAGGTTCAGCTTCCAGCAGGTTCATTACTTCAGCCATCGCAGGATCATTTCCTTCAGTCATTGTGTTCACACACGTGTTCACTTGCTTATACATTGCGCTTTTTTCTTTCAATTAAAAAACAATTTAATCCCAATGGGGAAGCAAACAGAGAATACAAGGTGAGAGAACTTGTGCTCTTTCAGCCTTGCAATCAGTTGCTTGAGGTCATCTTGGGCAACCTGCCAGCATATTCTTCAACGATGGCCCTCGTGGTGTGGAAAACATGATTGCTGCCACATTCTCTGGAAAAGGCTTCTCAATGTTGGAGGGCTGCTGGGTCAAGCTCACCAGTCCACCCTTTCACATAATTATTTTGAGGCTGCACAGTCATCAAGAACTATGAGAGTGTTGGTACCTTCAAAAACATACTCAACACTTTCAGTAAAAATTCCACTTGGTGCTGCTCATAGATGATGACAAACAGCTGTGGGTCTCTCAGCAAAGCGGTAAAGGGTATTGTTGTCTTTAATCTTTAATCTTTAATGAGTTTACTCCTAAAAACAGCAATAACTATACTAGGAGTTTAAAAGCAAAATATGCGTGCAAATAAAATTAAATATAAATTTATATATATATAATAGTAAAAAAGGGAAATAGTACAATTATGTATACATATAAATAGCATTATTCGAGCGATTTAATGGCTGCAAGAGCAACACAATTAATTTTTTTTTACATCATCATCAATGGGTAGATTGTTCCATGTTACTATCGTCCTTGGATAAAAGGAATACTTATAAACATTATTTAAAATACTAATTTGCTGAAAAGGATGACTATTCGGTGACCTAGTAGCTCTTTCAATTTCTTGCACCTCGGGAGGAAAGCTAATACCAACATGCCCCTTTAGGATCTTATAGAACATGCTAGCTTGGAAGAAGAGTCAACGAGCTTCAAGAGAATCCCAACCAAGTTGTTCAATCATTGGAGTGACATGACTAAAGCGGGAGTAGTCACTAAGTACAAATCTTGCTGCACGATGTTGAACCATCTCAAGTTGATAAATATTGTGTTTGGTGTAAGGGTTCCACACACAACATGCATATTCAAGCTTAGGACGTACCAACGTGCGGTATGCTGTGTCTTTAACTTTTGGGTCACACCTGCTCAGGATGCGACGCAGCAGCCCAAGCGTGGAATTTGCCTTTTTGCAGATGTCATTAACATGCTCATTCCAGCAAAGATTTTCTGTCACTGTGATTCCGAGGTATTTTAATGAGGGAACTCTAGAGATAAGCTGACCATCCACAGAATATTGAAACACAATCGGGGTTTTCTTGCAAGTTATTCCAAGATGATAACATTTCTTAACATTTAAGTGTAATTGCCAAGTATTTGACCAAGATGATAATTGTTTAAGATCATCTTGTAGAGTCCAACAATCTTGTGCATCATGGATTTCTCTGTAAAGGATGCTTGACAGATGATGGGATATCGATTGTGAACGATGTATACTGATTGTGAACGATTTGACAGAAAGACTTTGATCCACTTACCGTAAGCATATTTCCTCTAATGCCATAGTAGTCAAGCTTTAGTAGCAGTCTTTGATGAAGAACTGAATCAAATGCTTTAGAAAAGTCAAGCAGCATAACATCAGTTTGACTACGGCTGTTGATTGACTTTGCCCAGTCATGCAGGGCTGATATTTGTTTTGTTTCACAAGAGAACTGCTGTCTAAAGCCATGCTGCTCGTTAATCAAGATGTTGTTGCTGGACAAGTGTTTAGCCATGTGGCTGAGAACAATATGTTCCATGACTTTGCAGCAGATGGAAGTCAGAGAAATCGGACAATAGTTAGACGGATCTGATTTATTTTCTCTCTTGAAGACTGCAGTAACAAGGGCTTTCGACCAGTCCGACGGTACAACACCAAGATCAAATGACAGTTGGAAGATAAAGACGAGCCACGCAGACGCTGATTGTGAGATCTCCTTGAGCACTCTTGCAGGTAAATTATCTGGCCCACAAGCCTTGTAGGGATTCAATTTGGCAAACTGTTTAGCGACTCCATCAGGCGAAAACAGAAGATCTACACTCGGGCAAAAAGGTGACGGGCTCATTTGAGGTAGAGGCAACCGCTCCCCTCCTTCATCACTGAATTTATCACACCCAGGATAAGAAACTCCGGTTTTCATTAGCCTGTGCCCTGACACACCAATGTATATGCTTCCCAGACTGTGGTTTGTCCAATGTGAGAAGCGAAAATCACTTGAAGGCTTTATTCTGAACTCATTGCAAAGTCTGTTGTATGTTCATAATGGTTATTGAACTGATTAAATGTTGGATCCTGGGGCAAAGCACTAATGCTGTGAATGCCGCCTGGCTGGTACAAAAAATGGCTTCGCGTAAAAGCATGTGGAATTTATAAAAGGCTCTTATTTGAGGTGGCAGAGTTAGACCCCTGTCAAAGATTTCACGAGAAATTCCACAACCTCTGTCATGCAGAAAACCGCAAAGTTGAGTTGTTGTTGTTGTAGCTGTATACAACATACATGTAGGTAAAATGACTTAAATCTCTAATGACATACTTTGTGATTTGATTGACAGAATACAACCAAGCAAAATAGGCAGTTAATTGCAGCACCGCTGGTTATGCCAGGCTTTCAACCACTCTTTGAAGCACCAGCCTGGACGCCGGTATGCCTGTCATCGGTTTGCCAGATCCTCTCCCATTAGGTGGCCTTGAGGGTTCCTTTGCTTTCATTTCTTCATGTTTGATTGTCGGCAGAAGAGGCTTGAGTCAAAGATAAAAAAGCATTAAGAGATCATCACACTCGCCGTCGCCAAAAGTGACAAGGTCACCAGGCTTTTGTCCAAAGCTTTGAATGACAATACCGTGACCGACAGCCAGTTTGAGATAATTCTTGCAGAAGCTCAGCAGTACAACGCCCTGAAAGAAAAAGTCCTGGCCAAACTGATTTGCCAGCCGTCAAGCAAATAGCCCGTCAATGTTGATAAAATGAAAAAGGCCATCCAAAGCAAGGTGGAAGTTTGAATTGACATTTGAAAATACCTGGGTTTATTTGCATATTATAAAAACATGATTGTCAGTTTTCACTAGATGCCGTTTCTAGTGGCTAAACTCAATGCCACATTTTTATTAGTGTTGAAAAAATATGTGTTTTAGAGTGACCTTCTCTTTTAAGAGAAACTGAATTGATCAACAGCGTTTTTGCTCATCTTCACCTATTCCCTTTATCCACTTTAATGCTTTAATAAAAATGCTCCTAAGACAGAGTACACTATACTAAGAGGTAAATAAATAGTAAATAATTAAAATAGTAATAAATATATGTAAAAGAAGAAACTTATTTACATTTCAAATTTTAGAATAGGTATCTACATTTAAAATTGCCCACTGTACAGTATTTATCCACACAAGATTAAAAATTTATTGTAGGCCAATCATGGAATTTATAGTGGACATTATACAACTAGTAGAAGGAAAAGTGTCCATAAGTATTGGTAATTTATTCCAGGCTACTATTGAACTTGGGTAAAACGAATATTTATAAACATTACAGTTGGACTGAATGTGTCGAAAAGGAAATGCATTGGGAACTCGAGAAGCCCTTGTTAAGGGACATACCTCAGATGGGAGGGAGATACCAACCAAACCTTGTTGGATTTTGTAAAACATAGATAATTGATGCGAAAGTCTACGTTGTTCAATAGTTTCCCAACCAAGCTGCTTTAACATAGGAGTAACATGAGTAAAATTTGAGTAATCTCTAAAAACAAACCTTGCTGCTCTATGCTGGACTAGTTCGATTTGGTGAATATTACATTTAGTAAATGGGTTCCACACTGAGCAAGCATACTCTAGTTGGGGACGCACAAGGGTAGTGTATGCCACACTTCTGGTTTGGTATTGGTATGCCTGGTGGATTTTGAAATTTTCTTTTGTTTATCAAACATTAAAGTAATCATGAGAAAGCAACAATAAATGAAACATACCATCAAACAGCATGGCACAAAGATCCACAAATATCTGTTTCATCAATTCCTTCCATGGTTTTACAGTCTCATGAACAGCTTGGTAAGTGATACCACAGTCATTTTCATCATCAATATTTTGTGTTTGAATGCAAGACAACGCCATTTTGTCAAACAGGTTGCACAGTCTTTGTTCGGCATTGGATTTCTGAAGAAAAGAGATTATTACTTGGATTGTTGCCAAACAGTCCAACATAGAAGATGTTTGAAGTGCAGGAGATGATTCAACACTGAAAGAAGGAAAGTAACAAGAAAAATAAGAAAATGAGGAACATATTGCTTTCACCATTTGTCTTGCAAACACTAATTTGGAATCACATCTTCGGGTTACAATTGAGCCTCTTCTGAGGGATATCTCGCTGTGTCGGACAGTTCCCTTGGAACCAGCAAAATGCCCATTTTATTCTCAATAAAAAACCGCCTCCAATATGCACCTTCTCTATAATCGGGACAACTAACTGCAAATCTCTACCCCAGAGAGTAAATTCACATAAACCTGGTGTCTGTCAAATGTCTATTTACTTAGATAAATGATTCGGAACTGTGAGAGTTAGGATAATGTTTAAGTAATCTAAGTTAAGTCCTAAATAAATTTATTAACAGCCATTTACAGCAGAACAAACCTTCCATCAATATAAAGTTTATCCGGCTCGCGCCAGCTAAAGTATCCGGTCTTGCCTTCCTCCATAGCTTAAAGAATATGTTTGCTTTTGCTTTGAGGTCAACTTATTTTGCAACCTTTTTTCTGTTATTTTCGGGAGCAAAGAAGAAGAATTTATTCAAATTCTGTTTTTTTCATTGCTTAGTCCCAAATCTCAAAGGCCGTAATTTACATAATTTGTTCCACAGCCTCTTAAGAAGTATGTGTTTGTTTAGTTTAATGTTTACAGTTGTTGGTGTTTTCAGTTTGGTTTATTACTCACATTTTTAATTTTTGTGTGCTGCCATTGGCATTCATTTGGTAAATTCTACTTGCTGCTTGCATCTTACAAAGAACGATAACACTAGCTTTTCTCACTTGAATTGGATAGCTTTATCTATTGGGATATGGAGCAAAACAACATAAATTTCAATCTTTTGCCATTAAATCCTCACAAAATTCGCACTTTTGATAGAAGGAAGGCTTTTTTGAATTGGTTGGTAAAATCTTCCATGGAGATATGTTTCCTTCAAGAAACATATAGTACACCAGAAGTGGAAAATATTTGGAAAAAACAGTGGAAAGGTGACTTGTTCTTTTCCCATGGAACTGGTCATAGCAGGGGCGTTTTTTTATTCTTGTAAAAGACCAGTTAGGATTGATTCGCAAGGTTGCTACAGTGTATGTTCTTCTTGAAGCTATAATCCAGGACTCCCCTTGTTACTTTCAAACATCTATGCGCCAAATAAATTTTCTGAACAGTGCAATTTTTTCAAAACAATTTCTGAGGAGCTAAATGGTTTGTTTACTCTCTCTGACTTTTCTGTGATTGCTGGTGCAGATTTCAATGCGATTTTTGATCAAGATTTAGACAGGAGCTGCGGTCTTAAGAAAATGAAAGACTTGGTCAAGGTTTTAGAAGATATTTGTTTGGAACATGACTTAATAGATACTTGGCGTGTCCGGCATCCCAAAGAGAAATGTCAAAAACACTAATAAAACAAATACTGTCGCTTGCAACTGCCTGTCCACACGCGTGACAAAAACATGTTCTGCTGGCCAATGAAAATTCAAAGTTTTGACAGCCAAACTTTCAAAGTTTACCCGCCCACTTGGGAACGTTTTGGCACCACTTACACAAACACTTAAAGGGAAAGAAAGTCGGCAACGCATACGGGCATTTTGTCTTTTGTAGTATTGAAACTTACAATGAACGATAGGAAATCAATAGAGGGATTTCTGTCGGACCACCTAGCTTGAAATTTCTGCCTAACTTATTTATTGTAAACGCCATGTCTTCAGTTGCCAAACGGTAGATAAATCAGCTACGATCATTTGCATAAGTGGCGCCAAAACGTTCCCAAGTGGGCGGGTAAACATCAAAGTTTGATTGTCAAAACTTTGAATTTTGATTGGCCAGCAGAACATGTTTTTGTCACGCGTGTGGACAGGCAGCAACATTATGAGGATTACTGTCAGAGCTATGTGCCTAAAAAGTGACGATCTCGAAAAAAAAATTCTACATTATCACTCTGAACTGTCTAAAATCTGTCCAGCTATTTTAGTGTAATTTATTTGCGCCAAAATTCAGGAAGTCAATTCCAAACTTTTTAACCATTTATACAAAATTAAGGCCCACACACTTAAACAAGTAATAGGTCTTCAAATTACTTGTGACTGATCACCTGAAAGTCTTAACCCTGTAGTTACTATTCCTGAAAAAATCTTCCACTTTCCAACTCAGAGAAATCTGTCCTCAATAAGGGCTTGAATTTTGTCCCTTTATCCAAAAAACTGAACGAATTCTCAGTTAAGCAAGATGTTGAAAAATTCCTTCACCGCATTCAACTCAAAGCCTTTTTCCATGATAAAGAGGATGATTTGGACACCTCGAACAAAGATACTTTTGAGTCGCTTGTAATTGTCGCACATGTAATTGTCGATAAAAAGGATGATTCGGACACCTAGGTCAAAGACACTTTTGAGCCGCTTCAGACTATAAAATCGAAGTGAACTTCCCCAGAGGGCCAGTTTGCCTCTTTAGATTTTTTCATTAGTAAATGCTGTCACAACACCAATAAACTTAATTTCAATCGTAACACCAAATTTCCCAACCTTTCTGCGCAAGAGAAAGCAGCACTAGAAAATCTTAGTAACCGAAGAGACATACATGTAATTGTCAAAGCGGCCAACACAGGTGGCACTTTGATTGTTTGGCGGGCCAACCTCTACCAAAAAGAAGCTTTGTGGCAACTTTCCGACACCTCTTTTTATGCTTAAGTCGATAAAGATATCACTTCAAATAACCAACAAATTGTAAAGAAAACCATTAACAACATTATAGTCAAACACGAATTGCCAGCTACTGCTACCAATCTCATCATTACCACTCCTAGAACCTTGTGTATTTACTTTTTACGTAAAATTCACCAATGTAACAACCCAGGTAGACCTATCACTGATCATTTGACCTGTACCTCTATGTCATCTACTGCATAACATGCACTCTTTGCAAAAAGTTATACATGGGCAAAACAGGGTGACAACTAGGCAACCGATTCCGAGAACACGGAACACTTGAAACGTCAGCTTTTGAATCTCTTTACGGTGGCCAATGCACATTATCAACTCAGTTGATAAAATTAAATTATCTTGTAATACTCCCCACTGACAAAGCACCACAGTTTCTTTAGAAACTTACCTCTTTTAAAATTTACAAGCTTCTCCATTAGGAAAGCAGGAAAAATCACAGATTATATGAATGAAGGGGTTAAAATCTGCAGGCATGTTTTTGGAAAATCAATCAGGTACATATACATGTACATGTATATATATAATGAGACATGACATCATGGACAACAGGGCTGGAAATAACAGTTGGTCATCAGACATTGGCAAACCAAATTTTGAATTTGTCTGGCCTATTTTACATTGTGATTGGACATGATGTCCAAACATTTGACAGACACATCTTGACTTCTTCACTTGAAGTTAGTCCATTCAGAAAAGTTGGTTAGATACAGTTATTTATTAAAAGGCTCAAAATTGCGACTGATACAGTCGCCCTAACATTCCATCTTAACTGACCAAAAATTCTGGTTTAGTAGACATAACACCGACTACATTTCTCTATCTTTCCGATCAATAATAGTTATAAAAGAAGTCAATCCATCCCTCTGCTTTGCTGTAAAGGATTCTCTCAGATCGGAAAACTGCCTAAATGGCTGACAGTGTTCAAAATCGCCCTACAATGCACTGCAAACCCATGAGGGTTGACTACACCTCATACACCTACAGACTGTGTTTCTTATACCCATCTAGTTAATCATAAATGATACATGTAAATGACTCAAATTTAAATGCAGTTTTCAACAAATCTTTATGCTAATAACTAATTAACTGTGCTAATAATATTAATGTACGATCAAATTGATAAGATGTCTGACTAAAATGAAGATTTGAAAGGACACATATCGTGTTAAAGAAGAAAAATTATTTCCAGCACTGCACAAGACATGACCCGTGAGAAACCAGATAATTACAATATATGAAACACAATAAACACTGGTAGATAAGCTACACTTGCAGAGAATCCTCCAAACACCAGTACCTAAAATTTTAGCTCTGTGATATTATGGAAATAAGGTCTTTTGACTTAAACATGTTTGATCTTTCACCAGTATTTTTTAGTTATTTTTTGTTAAAAAAAGAGCTCTTAGTCCATGGGTCTTGGCTATGTTATGGACGAGTGTATGGATGAGTGAGTGAGAGATGTAGTAACACCAATCAGATTGGAGCTACTATACACAGCCAATCAAATTACTGCTTCTTAAGGTGAATCATGTGTGTGGAGATTTCATCCTGATTTTAGAATGGCAATCTTGGTTTTTCTACAAACAGAAACAGATATTCTTGTATTGGCCTTATTTTGTCATTTCCAATGCTTCGTTTGCTATGGTTGAGCTCAGGACTTTGTGGATGGGTTTCAGAGTTCAATAACCAGCCGGAAAATCATAGTCTTTGGCATACACTAACATGTCATCAACGCTTTGTCCAAGGGGCTTTGCTTTCATATTATGTGAAATTTCTAATGAAATGACTCATTCCCACTCAGTAACTTGGCAAATTCTAGCACAGGAATGACTGTTTTAGTGCAAAATGCACCATTGTGATGGTAACCACCGATATCATTTGCATTATGTGCAGTTCGCGAAAAAAGAATTCAGTCCTAAGCATTTATCAGTTTATGTTTGCACAACATGTTTCAGTTCGTTAATGCAAGTTTCATTTAATCAGTGCTATTAAGCTGGCTATTCGCAAAGTAATACTGCCTTCTTGTTGAAACGTTCCTTACAATCAATACCGAGATACTCATTTGAAGTGGTTTTCTCCGTCAAAACCAAAGAAATTAGGGACAGCTAGTTACGAATAACACTGCTGAGTTTTGAATGTGTTTTTGTTGCAGATAAATGTAACATGATATTTTTACTTGTTAGTTTCAAGTGGTAACTTGACACTTGTTTTTCATGCACAAGTACTTGCAATTAAAACTGACAAATCAGTGACTCTCGTTCACATAGTCAGAATAAACAAACAAGAAGCAAATCTAGCGACACGTCCAGAAACTTTAACTTGATATACATGTTTAGACTTCTCTTTTCTTAGTGTCTTCAGCGACATTTTGATATCTTACATTAATGGAAATTCTTAAAAACGCAAATTCTTTGGATGTCTCTTTTCTTGGTGTCTTCAGCAGCATTTTAATATCTTACATTAATGGAAATTCTTAATCAAAGGCTCTCTGAGCAGCTCATGGATGAATAGCCCAACGCCAAGTTTACTTTTGCCCCTGTGGCAAAACGAGTCTTTGAGCGAAACTACTGGTATGAAAATATATGTCACCTGCACGGTCATTCACATGAAAATCAAGCGATTTTCATGGGAAACCTTTGGCACAAGCACTCGTTCTGCAAATAGAAACTCAGACGGTGGAAGTCAAAGTCTACATATGTGCCAAGCGGCCCATCAGGCCAGCACGAATAAAAAAATAATTTAACAAAAAAACAATTTACCATCTTCTCGTGGTCTGTTTACAATGTCCGATTAAAAGCTTTAGATATCAAGAGGGTCGTACAGGGAAGTCTCTGGCACGGTTCACGAACCTAAAATACAGAGGATCACGGTTCACGGATAAAAAAATTTCGTTTTCCCGAATTACGAAAATAAGAAAGTAAGGACCTGTTCTTACATTAAAAACAGTGTTTGTAGGAAGCAAAATCGCGAATGGCTAAATCAAGGCTCCGTATTGCATATTGCATGGCTAAGGCACTCTCGATAGACCACTGTAACTATTCGGAGATTTTGTGTCTCAAAATCATGTAGAGTTGTGTGGTAAAATCACGAATATCAGTTAATATTTCAGGTTCTTCACGGATCACGCAAAACCTTCAGGTCACGAATCAGGAAGAACAAGAACTGCAGAATGCGGTTGAAAACCGCGCTTTAAAAAAAACGCGGTTACTTACACTGTCTGCGAAACGTGACTCTCCTGCCCTTCAGCAAATATACGAAAAAAAGAGTATCTGATTACATTCTTTGAATAGCGCGAGTTTAGCGTGACCTGTAATCGGAGAATTTTGTTTACGTCTAATGAAAAAACACCTTGACCTTTCAATATAAATTAACATATGGGTTTTTGACGAGCGCTATGCTTCTTGTCTTTCCGTACTGCTGCTTAGCTTGACAAATTTCAATTTTACAACTCCACGAGTTGAACCAAAAACCATCTTCATGCCGCGTTAGCCGCCATATGTATGAACTCCATGTTGTCGGACATAAAATTTGTCTTTCTAGTACCCCGCTAAAACCTGCTGAACCTATCCCACGAAGTGCCTAGGACAAGAACCATACTAAGCAGGGGAGGGTTGGGAGAAACGATTTAATCCAGTTTAATGAATAAATTAATCAGAATCGAGTGAGTGAGTGATCGAGTGCCATCCGATTGCCCCCTACACTCATGGATGTTACGTAACATCCATGAGCAAAAATGGGAATTCTTAGAAGAGATTTTCTTTAATTGTGGAATGGAATATCTTAAAATATCTAAGACTCCATGGTGACAAGTTTAACTGCAAATTAATTAGATTAGACTTTGAGGCGACACATTCTTTTGTTTTGAAACGGGTTCCTTGCATGGTTCAAAAAGGTTAAATTATGTCTCTCATTAAGTGACATAACTTTTTCTGTAACTGACTTTTTATCACCAAGAAAACTTGGCGTTTGGGAAGGGTAATGTGACAAGGAAACGTCCCAAACTCTGCACATTTCATGGCGTCTTATAAAATTTATACAGTTTTTCATGTGTCTGGTTGTTTCAAGTCTCAAGTTAGGTAACACTGTTTGCCTTTCATAATGTTTTCTTGTTTAAATGGGTTCTGATAAGTGGTTTTGTGGAATATCAAAACCCAAAAAAAACTGATTATTGGTTTATTCAATTGGGTCTTGTTTTGAAATGACTTAAATTCAATATGTTGACTAGCAAACATGACACTTTTACTTTTCACACCAACGTTTGTAATTTTGTCTAGTGTCCCAAGGATGTTTGGCCAGGATCGAAAATCCTAGTCAAAAGTCTAGGGACACTTTGCACTTTTACCGACATATGGTCTTTCCATCCACCTCCTCCTCCCTACCACGACCCAACACAATCTTGATATTGACCGACTATGCCAACATTGCTTTGGAGGGAGGGGGCATTTCATCAAAGACTTTTGGCCAGGATTGTAAGTCAGTTTTCATATTTAATATTACAGTGCGACTACTCCAACCAAGGCCACCCAACAGAAAGTTCCACAAATTTACCAAATAAAAATCGCGGAGGTTACTAAAAGTTTTCCAACAAATTAACTTTGTAATCAAGCTGTACATCACAAAGGCAACAGATTTGTGGTCATGTTGGATACTTTGTTAGAAAACTATTGTTAACCTAACTATTGGTGGCCTTGGTTAGAGTAGTTGCACTGTAAAGATACTTTTAAAACAATGTACCACGGAAAACTGAAATGTCCCCACAAAAAAGCTGTTCACTGAATGAAGCATTGGTATTTGTAATGTGTTGTTGCACTGACATGTTTCTGTGAAATTTGTTTCTTCACATAGTAGAATTAGTTTGAGCACTTCAAATCCCTTTACCAAGTACTGCTTCTAATGAAATTTTTCTTTGTTAATATGTTTAGTTTTTTTATGATAGATGAGGAGAGATTTAGTATTTTATTCTTAAACATTAGGGGCATAATATCACTGATCACTAATTTAAGGAAACTAAGTCCATCTCAAAAACGCTCCTCCTCATCCTCTTCCTCCAATCAAGTTACATTTTCAGAGAAACGTTAATGGAAATGTAGTAGCTGCCTAAAAAAAAGGATTCAATTAAAGTTTTTGAAGAAATTATCTTGTACATGTGAGAAATACTGCCCACTTGGATGATGATCCGTTCCAAGTGGGCTTACAAAGTAAGCACACAAATCCTTTTGGGGGGGGGGGACTCTTGGCTAAAAGCTCAGCAGCTAAATTACTAACCTTGGAACTTTCCGCTGCTTGTTCAAGCATAACCCAAGAAATTCTAACACTGAAAGAACAGAACATTAACAGTTACAATAAGTTGGGACTTCTATTCCCTGTTAGGCTTATATCCACAGTCACAGCACAGAAAAGAAACTGATGCCTGATGGCACTGGGCTATTGGGCAAAGAAATTAGGATAAGGGTTTCAATCTTTTGCTTGCTTGGTGGGCATGTGACGTTTTTCAGAGAAAATGCCTTAAATGAATCAATCTAGCCTCCTCAAAAGGTAAATGGGTTTTCTTTGAACTCTGAATTTGTTTGCCACATATTTGTACAGTACAGTAAAAGCATTGTTCACCCAGCCATTTGATGCCATGCAAACAAGTTAATTACAGCTACAGTAATTCAACTACCAACCATTTAAAAACCATGGAAAAATATACACTGCTTTGACTTATCTTTTTAGTTATTCAACCTGTGACCAGCAGCACGTAAATTGGGCTGCACAAACATTGATTGCCTTGGCCACTCATTGGGCCCAAATTGAAATATACTTAGACCCTTTGCTACCCATAAATCTGCATTATTGTGTTGTCACCACAACAGCACGCACTGTTACAAACAATGCTCTGTGCTTCTACCTGGAGTTATTTTTCTATTCAAAAAAAATTATTTTCCATTTATTCTGATGGGATATAGACTTTTATTTTTATACAATACAGCCAGTTACATTACTTAAAATACTGATACTTATGCAGCTAACATTACAATACATCTACTTACACAACTTAGAATGCAACACAGCTACTTTACTTGCACTACTTATAACGATAATTTACATTGCTTTTTTATACTAATACATCTACTCTACACTACAATACTTAAAAAGCTACTTTACACCATTGTATATATAGCAAGAATTTTAGGCAATAAATCTTGCAAATAGAATTCTATGTGCTATATTTTCACATGTGAAAAAGCGAAATGTCCAATCAGCTTCCAGTATAGCATTCTTCACATGTGAAAAACATAACCAATCACTGCCCAGAGTAGGATCACTTAGACAATCAGAGCAAAGCACTCAAATGACTTCCGAGAAGCGTGGTCTTGAAATCAGCGCCTGCTTGAAGTTTGCGTTTCGAAAACATGGCTTCGGCTTCCCATTTTAGTTCACTTTTGGAAACAGCAGCGGAATATATCCAACATCTTGATCACTAGGACTTCAGCTTCAGCCAACAATCACTTCAGCAAGTCTGATCTCTGTTTTCAAGGGGCAAACATTTAACATCTCTATAAAGTATAAGTCAAGGGTGTCCAAATTTGTCTTTGCACAGCTCGAAGCGCCATCATTACATGATTGAATTTGACAGTGATTAGGGACAAGCAAAAAGATTTCACACTTTGTATTGTTAATACCAATTCCCCATATTATATTTAAGCTTGTCCTGTGGATTATGAATCAACATTGATCCAATTGGCATAAGAACTACTCTAGTGGTGGCAATCCAGCAAATATCCAAATTGTAGTTATGGGAAGCTGTGAGGGTATTCAAGGCCACCTATGTACCCATCTTGGATGCATATTTGTGGGTTAGACTGTGAATCAAAACTCATTTTTGCTCAATCAGGTAAGGGAGGAGTACCATGTTAGTTGTATTTACCTAGCCAAATGCATGTGATCTTTGATCTTTATGCATTCACAATGTAAACTAGGGTGATCCCTTGCATAAGGTAACCCCGTGATCACACCCTTCTTCTCTTCCCTTACAAGATCGCTCTTCATGGGCCTTACACTGAATCTGCCAATTATCACACATTACGAATGAGTCTTCAAGACACTCTCAAATTTGTTTGTTTTATTTACTGAAGCTAGGTTTGCAACACAGAG
Source organism: Micromussa lordhowensis (assembly GCA_964020085.1). NCBI lineage: Eukaryota > Metazoa > Cnidaria > Anthozoa > Scleractinia > Lobophylliidae > Micromussa > Micromussa lordhowensis. The sequence continues at coordinate 13,814,299 of OZ026600.1, forward strand.
TAAGGGATACTTTGAACCAGAAAAATAGTTTTGACATGCAAATCCATGTATGTACCAGATTGACTTTCTGGCCCACAAAATTGACTAAAATTTTGATATCACACAACATCGTCAAATTGTCTAAAAATTCATGTTTAAATTACATGTGGATCTGACAATGCCAGATAACAGTATTTACTGCCAAAAGATGACATTTTGTAACATGGGTTAACTTTTCCAGCCATGCTTGCTATTTTTTAAAAAGTGTAATTTTAGGGTAGAGTTTTGCTTTGTTTGGGGCAAATTATGTAAGGCCGTCTCAACCAGAAATTAAAATTCAAACAACCTCAAAGTTACAGTTTGAAACAAGCAAGTAAAAGCCTTCTTCCTGACAAAGTTTGAAAAAATTGAATTTTTCTATCTTGTACTGGTATAGGTGACCATTACAGCAAGCTGCTCTTAAATCGTTGGCCATGCTCCCAAGACTGTAATGACCTGGAGTTAATTTCATAATGTTTACATTGTCAATAGAATTAAAAAATGATATACATGTATCTCTACTGCACTTCAAGGTTTGTCATGAATAGTAGAGTGAACAGGAGAGAAGCCTAACATAGTTTGACATATTTCTGTATATAAACCACACACTGGACCCACAATTCCTTGATTTGCTTCCATGAAGGGTTAATGCTTGAAACGTTAGCTTTCAAATCTTGTTACAGTGGCCAGTTCAATAAAATCAAATTATCTTGTATTACTCGCCACTGACGCAGCACCACAGTTTCTTTAGAAACTTACCTTCTTCTAACATAATTTGGTTTTAGAATTGGCTCTTTGAGTTCTGTGTGTTCCTTTTAAGGAGTGTCAACCATTTTATTAAACAAATATAGAAAAATCATATTTTCTGTATGCCAGTTGATTTGGATGCTCTTATTAAATGGGCATCTTCATCTCAAGCAGAAAGCCACAGCAGCAACAAAAGCAAAAGCAATGGCAGGGTTTAAAAAAGACTACCCAAACACAGACACAAGAAGATTCACTCCAGAATCTCATTTTGACTCAAATTATCAGCCAACAGTGCAAGTGATTTTCAAAGTAGGGCTGCCTTGGGCATGTTGGTAGTGTGGTTTCCAGCAAAGCTGACTCTGAACACACAAAGCCAATAGCCAATAGTAGCTGTCCCATTTTCAGAAAAAGAACTGTCCAGGCATCAACCCAGCTCATGCTGCTTATGGTGATCAGAAGAGAGAGTATCATTGCCACAATAACCAGCTGAAGCAGGTGCTGCCTTGCATAACACCCAAACATCAGTGATGCACTCACCTCACAGCTTGCGTGCCACTTTTTTATTCTTATCATATCTTGATGCCGTTGGTGATCAATTACTGAACAGACGCACAGCATCACAGAATCTATTTGTTTAACTGACAATGGTTCCAAGGGGACCCAAAAGAATGGAGCCTGATTCTTACAAGATCTTGAAGAGCATTACCAACCCTGTTGGCAGGACACTTCAGTTCCTTGGAGAGAGCATTGTCAATGATGCCAATAGTAAGTTGTTCCAACACTAAGGATGTTGTATTAGTTCGTTTTTCATTGCTTGTACATGAAGTAAATAGAGATTGACCTTGTGCTCGTAAACCATGTTAGAGCTGAACTGCTGTGTACCTTTACTCCTATGTTTTCCCCAATTCATGTTTGCTAGGCTGAATTAAAACACAACTAGAACAAGGAGAATGGCTATCACAGCGAGGCCATATTTTTTTAATATCTCTATCACTTGATTTCTTTCTTGCTCCCCCAAGGATAGCTTAACATGTAAGTGAGCCAATCTATTGTCTATTCTGCCAATCTCTCTTTCTCTTTGTTGAATCCTTTCACTAGCTCGTTCTTGTTCTGCAGTTGGCCTGTTTCCATCATTGACAATTCGTGTATCCTCTGTGTTTGGATGTGTGAGGTCTTCTCTGCCTGCACCTAAATCTTGTAATGGTATGGTTTCTGATTCTTCCACTTGTTTTGCTACATGTAGTTGGTTTATCCAAGCAAGAGGCTATCCTCACTTCCCTAGAAATGTACCTTACTGAACACCATAAATTGAGTCAACAATCCAGATAACATGAAATTTTGGTTGCCACAATGAGAAAGGTATTTTTAGTGATAGAAATGTAATGAAGTCCCTCAATTCAATTATCCATTTGCTGCTTCTACTGTAAATTTTAGATTAGTGAAAAAACAGGTTACATTATAGAAGGCTGTATTTAAATTACCAAAATGTCCATTGAAAAGAAGCACATCAGTACCTAACAAACAAGGACAAGAAATAAAAACAAAACTCAGTCTAAACCAGACTATTCATTCCCTAAAGAACAAGAAAACAAACAAACAAACAACAAAATTGCATTACAGAAAAAAAAAACATTTCATGGAAACAAATCTCGGTACTGTGTCCTCATGTTATACAACTTAAGAAAGCAGCGCAACCCACTGTGTTTTAAGGGGGCAGGAAAACGTAAATAGCAGCAAGGGAAAATAATTTCCATGTGTTTGGTTGTTTAGTGAATGGTTGATTGTGGAGGTTTAGGAAACAAAAAGTAATAATTTTCACATAAACGCACACCCATACCCAAAAAAGCCAGCATAACATGACAGACAAGCAAAGTTAAGGTTTACTGGGAGTGAACAAATCACACAGTGTTAGTAACAAGTGCATGTAGCAGCTGCTTGAAAGAATGAAGGGACATTCTGTGGCCCATTTAAAGTGGAAGAGGAGGAGAGGAAGGAAATTATCTTTTTCAATGTCAACTTCAACTTTTTCCCCCATTTTTTCTTATCAGTTACTTTTTAAAGCAAAATCCAGTGCTTAGACTTAATAATCTTAATTGACCACTCTTCAATGGGGCTTTTCAGGGTCAACATCAACAAAATCTGAAACAAATTTACAAATAAACATAACAGTTGAAAATTCCAAATGGCAGGAGGCAGACCGGTTAGCTATTTACCAGCACAAAAGGGAAGATGAACCCAGGACCACCAAGAACAAAATAATACAGCTCGTGGTAAGGGGGAGTGCTTGAACCCGGGATCTACAGATTATTAGAAGAGCAGTGGCCTATACCACACACCATACTGCTTTCCAAATTGTTAATTTTTTACCAAAAAATAAGTGTTAGTTGCATAATTATTTTACAGTATTGTGCAAAAGTAATCCAACCAATTTTGGCAAAGTTCCTGGCTTATCAGGGCTTAAATTCGAGGAAATTTTTCACTTGAAATAATGTTGTCACAATCCACAAATTGTCACTTGATAATTCACAGTGCATTTTCAAACAACAATTTGCCAAAAATCCACCGGGATTTATGAGTAAAATAAAAAATCTGCTGGTGAAGATTGAGCATGAAAGCCACCAAAATCTGGCAAACATCATCACAACTCAGTGAACTGTTCAGTATTAAACTTACCTGGTTATTTCACAATGGACGTTTAATTGTTAACTTGATGCAAAAGCCAATAAATACAGTACTGCAGTTCCAATAAATACATGTACTTGTTGTTAACCACTTAACACACTTGCTGAAGTGTTAATTGATTAAACACTTAAAAGCAACAGGTTATCAAAAATGTAAACAATGCCATTTGAAGTGTGCTTCTAGACACACTACTTCACCAAATAACATGTGAGGGGGCTAGGATGGAATAACCAATAGCCAGATGGTTTTGTGAGTATCTGGCATGAACAAAATTCTGGTTTTCAATGCCATTAAAGAATATGAATATCATAGAAGTCAGCAAAAACCTTTGTCTATGAAGCTTAAGCTATATCAGATTATAGATGCCACTGAGTGTGACCCTCGCCAGAAGATGATTTGGTTGAAAGTGCCTCGTCAAATATTGTTTGAGATTTTTCGCTTTTCATCGGCAGTTTTTCCTTTGTTTGTGAAACAAACTGAGCTTGCTGTCTTCACAATACAGTAAGTACATTCCTATTATGCATATGGAGCTGAACTTGCCCGCTCTTGGAAAACCTTTTGCAAATTTATAGATTACTGTAACATTGTCACAAATAACATTGTATTAAACTGCTAAGAAAGGTTGCTAATTATTAATAGGCTGCTATTATTTTGCAAGTTTCCAATAATTTATCATCATGCTTGAAAGAAACTGGATCTCTACTAATTATTAAAACCATGTTAAGAACTTTTTTAGTGAATTTTCTTAGAATTTCTAATAATTGTGTATAGTTTTTATCTTTTACTACAGTACCGCCTGAAACTATGGACCCGTCAGGTTGCAGCAAAACCTTGTGTTTGCCGCTGGCTCCCACCTCCCGTCCACCACGGGTGAAAATATGTGGCACCACGGTAAAGACAAGTGCGACCGCAATTGCATATATACCACAGCAAAATAGACGAGGTAATACCTGGGGAAAGTTATCTATGTGTATGGAGTAAAGTGGCATTTTTTCATCAACGTTTCATGTAAACTCCATCATAATCTGGAATCAAGAAACACGCTCGATGAAAAGTCGCACGGTTTACATGCAAAGCATATCCTCTAGTTTGTTTTGTTCTTTCGAAATCTATGTGTGCCGTTTCACAAATTGTGGCTACACTGTACGTAGCCATTTTAATAGGGTTCAGAGGGCTTTCTTGATTAGAATGGCAAATGGTGGAGCAGTCTACTACTGCTGAAATCAACAACGCGTTGATACAGTGCCATTAAAATACATCTGCTGATCCGTAATAGCGTGAACACGGGCTAAACGTTACCAGTTTCAGGTAAAACTGTCACTGTTCGTCGTCTAGTTGTTGTTTTTTTAATTTCAAAATCAATGCATTAAAAGTAGTAACGAAACTTCGTGACTTAGTATTGGAAGCAACAGAGGTCAGGAATTATTGAAAATAAAACATGCAGCATCTTTTGATTTCCGCAAAAGGTCACGCAAAATGTAAAAAATATCCACTTGCTTAAACTGGAGAAAGGTTGCAATTCTCCTTTTGATCAAGTGTATACTAGTAAAGGCTATTGAAATATTTCCCCATAAGAATCTTGGCTTAAAGGAAGATTGCATGTGTTGAATATTGTCAGGAATAAAGAGCAGTCACCGCTTTAAATTCTTTGTCGGAATCAGTGGGATACGAAAATAGCGGCATGTCTTTTGTCGGCTTTTCAGAATTTCGTGTCTCAAAAGGAAAATAAAGGCAAAGCAACCTTCCATGGGGCCGGTGAGCTTTTTCCAACATTTTGATCAGAAATGTAACAAGCCCAATTACAAGCCTTATCGCGACCACTTTATTTAGCCGCAAATAAATAAACCAAAATCTATTTTAACAATTGTTTGTCGTTTGTGATTTGACCCATAATTAGCGGTAAATATACTGTTGAACCAGGCCAATTTCATTGGTTGCCACAAGACGACATGTCACCGATGCACTCAAGCAAAACAAGGTGAGCTGTGATTTATGGCGGTTCGCTTTCGTGTTCCATTCTTGCTTTCACTTTGTGCTAAGTTATGTTATGTTTGGAGTGCTGTTATTTAACTGGTAGATGTAAAAAATCCAATGGAGGTTTCTCTTATTCACAGTTCGCTCTCCTTGAAGCGGGTTCCATGAATAACAGTAGATTTACATTATTCTTACATATAATAAAGCTTACTGTACATCTCAATCGGCTGCAAAACTTGGACCAGACAAAGTCCAATCGCTGAGTTAATGACAGCTATGCACCTCGTTTCATTCACACTTAAGAACTGAGACATACATACATGTACACTGTACTACCGTATTTTATACCAAGTTATAGATGTTTTTGATGAAGTTCATATAATGTAGCTACCAAATTTTCTTTATGTTCTCAATCTTGTAACTGACAGGGATGATCGGTTTTATCAAATGCTTCTTTGCGATAAAAATGCGGAGATTCAAGCTGAGCTTTCAAGTACGCTTTGTCGCAAAGAAACAGAAAACAAAATGCTATTCAAACTTGAGGCGCCTTTTTTACCGAGGTAATACCTCATCCAAAATGCTGCTGTGGTAGGACGAATAGCGGCCTTGGGTTTACCTACGTAAAGAAGAGGTTGAGTGCCGGAATACCGCTTCATTGACGCGTGGAAGCCCCGCGGCGAGAATGCGGGAAATGGGTCAATATCTTCAGGCGGTACTGTGCATATATTGTAATCGTTTTAGGATTTTTATTGATATTTCATTTCTACTTTTAGTTTTTCAGGGCACCCTTTGATAACAGCATGTTATTTGCTGGCCAGGAGGCTTATATTGGCAAAATAGGTCTGCTATGCATACTCATGGGGTTATGCTTACTACATACTGTATGTGAATGATCAATTGGCATAGGAAATGTGGTCCAAACTGCTTTATGATCAGTGAAATATGTTTCTAAAGCACCTGTTTGTATATGTAAGTGAGATATGTTGTTATATATGTGATCAAAGAGTGTTTTGTAGTAAGTTGTACAAGTCATTACCAATTGTTTGTAATGTTCATCTTTCACTAGTGGATTACCCTTAAGGTGTTACTTCTGTTTCACTAAGCCAATTGATATTTAAGTCCCCCAGAATAATGATATTGTTATCTGCTAAAATTATATTTAATATTCATTGATTGCTTGACCCAAAGTACAGCCCAAAAATAATGCATGCACATGAAGTGGCACAAGAAGTTCCCACGTGGCAAGAACACGCAAGCTGGCATGAAAGAAGTGAAAATGTGGTGTTTTGTGGTTGCCAGCAAGAATTTTTGGAAATGCAAGAAGTTGAATATCTAAGCACAAGAAGCTACGATTCTAGCTACAAGCTGAAAGAAACACAAGAAGATGTTGAGTCCAGCTGCATCAAGTTTTCTTTACCCAATCTGACAGTGCATAGACAGCAGTAGTGTAAATAAATGTCGCAATGACTTAACATTTCATTTTCACAAAACTCTTCGATAATTGTAAGACATCTGCTTACAACAAGCGTTTGCAGGCAAGAATTACAGCTACTACAAAAATGTCAACTTGAGCAAATAGCGTCGCTGGATTTTTTGCCAACAAAATGTAGCCGTACCAGTTGTGAAACGCACATCCATGGCAGCATTTACTAAATACTGCTCTGATAGAATCTGGTAAATTTGCTTAGTGTATTCCTCTCATCTTCTTCTCCTTCTTTTTTTTCAAAATACACATTCAATTGCAAGTTCAGAGACGGCAGTGGCTCAGTTAAAAACCAAAATGACGATTTGTGTATTGTGACTCCTTATAATTACATAACGTTCAAAATAAACAACTCGACGCAGGAAGGTCACTTTTGTCATACATTTCTTTGTTTCCATATACTTCGAAGGTATTGCTCGCAGAAGTCAAGATATTTGTTGTTTCTTTCACTTTTGCCACACAAAATTGCAGAGCAAGACGCCAAAACAAAACAAAATGCTAAATCATCAAGTTGTTTCCAACACACGTACAGGCTAGGTGTCACTTCTATCTTACTATAAACGTTACATTGATCGCAAACCCAGTATCAAATTCAGGGCAAACCGATAAAAGTTTCTTTTTTAAATCAGATGAAAATAATTATAAACCGAAAAATTCAAACCGAGAGATAAAAACAACTCTGGAAGAAGACTGTCAGTATTTCATCCGCTTGCCGCTTGTCTCTTTGTCGGTGGAAACATTGTTTGTTCGCGAATGAACAAGCCCGCTTACCGCTTGCCTCTTTGTTGGTGGAAGTATTATTATTCCTCCTGTAATCAAGCAGCGACTGAACTCGTTCAATAATTTGCATTTTCATCGCCAGAAGCATAGGAGATGGAACATAAACCACCAAACGCAGCTTTTAGCTGTTTGTTCGCGATTGAAATTTGAGCCAGTTGCTCAACTTGTTACTTAGCACATGACCAAAATCTGCTGTTAATCGGCCATAAAGTCTAAAATCTCCCGAATAATTTGTTCCTCCCAAACAAAAACTCATTCCAAATATGCTATGGTTAAGAATTTTTTATGGCATAGTAAAATTAATGGTTTGAGCCCAAGAGTATCAGTAGTTCATATAGTGTGATCGTCCGGGTAAGGGTAGTTCTGAGAATAACTGTTGTTGGTGACTGACGTTTCGACAACCTGAGCGGAAGTCATCTTCAGAGTCAAGTGAATAGTGTTTGTCAGTTGATAATGTTATACGTTTGGTCCGTTGAAAGTGATTGGTCACTTTAGCCATGATAGTATTGGCTGAAAGACTCATGTAAAGTTTGTCATCAGACTGTCATTGGTCAGTTTCCATCCGTCTCTTGTTAGTCAAATTGGCTAACACTTTATGGCTAACACTTAAGAGCGTTAGTTAAGTCACATCAATGACAAACTTCCCAACACATGTTTTGCTACCGTAGCCTTTGTGATGCAAAAGATTTGTTGCTCATTGCACAGGTGAGAATCACACTAGCCATAACTTCTTCTTCGGTTACCTGTGTTTGCCCAGTTCTTTCTGAAGGCCAAAATCAGCTTTAAGTGGATCTGTTTAACAAGATCTGGTTCTGTTTGATCATGTATTTCTTTCATTTAGATTTAAATGGATATATATGCTCTGTAAAACTTATAAACAATAGCTCACGATCACGGGACTCAAAATACCGATCGTAACATTTCATCTTGTTACACTGCTTTTTTTTTCACCTTCTCTTGGTTTAAGAATTAAACGCAAAGAAGTTTTTTCGGAGCGGACAGCTTACCGCAAAGAAGTTCTTGTGCTTTAAATTTCTAAGCTCAAAGAAGTTCTTGTACCTGCTGAAATTAAGCACAAACGACCCATGTTACCCATAATATATCTCATTAGGATATATCTCATTAGGATCTCGAAAACTAAACCTCGTTTCCCCAAAAAATGTTAATATCAACACTTGAACAATTGAAATCTTTACGTAAGTAAAAACTGCAAGCCATTTTCCCATCCAGTTTAAGTGTTTATGCAAGTTTAACTTGAAGTTGGTTGGTACTACCTGTGAATCTTTTATAAGAATTTATAAATCTTTAGAAATGAAATTGATAAGATTTTTTGAGTTGAATTACTTTAAAATCTTGTTTATATTAATTAAAATGTGTTTTTCATGAATGTTATATGGATAAAGGAACAAATGATTACAAATTGTCTAGTAATTTGTTCGGGGGACGGGAAAGTTGGGACGAAGGGAGGGCGAAGAAGTTGGGAGGGTGGAGAGGGTGGAGAGGGTGTGAGGGTTGGGAAGTTGCTCTAAAGTAAGTAAAACCTTTGATTAGGAAAGTAATTAAAGGGTTGTAAGGACTACAACATTGAATGTTTGGAAACCGCAAATATCTTTTTTTCAGGAGATGGTAATTGACTAACATTTTGAGTTTTTGTAAAAAACAATTTATATTTATATTAAAAAATGTAAATTGAGAATGTTAAAAGCAGTCCTTATAAACCTTCAATTAGTGTGACAGTCTAACCAAACAGGCAATTTTTTTTTTTAAATTTAGGGCATATTGGATTGAACATTTTTAGAAAAATAAATATTAGGCTTAAAATTGTTTACTTTGGAATGAAATTAAAAATCAATTGTTAAAAATTTCTGTAGCTTGTTTTTGTTTGTAAAAAGGAATACAGATTAAATGGCCTATAGTTCAACTTATTTTGAATGAAAATACAATTGGGAAATATTAACTTCAGCTATGGCAATTTTGCTAAAGTTTACTGCATCTTGTGAGTTTCATTTCAAATGAATCTAAGTGAAATTGTAAATAACCAGGTTTTGCTCCATTGTTGCCGCTACATCTTCCCAAATCAATTAAAGAAAAATATTGTCAGTAACATTCAATGATGATTGTTAAGGGCAGATGTCATTTCTAACATTGACTAGTTTTTGCTTAGTAAGTTTTGTTAGTAAGCGGTGTCAAAACCTGCAAAGCAACATGCAGATAACAGCGGTAAACATGTAGACCGTTTTTGAAATTTTCTCCTTTATTCCCACAAGTATTTGATAAATGGATTGCAAGGACATCCTGTCTACAGACTAGACTCTAATGACAGCTTCTTGCTCTGGTGTTAGATCAATTTGTTTGCCATTTTGCAATCCTTCAATGTTCACTGAACTTTATGGTTTTGTGTTGATGTCACACAGAGCATCGTGCTTAGCTATTGTACCTTGGGCATTGAAACACCATTGCAACTTACCAAATTAAATGTCAAAGGCACTTTGTGTGATTTTTTGACGTATCCATAGATATTTACCATGGGAAAGAAAACTAATAAGAACTTCAGAAAACTAAAAATATCAGTCAGAGTATGTATAGATCATTGCTTTTACACAGTTTGGTGGCTCCTAAATGAGCCGTTCTTGTTCATAAGCATTAGCCTACATTTCTTGCTGTTAAATACTATTAATCCTTCATTAAAAAATCTTTTAGCCAGTTTAAGGTTGCCATTCTAGAGCAGCTAAATGTCGCTTGGCAGAGAATCCGTCACAAAGCTGTTCTATACATTGTCGCAATGAGCAAAAGTCGCTAGATATCATGTCCATACCATTGCAGATCTAAAATTATAGGTAAGGGTTTCAGTTTGAAGCATTCTCTGTTTTCAATGTTGGTGGGTTAACACAGACTTACATTCAATAAATCAAGAAATATACATGAAAAGAATCTTTGTCAAGACTGACCACTTGTGAATTATTTTTATTTCTTTCCAAACATTTTTTTCTGAAATTTGAGTTGCCAAACTCAGGAGGCAACTTATCCACTGGTGTTTACAGTAGTTTGTATCAGTTGCAGAGACAAATTTCACACAGACACTGTTAAACTGTCATTCAGTAAGTAGAGAAATTTCCCGCATCGGCTGGCGAAATGTTAGTGCTGGCGAATTTTCCTCAAAATTCATCAATATTTCCTCTCTTTTTCAGTGAATTATCGCTTGACATGCTGTGAAATCCACCCAGACGTTAGAGTGAATTTTCATCAAAAAGTTTGCGAGAACAAAAAACAAAATTGTACATTTTTTTGCTTGGATTACTTTTGCACATGTACATGCAGTGAGTGAGAGAGTGAGCAAGCGATTAATGTATGTCTGACACATCAATGTGTCTATGCTTACCAAGTGTAAAACAGTCCAACAAATCAGATATCATATCAACACTGCACCTAATCGATACATCTCCATCCTGTAAATATTCAGATAACAAGAACATTGACATTAAATATTCAGTTTTAAAAACAGTTCAAGCTGAAGGGTGACATGTCATACGTTGGTTTAAAATGTGTCACAGAGGGTCTTCTTTTACTAATGTAATTGAGGACTTGTAATTTCGTACATGTACATTAAGTCATTTCTACAACACAAGTACCTTCCAATAGAATGGAACCCAGAAAAATCAAGCAACTGACCTCAGACAATGGACGATGAAGGAGAGTCGAGGCTACTGAGATGAATAACTATTTGATTCGATCTGTTGGTCATTGGGTCCACTCTGGGGCAATGTTAACTTTTGTCATTAAAGCACTGTTTTTTTTTTTTTGTAAAACTTCATAGAAAGTTGTATTTTACAAAGACCAGTGTTCTATAATATAGAATGTGGGTCATTTTGAGTTTTTCCTAGTATTGAAGTCCAAAATGGCAAGCACATTATGTTTGGTCAAATAATAATTATTAAATATATTTTTTTTAAATCATACCAGAATTAAGATGTCCCTTGTTTGACTGATTTTATTTAATACCACACAACTTAGCACTCCAGAGGTCCAATCTCGAGGCAAACTTTCAAAGATACTGCAACATCAAATTCAACAACATCATTAAAAAGACCTCTTTCTTGAAAGACTTTAAGGTCTTGGTAAAGGAAAAGAAGGTGCCCACGGAAAAATATTCTAGTCGCGCAAGTATTTTCGCTACAAAGGCAAGTTGTATATCAAATTAAAGCTAAAAGACTAAACTACTTGACAAAAGATTTTATTTATCGAATTTTAAAAGGCGCTTAAGTTTTTTGCTCTCGAACTCGGAGGTATCGAGTTTACTTCTGAAGCTCCAGCCCTTTCGCGTTGTTAAATATTCACTTCTTTTTTATTGCATCTGATTGACAGATGAAAGACCTAAAAAAGGGTGTGAGGAAATTTCCGATTTCCCTTTGTAACGCATTTTATGTCAGTTTCTTTGCGTAAATCACACTCAAGATTCCACTTTTTAGTTTGAAATGCAATAATTCCGCTAATACGAGACATATGCAAATTTCCTCACACCCTTTTTTAGGTCTTTTATCTGTCAATCAGATGCAATAAAAATAAAATTAACCATCATTTTGCTACAGCACTCACACTAGTCTTCTCTCCATTGCAGGAGTTGTGACATAAGGAATACACGACTTCACTTTCTGTTTCAGAGGCACCGCAGAAGACATTTAAAGTTTAAAGACATTAAAATTTAAAGACAGCTTACAAAATAGCAAGATAATCATATGTCATACAGTAAGCCCTTGCTTTCCTGTTCAGTGGGACAGGTGTAACAAGTAAATGCCAGAACTCGAAATTAAAAATATCTTTAACCCATTGACTCCTGAGCATATTTTTAGAGGACTTTAGGGGTCCTAGAAAGACAGGTTTTTGTCTTAAAATCACGCGCTCGAAAAGTGCAGGGAATCATGGCGCGTTGTGGGCCAAATCTACAAACTTCCAGGGTCTTGTTTTCATTCCTAAAACGGAGAAATTACTCCGTTGGCACTTAAAATGGAAAGAAAAAACTAAATCGATGTTTAGGTGGCCTTAGAATGGAAGATCAAGGTGAATGGAACCCTCAGACCTTTCTGGTGAATAATTTTTCCTTCCTTCAACCGCGGCGAAAACAAGACGATTGGGTGCGTTTTCAAGTGAGTTTTGA
>OZ026600.1:13837134-13854634 GCA_964020085.1 Micromussa lordhowensis
GTTTGTTTAACGTGCAGTTCAAACAGTCATGCTGGTTGGCTTGTGATTGGTAGTTTTCAATCTGTATTTTTTTTTGAGCTGAGAAACCTTCACCTGATTGTGTGGTTCCAGAAAATATCCATAACCCCACCACGGAGGGAATTGGAAATTCCGAAGGGGAGGGGGGGTCAAAGACCCAGGAAATTCCAGGGGGAGGGGGGGTTGTATGATCGATTTAGTTTCCAGAGGTCTTTTGATTCAATTTGGATTTGAGTGTCGATCTAGCTGTTCAAAAATCCTCTCTTACCTACTAAGTAGAACTTTCACATGAAAAATAGTGGCTTGGATACTTGTTTTTGACTCGCATTATATTTGAAATACATTTTCCTTCAACAAAAAGCATTTTGGAAGCTAACAAATGCGAAGAACGTGAAGAACGTGTCGTTGCGTGGACATGGCCGCCATTACTTGTTACCAGTGCACATTCAGTCACCTTGTGGACCGAAAAGCACTGGAGACTAGCCTAGTTTGTTTTCGCATCGTCTCCGAAGTGGCAGTCGATTTCTTTCATGAAAATTAGTTTCTTTATAAAGGTAGAAATGATGTTACGATTTCACACACTTGAGAATTTCGTATCCCTGTTTATCTCTGTCTATTTGTATGTAGTTTTGCTGTAAAATTGGCTTTCGTCTCGAGTCTGTTAGCGATCGTGTTCGCAATAAAAGTACAGTGTCAATTTCATCCACACGCATTTTATCAGTCCTTAATGGAAATTGTACCACATTTACAAAGGGAGTTGGTCGTGTTGGAAGGTAATTTGACAAGTTTCCATTTTATCTCTTCTTTTAAAGCATGTTTCACTAATCTTGAATGCTTTCTTTGCGAGTATCTTCAGATATAGATGTTACAATCGATCAAGAATATTAAGCTTAGTAGTTATGTGCAATGCAGATGGCTAAATGTTTGGAGTGTTTACTTTTACTTTAACACACTTTCTTGCCAAAACTATTTTTTCCAGAGGGTATGGGGATAGTACAAAATAGTAGTGGAAATTCTGGATGGGTGGGGGGGGTTATTTTACTGGTCAAAAAATGGAAATTCCGGGGAGGGGGGGGGCTTACGTGAAATTCCCTCCGTGGTGGGGGTATGGATATTTTCTGGAACTACACATTTACAATTTGCACTTGCCTTTAGGTCCATCCGGTAGTTTGGTTTTTGAACTGACAGAATCAAGTTATTGGCGTTGGTTTATGGTAAAAAAATAGCATGTTTTCAGGGAGAATCAAAGGGTTGATAAATAAGATGGTTATGCAAACAGCGAAGAGTACATTTCATGGTGGAATTGTGTCAAGTGGAATGTTCAGTTGTGAAGCCACAATGACTCTTTGCTTTGACAGCAGCTCTCTGAAATAAAAAAGATTAAAATTTTCGATATTTCCAAAGGATATAAAATCTGCCAACTGAGGAAACCAGCTAGTGGAATTTGAGAATCATTGTACAGCACCAATTTTTTCTAGGCTAACAGCTTGCATGACATCTTGAGCCAGAGAATTCCAGTGTTATGCCAGGTGTTATATGTCATGTGTTCTGGCACCGAAGAAACGTGAGGTGAAAATAAGGTAATTAAAAGCTTTTTTATTTTACTTTTTGTTCAAACAGGAACAAAGCTAAATTCCAGAAATAATTACCCATATACTGTAATTCACAATACTGTAGACAGCAAAAAGAAATTGCAAGCAGAATAAAATTTTTCTTTTTTGTTCATATCTATTCTTTGCTTATGAATAGGCTCGAATAGAAAAAGAACAACATCAGTATTTGAAAACGGAAAAAAATTGAAGATTAGTCGTGGAAGAAAAAGCCAGCTTGTTGTTTTGTGTCAAGTCGTGACTAGTCCATGTTGCGGTTAGGCTGTTATCTTTTGTGGTTTCATCGCGCAACCAATTGGTCGTAATACAAAAAAATTCCAGAAGTTTTCTCTGGTGTTCAAAGTTTTATGGGAAAGACTGTAACACTTTGAGCTGTCCATTTGAAAATTTTGCTTGGCTGTTAAATGTTTTAAGATATCAGTTAGAAAAATCAACCATACCATTAAATGGTTTTGGCCATCTGTTTGTAACATTTCCTAGGCCGTTTGAAGACTTTATGTAACCGTTAAAATGCTTTAAGAAGCCCTTTACTACCCGTTTTCCAATCCATTTGTTCTCACCCATTAAACGTATAAGCGTTAGCCTACGTTTTCCAGTGTAAGGTGACATATGCCGTCCTATGGTTAAGTGTGCTTCTCTTTTGCTTGCTAGCTTCTTGTGCTCAGAGTAAGAGTTAGAATAAGACATAAAATTATCATGTTCCGTGGAAATGTATGTTTGGATTTATGAAAACAGTGTTACAGAAATTGCATCCTGCTAAAGTGTTTAAAAATAAAAATTAAAAGGAATGTCAGTATTTTTTTCCTCCACTCTCTTATCTTCGTTTTTTGCTCTTCTCTGTCAATTTTTTTTTCACTGCTTGGAGTGATTTTAAGGCCTTTAGGAGTCATGAAATCAAAGTGCATATGGGTGATTTGGTTCCAATTATTGACACAGTTTTCATAAATATAACAGTATAATGAACAAATTACAACAGAGAAAGTGCTTTCTACAGATCATGTTTATTCACTCGATGCAAAACTATGGAAAACAAAAGAGTGAACACCAAAGTTTTGCAACTCATGAATAAAAATCCATATGCCGCACTTTCTATGAGTAATCTACTGTAAATAGGTAAATAGATTAGCCAACAGATACGTACTGAGTGAGTGACACAACTGAGTGTGAGCGAGTCTGTAACTATGACCGTATGTCAATTGCAATTAATGATAGAGAACCAATGAAAGTAATCATTCAGTTATAGGGCAAAAATGTCTGGGCCATAAATTATAATGTCCACTACAAACTAACCTTTTTAAGCAAGGCACATTGCTTCAGACTGTCAGCCTCTTCCAGACAATGGGACAATACTATTGGCACTTGATCACAATCTGCTGACTGACATAACCCTAATAAGATATTCACAAAGTAGGAAAATATGCATCAATTAGCAAGGTTCTTCTGTTGGAAAGATGGTATAAGACTTTCACAACATTGCTTGTTTCCAGGTAGAGCTGTGGCAAGTATACCCTGTACAACTCTTACAATTTATTCCCTGTCATTTCTTTGAAAGCTTTTACAACTCATTAGCTAGAAAATAGATACACTATGGGAGAAGAAGCAATGTACTCAAAGCTCAAGGGACAGTTTACTCTAACAGAAAATTAATCACTGAGGGATTGGCATCAAATCAGTCACTGTTACAACATAGTTAACTATGCTTACAAAGAGAACCCCAAATCCTTATAAACAGTAAGCACTAGAGCCACTTAAGGTTCAATGGCCAGGTTATGCACTGACTGACGTCATGAGCAAGAAATCCCTGAGAAATGTGACAAAGTCAGTTACCAGATTATAGAGTTAGTCACAACCATTTTAAACCTCTTAGTTGTCATGTGGAAAGATGTAGGGGGTGAGTGAGACCAAGTCACCAATGTACCAGTATAATGGCACAACAATTAATGGGGCTGGATTTATCATCAACAAGCAATGAAATACATGTACCTGTTTCGACATGTAACGGTTCATCAGTTTGTGAGAAAATTTGTGTGTTTTTAAAATCACTACATGTAACTTGTGCCAATAATCAGATCAGACAACTCAACCACATTTTCTCATTAATACAGTACTGGTCAAAGGGATTGCAGCACCTACATGCGCATAAAATGCATGTAAAGTGTGTGTAGTGTATGTGTAAAGTGCATGAAAGGTGTAAAATTTGTGTAAAATTCACATGTAAAATTTACTGTTCTTGTAGTCACACACATTTGCATGTACAGTAATTTCTCTTGTATGCATGTATTTAAACTGGAGGAAGACACCTTTGTTATTCATACACGCAGTTGTATGTACTAATTTTGCTAAACAAAACTCCACTACTAACTTGTATTCAAAACACATGACTTTCAACGAAAAGAAGTAAAATAAAAATAAGCCGATACACACAGCATAATCTAGCAGACTAGCTCGAGTATCAATGAACATCAAACAAATACTCTCTCTTAAATCTGTAGCAGCCTGCACTTCTGCTTAATATTAAAACTTAATTCTTTAAACTTTCATTAATGTTAAAACTTGTGCGATGTATATCGCAATGTCATATTCATCCATGCACAAAATTCCCTTCAGTTTCCAGTCCTGTTCATTTGATTACAACTAAAATATGGATTCAAACAGAAACCCACCGACTCACTTAATCTGCAAATTGGCCACACTCCTGCTTAAACAGTGAGAACCTTTTTTATATAGACATATAGAATTAAAAATGAAATATTAGATAACTAATTTTAAAATAACTTTTACACTGCACTAGATTTCTGCCTGGGTAGATTTTGGTCACATGCTACAGCTGTAGGCAAAGATATTCAAGAAACAGGTCCAATTTCAACTAAAGCCTAAAGCAAGTTTTTTGGTAGCCAACATTCGCTTTCGAGTACGCAATATTTATGATGAATCTTCAAATGGTTTTTAAACTTAAAGCATAACTGATATTTAAAATTGAAAATCAAACTGTTATTTCTGAACAAAAATGAGACAGGAAAAGCTTTTAAACACTGGTAAACCTCAAATGCTTCAGAGTATGTAATATTTTTAATGAATCTTTGGATTGTTTTAAACTACAGCGATTGCTATAGTTTAATTAAATGAAAAACAAAAGCGAGATTATGTGTTTATGTTCTGTTATATTGTGTGATTGGAGCCGCTTGTTGAAGCCATAATGGAGAGGGAGAAACTGTTACTGTGAAGCGGTAAGGGAAAAGAATGATGAAGCAACAAAACAACACTCACCAAAAGAACAACGAAACAATACTCACAACGAAGGAACTGTGCAGTACGAATATAAAGTATATAGTAAAGTACTTGAGGAATGACTTGCGTAACTGGAAAAGTACCTTACACAATTATTCCCAGCACGGCTATAGGTTGACATGTAGACAGACTGAGTTACATAATAATTTTAAACACTTAACGTTTCCGTGTTTTGATTCATGAAACTGGAAAACATGGGAAATGTTATTTAATTAAGCCAATACCAATTTCTGGGGGGGGAGGGCATGCCCCCAAAGCCCCCTAGCAGCTATCCCCTCAGAGCTTATTTAAACTTTCTCTTTGGGGCATACTTCATGATAAATGCACACCCCTGATTAAAGACGACACACTTACAATATTGATATTGATTAAAATCATTGATCGATAACAATCAAACTCACAGAAAAAATTTATTATCGATTGAGATAACAGGCCAGAGGAAATGACAATCACAATTTTGGGGGATGTCATGAAAGAAATGGAGGTCCTTTTTAAGCTCATCTTCACCTCATTCACCTCGACCAAAGATCAATCGGTTATGCCATAACAATGACCGTCATGATGAAAAGCACTTCCAAACAATAATATATCACAATTCGTGAGTAGAGCCTTTAATTTATAACGATTAACACAGAAAATTACTTCTTCTTTTAATCAATATTTATGGAGCAAAAGTGATTACTTCTGTGCTACTGGATTATTTTTTATTTCTTGCTTACTCTGCGATTTATTACTACACTTCTTTCTTAATGCAGTTAACTGAAATTATAAAAACACTGATTTTATTGTTTATTTTGCTTCATATTTATGGTGTTGCTATAGCGAGACAAGATGGTTGCCCACCACTACTTTGGTCGCAACTTCCTCTTCTTCTTTGAATCGTGCTGAAGCTCAACATGGCCAAAAATACCAAATTACTTCTGTTATTGTTCTTGTTCTTTTATTATCAGCTTGTTGATATTTGCATTGCATATCCACAATTGAATGACTCAATAAAACCCGGCATAGAAAATACATATATCTTATTAGACGTTTTGGTGTGTAGTATCGCTGTATATTTTTACGAGTTGTGCAGTATTTTGACGAGCTCGTAGGGCAAGTCAAAATAGCAAAAAACAAGTAAAAATATACAGCAATACTACACACCAAAACGTCTAATAAGAGATTTATTATCAAACAATTTCTTTGCCCAAAATTCAGACTTGCCAAGGTTTTGAACTTCTTCAAGTTCTTGTGGCCGAGAGGAATGAGGCGAGTACAAATATGTGATATTTGTACTCATTTCATGCATTATTTGTACTCTAGGAAGCAGAGTTGGATAATAAATTGTGTCAATCTTCAATTTGCAGAAATTGACAAAAATAGTTTCCGATAAAAATCATGATAATCGATAGCAATCGATAAAAAAAATCGTTATCAATTTCCATCGGAAATCGACATCAATCGAACTCAGAACTTTTTTCTTTAACGATTCCTATCGAGTAGTATCGGAAGTCGACATCAATCATCGATTGATATCGATTGTCACTGATTGTTATCGATTATCGGTTTATCGATTGACTACGCCTGGTATGCATGTGTAATAAATCCGACAACTAAGACCCACGAAACCTGATAAAAATATGTATCACTTACGTTTTAGTTCCAGTTTGGTATTTTCGCTCAGTAGCAGCTTCTGCTTATACACTTTCTTTTCTTTTTTCATATTACAGCGATGCAATGTATACGAGAAATACGAAGTAAAACGTCAACATGCTAGCCGGTGAAGCTTGCTTGTTGCACGTGTTTACCGAGGTGGTCTGGAAAGGAGAAAACAAATGAGTCTGCGCACGCATCTCAAGTTTTGCCGCTGAGCAAACAGCATTTTTGAGGGAATCAGGGTCGGAATCAGGGACAACGACAGAGACAACCTGACCGGACAACTTCGACGGAGGGAATTGTCTGCGCTTTTTTCGGCAACTCTTGTAAGTATCATTTAAATCTCCCTATTCGTGATACAAATACAACCTTTTAAGAAAAGCAAAAACCTCTAGTTTTATAAACCTTTATTAATAATCGACTCAGTGGCGGTTTGTGTTCGTGTTTGCCACCCGACGGGCGAGTTTTTCACCTGGTGGGCATCGCAATGGACATATTTTCCTTTTTTTAACGCCCATCAATCTATTTGCGAGAGCTGGTGATTTTGCAAACGGAACGAAAACTAAGCCAGGTTGATCCGTTGAGTTTTGTACAATTATCAAAATCAAAGAGGCCTGGAAAACTTAGTCGCAAGTTGAAAGTAAATAAGCTTAATCACTAATGTCAGCGAGGAAAATTAAATGAAAAACAAAAAAGGAAAAGGAGAACCAACAGTACAGGGGTTATTATAAATTCTTGCTGGAGCATTCAAGTACGTGTACTTAAAACCCCAAGATGATTTGGTTTTATCAACTGAGTTGATAATGTAAATTGGCCACCGTAAAGAGATTGGGAAGCTGATGTTCGAGCGTTAGCCCTTCGTCAGATTCACTCCGACGAAGGGCTAACGCTCGAAACATCAGCCTTTCAATCTCTTTACGGTGGCCAATTTAAATTATCAACTCAGTTAATATAACCAAATTATCTTGTTTATACTTATACTTTAGAAAGTTACCCCTTTATACTTAAAACCCTGCCTAACTGGGTTTTTGGCGAGCAGTGCTTTCCTTAGGGTAACACCACAGACAAAGATGACTTCATAAATGTTTTCCACAGTGCACATCACTTTAATGTGTATTCTTCTACATTTACATCATGTACTATTTTTTAATAATGCCAGTGAGATTTAACTTCACATTTTTTCTCTCTAGGTCTCTATATAAATCATTTATGACCTATGGATTAAGAACTCTCAAAATTGCTATTGTCTACAGGTGATTCATTTTCCAAGTTCAGTTCCTGATGGCCACTTTGATTAAAACCACCAAAGCTGTTCAAATCAGCAACAAAAACATCCGGAACTCCCATATGAAAATGTTGAGGATTCTTGTCGGAAAATTTGAATTAAACCCCTTAAAGTGCTACTACGACCAAAACTATTTTTTTTCTTTGGGTTTCAAAACTATGTTAACTAAACACTAACTGACCCAAGCTTTAAGTTCTGATTTTAAAAAGACACCTGTTTCTTTTAACTGGAATTTTCTTCCTTATTCTTCCACCATTACTAACTTTAAAATCTTGAGAGAGCTGGGTCGAGGAGAAAATGACGTCAAAGACTCGCTAGTTTAAGAATGCAATGCGTGTGTATGCGGCTGAATTAATATGCAGCACGGGAGTTTTGGGTTTTCAGACTTTTAAACCCGTGTTTTGTATGTATAATAAATTGTGTTTACAGGCTGAAATTTTAAGCTAGTGAGTTAATGACGTCATTTTCTCTAGATCCAACCCTCTGAGGTCTAATCGACCAGTTTTGAACGTGAGCAATGGCGGACTGTGAAATCCAAAACTTACACTCAAAATAAACAGCCTTCGGATAAAACTCAAAGCTCAAAACTTTGCCAGTCAAGTGTCAAGCGAACACGCTTTCAAAATCTGAAGGAAAAAAGGAATGAGTTTTTGATCATAGAGACCAATCTAGGCGTGACTCAAGCTTTATTTGACCCCTGAAAGATATCACTTAAAATGGAACAGGCTCCCACTGTTCGGGAAAGGGCTGTGCAATAGTAGACCGGATTTGATAGCCAGCAGAAGTCAGGCCTAAAAGCAAAACTTAGAGTGTTTTTCAATTGTTGTTTCTTTGAGTGTACCTTAAAAGATCTTAGAGCTAAAAATTGTGGCATTTCGTCATGAACACCTTAAGTGAGACCAGAATCCTTGATTTATATCCCTAAGGGGACAACGAACATGCCTGACCTTTTCATATGGGGTTTTTCCCCTCCAGTGAAGTATTATCTGTTGCCCTTTTGACGATATACTCCCTTAACCCTTTCACCACCAGTGGTCACTTATAGATTTTACTCTGTCTAACGCCAGACGATTTTACTCTGTCTAACGCCAGACGATTTTACTCTGTCTAACGCCAGACGATTTTACTCGTCAAAGGGAGACCCTTGGTGGTGAAAGGGTTAAGTGAGACCAGAATCCTTGATTTATATCCCTAAGGGGACAACGAACATGCCTGACCTTTTCATATGGGGTTTTTCCCTCCAGTGAAGTATTATCTGTTGCCCTTTTGGCGATATACTCCCTTAACCCTTTCACCACCAGTGGTCACTTACAGATTTTACTCTGTCTAACGCCAGACGATTTTACTCGTCAAAGGGAGACCTTTGGTGGTGAAAGGGTTAAGTGAGACCAGAATCCTTGATTTATACCCCTGACCTTTTCATATGGGGGTTTTTCCCCTCCAATGAAGTATCATGTTTAGCCTAATGTTTGAGGACTTTTGTAATCTAAATGTTTTCTACAATTTTGTAGCTATCACTGAAATAATCACTGAAAAATTAATCACATCCTGTCTAAGCTTGGGTGTCCTGTGTGACAAGTTTGCTTACTGAAAATATTGAATTTGCATTGTTTCCCTCTTAAGGAAAATGGTGAAAGTGGCATTTGGTAATTTCCCTTGTACGTGTGGACAGAAACCAGCCCATGACTCAAATCAAACTGTTTTCAGGAGGGATAGCTTGCCTTTAGTTTCACGACTTATTCTGTATGGTCTCTGTGGTCTTTTTGCCGAAGTAATGTTCACTGCAACCTGGTATTTTGTCGACTCTGTAAAATATCATCATGGTTGGAAACTTCATGGTTGTACCTCTGTTTGGAGTTTCCCCATTTATGCAATGTCATCCTTTGTTGTTGAGAGAATGTTCCTGTTTCTGAATGGTAAAACAAGTTTGGTGGTGCGGGGATTTTTGTACCTTTTATGGACATACATTTGGGAGTTCCTCACTGGCCTCATTTTACGACAATTTAATGCCTGTCCTTGGGATTATACAGGATATACTCACTTCAATATAATGGGATTGATTACTTTAGACTATGCCCCTTTGTGGTATGTTGGTTCTTTGTTCCTTGAAACTGTTGTGATTCAAAGTGCTTTGCAACTTCAGTATACAGCAAGCAGCCAAGGAAAGGAAGAATAGCTGCAGAAACACAAAATGGACTGGGACTTGCTCATGTGCTCATCTTTGTGAGCTCATATATCAGTTCTTTTTGGTTTAGTTTTGTTCTTTATCCTTGCCTTTTTGTGGTCACTGGACTGCTTCCTGCTGTTTTCATTTCGTTTTTTCAGAGCTAGGCAATAAGACATAAGTTAACATGTATTACATAAATTCTGAATAAATTGAGGATATCTAACAACATTTAATATCAAGTGCATCTTGCAAACTTCTTTGTCTTGGCTTCAACCAATTCTGGAGTTATAAAATTTTTGAGTTGTAAAAAATACCTCTTAGTCAACAGGTCTGGACTATGTTGTGAGTGGATGGGTGGGTGAGAGATGTATGTCACACCAATCAGATTGGGGCTACTATAAACAACCAATCAAATTGCCATTTGCAAAGGTAAATCATGTGTGTGAAGATTTCACCCCGATTTTAGAACGGCCATCTTTGTGTTTCTACAAACACAAATGAGTATAGATCGTTTTCATGTGACATAATCACTTTCTAAAATCGAAAACTAAAGATCCACCAAAGTTTTCATCCTCATCAGGCATAAGAGGTGACATACTTATATCTGTTTACAACTCAATAGCTCAATAGCGTGCTTCGTTTGGAAACCAGAGCATTTTGAATTTCCAGGTTATGAGAGAGGTGCGTGACACAAGGCGACGATCAAATTTGTTGAAAAATATATACTTATCTCATGATTTTGAGCCCTGTTAGAAGCTAGAGCATTAGGAAAAGTACTTACGTAAATACTTGTTTTTTCAGTACTGATAATCAGTCGCCTAGAAAGCCAAAGTAAGTTCCAGATGTTTACGCTATTTTCCGGCTGCCATATTGGTGTACCATGGAGGTACACCAACATGGCGTTTTCATACTGAGCTCTGTAAATTTCTGCGAAACATTTCAACGATTATCTGAAGTTTGGGGAAACGCACAGGGCTAAAACTTGGAGAAGTGTCTTATTTTTTTATAACATCACAATTTCTTAGCTTTTTCCACTGGATAGTTTTCAATTTATTTTTTTTATTGCATGACAGTGAAAACGATATATATTCCTGTATTGGTCCTATTCTGACGTTTCCAATGCTGCATTTACTGTGGTTAAAGTGTAGATGACATGAAAAATATGTGCATATTTGAAAGACTTTTCAAAATACAGAAGAATGGCATTTTCCTTTTTTGGAATATCTTTTTTCGTTTTAGAGATATTAACGTTTTTGTATTATGTAAATTAGGAAAGGGATGGCATCATGTTGTTTGCAACTAAAATGGGTAAAATACTGAATAAAGAATATCTCTGGAAATATTGAAGCCGTGTTCTTAAACCTTGGCACCAGAAATGTTCATCACAAAAGAAAAAAATGACACCTGTTATGCTGTTGTCATGACAACATTTTTGCCGCTGCTCCGGTCTTAATTAAAACTGAAATTCCCATTTTTGTCCAAGGACCATCTTCTCCAGCCAATCTAGTGATGAGAGTTACGACAATATGGGTACCATGTATGTTCAATATGGGAACCATGTATGACACTATGGGTGTCATTTGGTTTCTTTTGTGATGTAAATTTCTGGTGCCAAGTTTGAAGAACACTGCTTCAATATTTCCAGAGATATTCTTTATTCAGTATTTTACCATTTTTGTTGCAAACATGATCTTGTCACTTTCCTAACTTACATCATATGGGCTTGGTAGGAAAATAGCATATGTCTCAGTTTCAATTATTTGAAGTCTGTTACTTTTCCAGGATCCAAATCTTGATTACATTTCTATTCCTAAAACACTAAAAAGTTCCTTGGCTTTGCACATCAGACTGCAAACTTTCAGCAATCCTTTGCGTATTTTTTGGCAATCCTTTGCGAGCCAAGTTGTCAAAAATCAAGACTTTTCCTGCTACTGCAAAATATTCCACCCTATATGCAGGGGCTTCTATGGTGCCTCCTCTGGTTTTCACCTCTGGGTTTTGACTGTCTGGGCCAAAACCCTGCAGGGGCAATTATCAAAATTCGCTCAAATCTTGTTTAAAATCTCCAGTATGAGAAAAAATGACACCATTGAATGTTCAAGAGTATTTATTTGGTAAAGGAGTGGAACATTTTCTTGGATCCTTCCATCCCCCATGTTTTAGGGAATTACAGACAGAGTGATACAAACACTTTAATCTTGACCTTTAGGGTGTGAGTTCCATGCTTGCTATGCCAAAACTTGGAGATAGTCATTTGTTGAGAAGTCTATGTTCATTTGACTATCAAGCATGTACATCATAATATTAAGGTAAAAGACAGCAACCTCAGTAGAAGTATTGTTTACTTGTTTAAATGTTGTACAGTTTCAAGTCTGATTTCATATGTGTAACATACTTTTTTTTTATTTTTAGTGCAAGTGAGATGCATATGGATCATGTGTACTAAAGGCATCCACGGTCAAGTGTCAATCGATACCCTCGATCAACACTATCGATACTCATCAACACCTCAGGTGACACACTTCATCAACATCTTGATCAAGGGTTGACTTATTTTTCAGACGTGTCACTGAGTGTTGATCAGTACATATTAGTCGGTGGACACTCAACTGAATTTCGACTCACTGTCAATCGAGTGTCAATTGAGACGTTGATCGAATGTCAACTGACTGTCAGCCAAGTAATGTTGATTGAGATGTCCGTTGAATGCTGATGTAGTTGTCGATCAAGGGTTGAGGGTATCGCTCGATACTCGACTGCAGATGCCTTTAGTACACATGATTCAGTGAGATTTGTAGGTGTCCACATGCACAAATTGCTATGATAGCTAGCTTTCAAATATTTATTACTTTTCAAATTTTCAACTTGTAACTCAACGCTATAACATGCGGGTGATGTAGCAGCTGTCGTAAGGTCTCACATGAGTGGCTCGGTACCCTTAGAGTGAACAATACAACAAACAACAGAAACAATGCCCCTAGCCCTAAAACAATAACAGCTGCTACAATGACCAAACAATAGCAGCTTACGAGAGCTGCTACACTTCGGTAACATGCACCAAACAGTTGCATGGACTGTAGATCTCCTAAAATGCCATAGCTTTCAAAAGTAGTCTTCAATAATAGTCAATTTTTGGGAGAATCCTCTTGAAATCTTTCATGTTGAGGAAAAGTTCTACTTTTTAGCACTCAACATGATAAGTACACTTCAAGAAGGCTGTATCAGTCAGATCTAAGCTTCCCTTGCCATATTCACTTATATTGTTAACAGAACCCCTTTAAACCATTTATATCTATTAATTTTTTTTAGAACCTACTAATAACATATCCAGTGTTATTTTTGTTTCTTAGCTGATTACTAAAACAGAGTCCGCAAGTTGTAATTGACACAAAATTCTCCAAATGTATACACCTTATGTAGGAAACTTATTCAAATAAAACAATATTAACTGCTAATAGACCAAATGCTTATAAAAAAGGTATTGCTTTGACATGGTAAAAAATGGAAATTATAGACTGGTAAATAAATACTTCTTAATCATTTATTTCTTATATACAATATTAATTGCATAAATAACAGTAAACTTTTCAAATTTATAACATCAGTAGTCCACAGCACTAAGGATATGCCATCTCTTCCTTGGTTGTCCTTTAGCTTCTATCATTTCTTTCCAGTGTGCTTCTTCATCTTCACCAGTATTATCACGGCCCATTGAGAACCAACCTATAATCTCCTTACGCCTCATTTTCTTTATGTTGACCACAGAAAACATGAGACTTACACTGGGAAGTTCAAATTCAATTATCTGGAATACAAAGTTCTCATTGTACTCAGGGTCACACATGCTTCGACGTATTGATGTTTTGCTCTTGGAGAGTTGATGACCAATAGAGTTAAACATGGCCACTTTAACATATGTGTCTAAGAATAAAATGAAAGCAGTTATTATACAACATGCACCACTTTACACAAATATGGTTGGAGTATAAAAGGTAAAGAAAGAACCTTGCAGATCTGTTTAATTGCTGCGCAGCGAGCGTAGCGAGCGAGCAGCAACATAAACAGGATTTAAGAAAAATATATAGAAGGGGATACGAATTCATCACTTTTTACCACAATGCATTGCATTTAACCAGAGTGCACTGCGTCACTTTTTACCAGAGTGCATAGGCAATTGCAGAAACGTGAGAGGACTGGGAAAGAGTATGGTTGTTTTCCGTTTGTTTGAAAAACTAAGATATTCAAATGAAAGATGAACTAAATTTGAGAGTATTTACCAAGAATAGAAGTATTTAGAGAAGGAAAATTGCAAAATGGTAGCTCTTCAAATATCACCTAAAATAGAGAGTTTGTATGGATTGGGTAGACAAGCCACAAAATTCTAAGGATTTGTACGGAATTTTGCAACTTTTGCGATTCTCCCATTTAAACAATTTTCCACTGAAAACTCTCAAACTTGGTTGGATAGCTTTTTATTCAGTAACATTTCAGTTGAAATGTTTAGATTTTCAATCTAATCAATATAAGAAACTCGTCCCAGTCCTCTCACGTTTCTGCAATGGGCTATTGCGCCACGAACGCTATTGACTCAGATAATTTGGTTTTATCAACTGGGTTGATAACCGTAAAGAGATTCGGAAGCTGACGTTTCGAGCGTTAGCCCTTCGTCGGAAGTTAGCCTAGCCCTTCGACGAAGGGCTAACGCTCGAAACGTCAGCTTCCGAATCTCTTTACGGTGGACAATTCACATTATCAACCCAGTTGATAAAACCAAATTATCTTGTAATACTGCCACCGACGCAGCACCACAGTTTCTTTAGAAACTTGCCCCCTTTATTCAGCTATTGACTCAGAGCCCATTCGGGCTCGAGGAATAATTGTTAAATGTCCAAACTTAGTTCAGATCACTATGTGCTTTTTGTCACACCTCGCCATCGATGCGTCATCATGCGTGAAGTTGATGCATACAAGGACAGACTTTTAAGTTACACAGCACAATTTGACACTACTTTGAGAAATAAATGTTACTGCAAGTCTTGGAACGCGCAGATAGATAAATCACTGCGTAAAATATGTCGCTATCAACAGAATGTGCCGCAGCATTACTATCTTTTAGATACCCTAGTATATATATCTTATTCGACGTTTTGTTGTGTAGTATCGCTGAGTACTTTTAAAAGAGTTGTGCCGTATTTTGACGAGCGCGTAGGACTAGTCAAAATACTAACAACGAGTAAAAATACTCGGCGATACTACACAACAAAATGTCTAATAAGAGATTTATTATCCAACACGCCAAATTGTTATGTCCGTGCGGGCGAATTTCGCGGATATTTATTTACGGGGAATGCGTGACAGAAGTATGCGAAGCGGAACGGAATTCGCGAGTCCACTGAATTTTCGTCTTCTTTGTTGTGTTGCTGTTTCTATTTTCTTCACTAAATGATGAAATTTCACCGTCGTCTAACTGCTTTTCTTCGTTCGATTTATCTAATAAACTTGGATCAATATTCGCCAGCCATTCCGACTCTTCGTCGTCAGAAAAATTATTTAAATTGTCCGTCTTTTTTTCGTAACTTCAATCCAATATTTCATCGCTTGCTCGTTGCGACAAAACCTGTCTAACCGGTCCTCTGAAGTACAAATACCGCGTGATACTTGTACTCGTTTTGGGCGTTATTTGTACTCTACGAAGTGCAGTTGGATAATGACATATATCTTATTAGACGTTTTGGTGTGTAGTATCGCTGTATATTTTTACGAGTTGTGCGGTATTTTGACGAGCCCGTAGGGCGAGTCAAAATACAAACAACGAGTAAAAATATACAGCGATACTACACACCAAAACGTCTAATAAGAGATTTATTATCCAACGATTTCTTTTCCCAAAATTCTGACTTGCCAAGGTTTTGAACTTCACGCGGCCGGGAGGAATGAGACGAGTACAAATATCTGTTATTTGTACTCGTTTCGCGCGATATTTGTACTCTAGGAAGCAGAGTTGGATAATAAAAGCAGTTATTGTATAGAAGCTTCAAATCAAAGTGATGCTCTTCCGACCTGACTTAATGAAGACACATTAATTGAGGTCAGGCCACTTTTTAGGTTTCTTTTCATTTCAAACAAACTGCAATGATCAGTTCTTCACTTTCATACAACCCTACTGAAGTAGAAGGCTACTGAAAACACCGAGAGAGAGATTTGTGTAGGCTGATAGCCCAAATAAACTGAAAGAATTCCTGTCAGGGGGTGCGCTAAAAGCAGGAACAGCAAAATTACAGAACGGCGGAATCACGAAATGGCAGAAAATCAACCGAGATCCTAAAAGCCGGAACGGCAGAAAATCACCCCAAATCCTAGGGCCGGGTTGCTCGAAAGCAGGCTAACGCTAACCCAGGATTAAAAGTTAACCGAAGTCTTAATTTTCTTGTATAAAAATGTCTTTTACTGCCTATTTTTTTGGCGAAGTTTGAGATTTTTCAAACTCAAAACTGTGGGGCAAACAATATAAACATAAAACCTCACCAAAAAGTTACAAAAATAAAATCAAAATTCTCGCTAATCCTGGGTTAGCTTAATCGGGCTTTGAACAACCCAGCCCGCAGAACTATAAATCCCGTTCTTAGGATAAAGACAAAATGTAAATTCCAATACTTTCCACCTTTGGTACATTGAAGGGGGAGGAGTTGGGGAAGTAAAAAAAGAAACTGTAAAACAAAATCACCCTGCAGGGCACAGGTTTGTGAAACATCGCACACCCTCCACGCAGAAAAAGGGTTAAATAATAATTTGTTGTTGCTAAGAATTCGATATCATATAGATTTCAACAACTAATCACTGATTCGTGTGTAGCATTCGCATAATACAGCTGAACAAAGTGACAAAGTCGTGAGTTAAAGTGAGATTCAAATCAATTTCCACATGAAAGGTTGTGTGTCGTCACGCTGTGATAAAATTTGTGATGACAAATCACGCCAAATCCTAAAAGCCACAGAACGGCAGAAAATCACCCAAACTCCTTAGACAGAAATGTGTGAAATCGCTGTATTTTATAGGAAAATTCATTACCTGACTCGTGAATTCCGCTTTAAATTGCACGCGAAAACCGATATTGCACGAATCGCAAAGCGATGAGTGCGATATCGGTTTTCAAGAACTTTGTGCAGGACAGAAGTCTGGCAGTGAAGCCGCCATCCATGCAATGCACGCTATATGAGGCTGATGAAACTGACGGTGTGCTGCTAATCGATGCATCCAATGCATTTAATGCTCTTAACAGACAGGCAGCACTGCATAACATTCGGATACAGTGTCCAATCATTGCTACCTATGCCATTAACACGTATAGACTCTCAGCTCGCTTATTCATCACTGGAGGTCAGGAGATTTTGTCTGCTGAAGGAACAACACAGGGAAAACCACTCGCAATGTGACTGTATGCCCTAAGCATCAAGCCTCTCATTACTAGTCTACAAGGGGCATGTAAAATCAAGC
>OZ026600.1:13857134-13879634 GCA_964020085.1 Micromussa lordhowensis
TTTTTTTATTATTAATGGTATTTTTTGCTTTAAATTTGAATGGAATTAGAATTCGTTACACTGTTTGGTGAGTGCAATTCTTCACATCACTTTGAATATGAACATTAAACTTTTTCCGTTGTCCAAATATACAATTGTATTTTATATATTCAAAAGTGAAATAAATAACCAGATTACAGCTGATTCCAATTTGTTTGCTTAGTAACCATAATCACATTGTTCGAACAGTAAACTTTCATATAGTGGGTTGCTCTGCCATGTTTTTTCAAATCATGTTGACCATACATTCATGTGATGTATGGATTTGTCTTAGTTAAATTTGTTAAGCTGTCAATATAATCAGTATCGCTAAAAACTGGATCACTGGAAAATACAATTCAAGAGTTTCCATTGGTTTAGCCATCATGGTAATGGTATAAGAGCAATCACATCATGTTCTACAAATATGGTAAGCATACGCATAATTTCTTTGCGCCTTTTATTTTTACTTTATTTGAGTTTCTACATTTTATGAACACTTTTAATAACACAATTTGTTGGATAGAAATGAAACAGGTGATTATAGCCAACTTGGAGATTTCTATGGTACTGTCATTTCTGGGTTCTTTCTTGTCTGTCACCAGTCGCTTGTAGCCCGAATAACTTGTTTTGAAGACTCACTTTTCTTATCTATTCAAGTCATTCTGCATGCATACCTATAGACCTACCTACTCTCCATCGTTTCTAAACAGGTTACTGTCTGCTAAATTAAGTATTAGGATCCATTAGGCTTTAAATGATAAAAACACAAATATATTTGTTTTAACGTTGTTATTTATTTTTTATCGAAGGAACCTTTACCGTTATACGAGAGGTTATTCTATTGCCCGCAGGATAAAATGTGCTATAGCTCACTTATTAGTTTTACTTGCTTCATATCCTCTTAGCGTGCTACAAGACTCCCTCCGTTCAATTATTAATTTCCTTATTTTAAACCTGAATGCCCATGTAATATTGTGTAGACTATTAATTATTTCAAGACAGTCTCTGTTATGCATCTGCTAGAGTGTGCCAGCGATTAATGTTTTGTTCTTTTTCCTGAATCATGTCGTTCCAGTGTCTGATTTCTTCCTGCCCACTATAATTTTTTCCCAAGGAAAACCAGCCTAGCGTCTCTTTTTTCTTCCTTGCCTTTGATATAGCAATAACATCGATTGTCAAAGTCACCAACTGTAGATCTTTTTCAGATATTTCATACATGAAACTCTCATTGTATTCAGGATCAGCCATGCTCTTCCTAATGGTAGTTTTACTTTTTGCAACTTGCTTGCCAGATGATGAGAACAAAGTGACTTTCACGTATGTATCTGTTAGTGAATGAAAAATTGTGTCCGTTATGTATACGATGAACATGTTTGTGATTTATTACTACATGTAAGTGAGGAGTTATAAGGATGATTCAAGGTTAGACTTAGATTTTTCTGTTGTTTGAATTATTACGTTTGAAGAACGGCAGATACATTTCTGACGCTAAGTTAAATTTTACATATAGAGTTTATAACATGACAAATTCATCTGATCCATGCTGGCTTACTTATTTTATTTCATGATGGTTTATTTAGTTACCTTATCGAATGCATGAAGTACCTGATAATAATCATATATATAGCAATCTGATGCGTTCAAGTTAGTTGCGACATTAATCAGTTAAGAAAAAAATTGTGTAGTTCAGAATGTAAAGTACCTTTACCTGGTAAGTTTCTTTGAATTCTCTTAGTGAGAAAGTAACCTTTAACATTAAAATCCCACCTACAAGACCTTAGTGATTAAGAGAATGTGGAACATTGTCCAAATCTGAAACTCGAGAAGGTAAGGTTGATCTCCCACAACATATCAACCATGTTAACGAAGGCTTTGTCACCTAGCCTATAAATTCACTAGTCGAATGCTTGGTCTGTGGATTACGTTGTAGGATTACGTTGTAGGATTCTTGTTCTTTGTCTTAGCATGATTAATGGCAACGTTTCATTTCCGCTGTTCCATCTTTTAGAATATGTAATGATTTTCAGTCATTCCGCCTTTCCGTCAATCAGCCGTTCCCTCGCTCAATCATTCAGGAATAGGGAACACTTTTGAGTTCATGCTGCGTGTAACCCATTTTATTAAAAACTGGATCATTGGATAATGCAATTCAAGACTTTTCATTGGCTTAGCCATCATGGTATATGAGCCATTATACCATGATCTACAAAAATGGCGTGCGTATGCGTGATTTTTTGGGCCTTTTTCTTTTCATTGTAGTCTAGTTCTTTATTTTTTGGGGCGCTTTTAATAAAACAATTATTCCACTCGCGCTTGTTGAATATGAGATGATTATAGCCAACTCGGCGCTACGCGCCTCGTTGGCTATCTATCATCTCATATCCAACGCGCGCTCATGGAATAATTGTTAAGTAGACGACCGAAGGTCTCACATTGATAAATTCGCACAATCTTTTCTTTTGATAAGCATATATCTTATAATAAAATCGCGGCTGAATTTTGGAAAATTTTAAGAATGTTTAAGAATAAGCCTGAGGCTAAGATTTATAAAAGCATGATTTGTAAATACAGCTATATGTTTTTAACTAAATCATAAATTCTTCCTTTCTCTAAATAGTAAAAGTAGCAAAACAAACAAAACAACAAGCGATAGCAAGAAGTTATATGTATCGTATCAGGCTACAGTCTGGCTCTGAAATTACTTCAAATAGTAATAGTCCACTTCAAATTGTATTGCTATAATCTAAGATATTCATGAAAACACTTTCAGCCTAAAATGGGCAGAAAAATAGGAACATTCAGCCTTGGCCGGAAAACCAATATTCTTATAAAGAAGAGTGTGTTTTTTTTTTCATGGTTACTTAATACATGATGTAATTAATTAATACATAAATAGGAGAAACAGATACGATTTCCTATACCTGGTGCGCGTTGCATCGAGACATTTCGGAGATTGCTCGCCTTTAGCACTTCTACAGTTAATCGACCAGTGAGAGATTGATAGCAGAGCGAGACAAGCAATTCGGGTGCCCCACTCTGGGCCACTGCTAGTGAAGACACTGAGCCATATGAACCCGTGTAACTCTTCACGCTTCCAGTATCTGACAGATCGTACATGGAGTCAGAACTCTGCAACAGTAAAACAAAGATATTTGTTAGAAGAAAAACAGCACCAAAGATATTTTGCCCACAAACTTTTCATTTCTCATTCAGATCAGACGAATACCCTTGTTAATTAAGAAATAGAAAACATGTGCCGTGTTTCTATCGAGTTATAGAAACACGGTTTTAAACCAATCAGCGTGCGTATTTGCTTTGGGTTATTTTCTAAAAAGGAATACAAAATGCTCTCCTTTTCGGGTGTCAGTAAAACGCGGACTCCGGGGTCGGGGTCTCTTTTTAAATATCTTTTCCTTTTTTTCTTTTTGCCTTAATTTTTTTCTTTTTTTTAATCCAAATTCCGATTTCTCGCAATTTGCATCAGCAGTGCATCGTTACAACATTGTCGGACATAAAGAAAATGAAATTCGGTGGAGCTCATTTGTTAGGCACATCACCGCAAACAACCCGAGTCACATTTCAGTCAAGACAGTCAAATGTAGAAGCTGCACAAATTTATTTTCTAGTTCAGCGCTGATTTCTGCAATAGAAGTGTCAAAAGAGCAAGTCGAAAGAGCGGCCCGCCTGCAAGCGATTCCAAAGTTCAAAGTCAAAAAATTCTAATACGTGCGTGTCACGCCTCACGCATAACATCCTAACGTGACATCTCCTTTTCTAAGACAGCTTAGGAAGATAAACAAGGTTGTAACAGGTAAACAAGGTTCGTTAACGGTCCGTAAGGTTTTGGGTGTGTACAACTACAAAATCACCCAAAGGTTTTTTTTGTTTGAACTTGTAGTAGTTTGACAGTATCCTATACAGTAAGAAGACAGTAAGTAGTAGACTTCTTCTGACGGGTTCCTCCTCCTGCAGAATATCGGGCTGTGATTCCATCCCTGGCGTTTTGATACCAGCATCAGTGTTTGGTTGCCTACACTGGATTTGACTCATCACTGGCTACTGTTTCCCATGCCAGGCTTGGGGCTGGAGATGCCTCCTCCTTGGTCGGCTGAAGATGGAAGCGATTTCGACGCATCTGCGTTCCATCCGGTGTGGCCACAATGTACGAACGAGGGGCCTGGTGTTGTTCCACGACCACTGCAGGTGTCCATTCCCGTCCCTGCTTCATTCGCACAGGTTAACCTTCATGTAGTTTGGAAAGTGGTCGAGTGCCACGGTCATGGACGCTTTCTGACGTTGTTGACGTGTCAGCAGATTCTGACGAATCTGAGAAGTAGACCCAGGCTGCGGTTGTAGGAGGCTCTTGGAACTTGGCAGTCTTGTTCTAAGCTTTCTGCTCATAAGTAGTTCTGCTGGGGATTCATCCATTCCACTGATAGATGGAATTAAGGAATTCTAATAAAGCGAGGAATGCATGCTGTTTGGACTCATCAGCTCTCCTTAGTAACTGCTTAATTTCCACGAGACCATTAGACTTCGGGTAGTGTGGACTAGAGGTTACCGCTTCAATTTCCCACTTACTGGCAAAGTCCTTAAATTTCACACTGTTGAAAGGCATGTTGTCTGCGATAAGCCTCTCTGGGATTCCATGACGTGCAAACATATCTTTCATTGCCATGATAACTGCTTCACTATTCTTACTGGAGAGGCAGGCTACTTCAGGATACCTTGAAAAATAGTCAACTACGAGTAGGTAGTCTCCCCATTATAGTAGAAAATATCCGCTGCGACTGTCGCCTAGGGTCTCACAGGTACCTCTTGAGGAATCAAAGGCTCTCTCTCTGGTTGCTTCGCTGGTGTTGATGACAGGTACTGCACCTGCATACCAACTCGTCGATTGCACTGTTGATACCTGATAAATTGTGGACTGTCGGTTCCGAATTTCCTGTGGGTATTCGCCCGGTTTGTATTTTGCCGGTTTGCCCGAGCGGGAATGGAGCGAGGTCGGTCTGTCTAGGTGGAAATAGCCTGTTCCAGGCTCTCGGTAGCTGGGGACGAGCGAAAACGAGCGAGTAAAAAACGAGGGAGGACTAAGGCGAGGGAGGACTAAGGCGAGGGAGGACTAAGGCGAGGGAGGACTAAGGCGAGGAGTGGCGGGAGAGCATGTAAGACCCTCTTCTGGTATAGCAGGAGCTGCTATACCCTCCGATTGGTCAGTTTTGACAGTACTGTCAACACTCCGGCGGTTACCTCATATCTTGTCAATCCAAGTTTACCATCTCGCAATTCCATTCTCCAAGAGCTTGATAGCCAGGTCTCTGGACTCAAAATTGACCAATCAGAGGTTATAGCAGCTCCTGCTATACCAGAAGAGGGTCGTTAAAGAAAGTCTTACAGGCTCTCCCGCCGCTCCTCGCCTTAGTCCTCCCTCGTTTTTTTCTCGCTCGTTTTCGCTCGTCCCCAACTACCGAGAGCCTGGAACAGGCTAAGGTGGAAAATACCGATTTCACGTTGTTGTTTTGCAGAGGGACGGCTAAGAAATGTACAAAGATATATAACGCACGTGCACAGCTATTGTTCTGCTCATTAAATCTTTTTTTTGGTGAAGTTCTCTTTGCCGCTGCCGTTCCCTAATATAATAATATTATTATTTGACTTTGGCGTGTAAAATGCCGTTGTCCGCTCAGTCCCTCACGGCCAAAGTAGACATTGTAGTTCCTCGCCGTAGCGTATCTTATAGTAGTGATATTCAAGCGCTAAGAAAGGAGCAAGAAAACTGCCTAGTAAATCTAGCTCGTAGGAAAGACTCTTTCGCGTTTTGGTAAAAGGTTTATTTCTCGACTCTTTCCAGTCTTTCCACGACTGGCTCAGGCTGCGATAAAATCAGAAATGTGAACGAAGCCAAACAATAGCTATAAACAATGGCATATACAGCACGCAAAACAATCAACAGACTTTCGCGTAAACAGCTACATTTGAATCATGTGGAGCCACAACGAACAAAGGACGAATAATTATTGGACGAGGTTGAGCAAAATGTCGTGATTTGTCAGTGTCTCGCAAATCAATTAATTGCCTCAGCCTTCGGCTTCGGCTTCGGCAAATAATCGATCTACTCGCCACCATCAAATCACGATATTTTGCTCAACTTCTTCCAATATAAATTGTTTTATCATTCGATTATCAGTTTTGTTTTCATATTTAAATCGCTCTCTGACAGCAGGAGCCGATTACAGCTCATCGAATAGGCTCGATTTCCGCCGCTCTCTCGTGTCCGGTCTACGTTCCTCCCCGAAAAGAGTTCGGGGGAGGAGCGCGGGCTCCTTTCCCGAACAGCGGCTGGTAATCGAGCCTACTCATCGAAGCGATCTGTCATTTTTTTTCAGAACGAGCGTGGTTTCAATTACGCATGAGCAGAATATTATTTGCAGCAAAACACATTTCGACAATACTACGCATGAGCAGACCAGTATTTGTAGGCAGATATTTGCAGGTCACGGGGTGGGCTCTCGGCCAATGAAAAGGAAGGAAAAAATGAATCGAATGATAATGTGATTTGTCATAACCGGTATGGACATATATTAATATTTTGCCGACATGGAACAGAGAACTAGGTGCGAGCGTAGTACGCGAAGGTTCATGGGTAGTACGTTTGTAAAATGAGACGGTTTAAAAAGTTGTTACATTCTACAGTCAGCCTTGCCACTAGCTCATTTCCATAAGGTTTATTTTTTATTGTGTAAATTGCGTTATCTGATTCATCGTTCATTTTGTTGTTTATATATCGACCTTAAAACCCCAAAGGTGGCGCCACTGCATTTGGTCGGGATTACGCGATCCCTATTTTTCCTAATAAGAGGTTTTTAAGGTTTACGTGTCCGGCTTTGGCGCATGTAGGATGTTATTTGATCTTTCTATTATCCACTTTGTTGTAAGCTTATTGTCACAATTAAAACATATCTAGGGCCCATGCCTCGACCTTTGAGTGTGTTCGGTTGCGTAGTGAAGGCAAAATTGGAAAATTAAGATATCCGCGATAAGAAGCGCCATATTGTTCTTGAAAACAGTTCTAATTAAACAGCCGGGCCTGGCGTCACAATATAAAATGCAAGTAAGCAACATGTTCATGGAAAATTCGTATTTAGAGAATACTTAGACACTTAATGAGCCTAAACAATGCATAAGCTAAGCACATAGCAAATTACAGAGGTGTCAAATTCGGCGAAGTGACATGCAGATAACAGCGGGCAGGCCAAAAAATTAGCTAAAGCACAGCCTGACGGCTCAACTCTGCTTAAAATTCCTCCCAATAACACAGCATAAAAAGCGCCCTTCATAAATAAGAGTGAGGCAAAGAAAGGTCTAGGCTTGATTAGGAAGGGAGCCCGCGCTCCTCCCCGGGCCGGGACTCGAGAGAGCGGCGGAAATCGAGCCTAAGAAAGGTCGAGAGACCGAAAAGAGAATGGCAAATGTACAACTGTCACGAACCGCAGTAGTCGTATAGACCCGATAGAAAATATACAGGCAATAGGAGAACATTTCCAGCTAATTGAAAAGTTGACATTTTTACTTTTCGACACCTCATTAAACCAAAAGTGGGCGGAAGAGGGTCGTTTAATTAAAGATATTTATGAATACAGGCTCTCTGCCTTCCCTTCCTTGCCTTAGTCCTCCTCCCCAACTACCGAAAGCTACCGAAAGCTACCGAAAGCTACCGAGAGCTACCTCTTCAAATGAGCCCGGTCAACGGGCTGGCTCGGTTTCCGAGATCTGGCCAAGCCACTCTTTTCTTCGAAAAAATATCGATGTCTCTGATGTGTTCATATGAGAAGCCGGGTTGGCCCGGTTACCGATATCTCGGTATTAATGGTGAAGATTTTCCCATATGAACACTCCAGCCCACGTGACCGGGACGAAGCATTTTTGGCAACCTAGCTATGCTTCCGCAACAGAGCGGCCAAAATAGTGTATTTTTTGCCCTGTAGATGTTTCGACTTCAGAAGTGTGCGAATTAACTTTATAAGTAAAGTTTCAAGAGTCCACAAAGCTACGATAGTCGCGAACGATACAAGTTTATGTCCCACCACCATTCTGGTTTGTTTTCTGAACATCCCGGTTGATCCGGCTGAAATTTCCTGTATGGACAGACAACAAAACCGAGCCAGTCTTGCTATCGGACTCATTTGAAGAGGCCCCAAATGAGGTTACATGAGCATGTCATTCTCTAACAACCGAATGATGGATTTTCAAACTCTCTTGATTTTATTCTGGTTCCTCTTCGTGCAGTTTGCAAAATCCCGCGTTATGTGTAATCTGATATTCTGAGGTCCTTTCCAAACGCCGCTCCATTCATGCGCCGAACCCGAATCAGTTTGGTTCGGCAGGTTAGGTCTGGAGCGGCAAACAACGTTAAATTCGGCAGGGTCTGTCGCACAATGGGACGTTGGAGCGGCGGCTGATTCATTCAGCGTTCTCCTCATGTGCCGAACCCAATGTATAAATTCCTGTAACGTATTTGTGATGTAACGGCACTCGCGATTGCCTCAAAATTGAGTGCCTGACAAGTCATACTTGAAGTCGTCGCAAAAAATAACGGCAACAAAAACTCTGTTGCGATTTTATGCGTTCGGTTTACGATAAACGAACTGTATAAGCGAGTTTCTTCAGCAGAAATTCATGTTTTGCGGTTTCCTCGTGATAATAGCCCAGCTTATGACATTTATCATTAAAAGGTTGAATTAACCGGGAGAAAACCGTTCTAAATACAAACAAGCTTGCAATTGAATTTGCTTCCCTAAATTTTGCTATAACAGCGAAATGTTAGCCAGGGCTTTTCAAACCAGAACGCATATTTTCTCATCGAAAATCATCTGTCGCAGCAAAGTCGCAGCATAGTCGAACTCGATCGAGTTTGGTTCGGCACACGAGTGAAGCGGCGTTCAGGCCGGGAATCCTTGCATTACGGACAAAAATTAAAGGTCCATCTCAGTTTACAAACTATAACAGTATTTGTTCTCGTAGAACAAGCTGAAATTTTAAGCACACTCTCATTCTCCTTGTAAGAAATTTATGAGAAATAATTTGTCTCCATGAAAAACGTTTGCCGGTCCATTAGGTTTTAAAGTGCACCCACGCTCTGCTCGAGAACCCGACGTGTCCTTTTGTAGTGATCATATGTCACCAACAATAGAACAATACATGTTTAAACTATGCCACCTTCTCATTGGTTCCACTTGATTAAATCGCCAACTGGATTTGCATACAGTTTGCTTCGCTCTGCACTATTTGTACGACCACGCAATGATGTTCAGTGTTTCTTCAGATTATGCTGACAACTGAACTTGTACGAAAATACAGAAATAAACTCAGTGTTTTATATGTAAACGTTAGCTACATGGACTATACGTGAAAATATATTCGTATTCCATCACAGTTTGTTCAATAATAAAGCAGGTTCGGAAATACAACGAGGACCGTGATGACCCATCGAAAAAAAAAAACATTCCCTGTCAGATTGCTTTGCAACGCCGCAGTCGCTGTACCTGAATCCATGGGTATTATTTTTGTTTTTGTTTCTTTTTTCCTGGGGCAAATAACCCGTCATGAAAAGTCATGTTCATTTAAAATAGGCGAGGAACCTTTTGAGATATTTCCTAACCAAAAAAGTTTGAAAGGTAAACATAAAGCACTGCATATAGATATATTTCAATCTTTCTACTTACACTTAGGGCATTTCTTGGAGTAAGCGTTCGCCATATCGCCTCACCATCCCCTTCCAAGTCGAATTCTGTTAGACTAGTAGTCATTTCGCCAAGAAGTTTATCCCTTGCGAGTTTTTCGTGACCATATAGTCTGAACCTCAGGCCACTTTCATGCAAATCACTTTGAGGAACTCGACTAAAAGTGAATGTTTCGTGAAAGTTCGGATTTGCTGCCGGTTTTGCTTTTGTTTTAAAGCGTTGCTTCTTTGAAGGTAGCAGTACGACTCGAACCTGGACACTGCCTGCGCCTCCTCTTTGCTTTGTCGGTACATCTTCAGCGCGGATTACAGTCACCGCTAACTTTTCCGCTGTCGGGGCATAGCTTGAAGAAACTTGCAGTCTTCCAGCAGTTGAAAGAAATTCCTCGTGGCCGATATCAATTGCTTCACCATAAGCAGACACAGCCCGTCTTGCGCCGGGACTGTATTCACCGTCGGAGTATTTACCGTGACCATACACTGAAGCACTATCGCCGAGAGCAAGCTCACCATCCGACTTACTCCCACTTGTATTAAAGCTACTTCTTCGGCTTGTTGCTTTTGAAGATGGCCCAACATAATCATCGTCTGTTTCGGTCCCATACGCTTCACCGAGTTCCGCGTATCCTTTCTCCTCCGGTCTTTCCTCTGGCGGTTCGGTCTTAAAAAACATTCCAGCCTTCAAGCACTGATATAAAACTAGCAACAGAAGGCAACAGCCACCAATGACCGCCATAAAAACGATGGCCGGGGTTGGCACTGAAACGTGAAGAAGAATCGAAGTATTAGTTAAATAATTTTGAAATAAATGTGCACAAAATCGAAGCAAAAGGTTTGGCAATTTTGTTGCCTGAACGTACATCCCATACTGGCCTCGAAAAAAGCGACAGAACGGCGAATGAGATCGACTAAACTTTGAACATGTTACTAAAATGTTACGCCCCACCACAGAAGATTGGGAATCGTTGTCATTAGGTCCTTTGATCAAAGATCATGAATAATTTATTTCGAAGCGCGCGATCACAAGAATCAAAACAAGGCCAGGTGGTAGCAGATTCAATGAAAAACGGCAGCTTTACTCGTGAGCTGATAACTCGGATTAAACTCTTGGCAACACAGCAAGTCTGCACGAGGATTTTTGTTTAAGTTTCTCACGTTAAACCATTCAACCCACTTCGTCTATTCGTTTCTAAAAAATGTTTGATAACACTGTTGTTTTCAGACCTTTTCATTGGTTAAAATGTCACTTAGTCGTCTTGTCGCGCTCACTTTTGAGGTAACAAATTCTAATTATTTACAATATTATTTCTGCGTGTGGGAATGTCGGACTAAAACTGCCATCAAATTTATATCATTGCACACTCGGCTAACTACCTCACTAGAAAGTGTGCTATTAAATCGAAAATCGGTCATTATTTGTTTCATTTATATGAAGGACAGTTCAGTAGTTCCCACAGATCGATAATAGAAGTAAAATGCTTTATATGGCTGGAGTCTAAGCCCTCTCTTTCTTTCTCTACAGTGCCCGACGGACCCAAGCCTGCTGCATTAACGCTACGTGTAACTAAACCTAAATCTGTCTGTTTCTAGCTAAAAGAGATAATCGTTATCAAACACGGTTTTTCCTAGATGAACAGGAAAAGGATTAACTATTGAATATTTTTAATTGTGTTTAAATAAATGCTATTATAATTATAATAATAATAATAATAATAATAATAATAATAATAATAATAATGTTATTATTGTTATTGTTATTGTTATTATTGTTATTGTTATTATTATTATTGTTATTATTATTATTGTTATTGTTATTGTTATTGTTATTGTTATTGTTATCATTATTATATTTTTAATCACTCCTTGCATTTTTTCGAGGCCTGTCACAATTCGCCAAACTAGCGAGGAAGAAGGAGCTGCGCCCGGCCGGAGCGAAATTCTTGATGGTACACGAAAATGTAACGTGAACAACGTCACAAGAACGGTACTAAGGAAAAGATCTCGAGTGCCAGTTGCATTCTCGAAAACCTACGGTCCTTCAAGCAAAAGCCAAGTATTTCGCAAGATTCTTTGGTGGAAGAAGCAGACAATATACGGCTCCTTTGGGAATAAAACTTATTTTCAATAATATTGTTTCAGACTTTTGGAATTTTTGAACCAAAATTCTAGAATTTTGGCAGTGTCTTATTGAGTTAAAGAATTGAAAAGTTGGTTCTTTTGCCCGGGCAATTATTTTGTCCGGGAAAGCGAATTGCAAACTTCTTATAGAATAACATATAATTTCAACTTTATTTTAGGCCCTTATGCCGTTTTTTTATTTTTTTATTTCAGATATTCAGCTAAATGGAAAAAACTGATTTCAAGAATTGTTAACTGCAAAATTCTAGTTGAAGACGTCAATGCAGGAATAGCTCGACAAACTGGACTTCTAGAAAATGTTCAAATTGGGTGATACATCTCGTCCCGGTGCTTGGCGTGTCACATAAACGGCAAAACGTACTGGTTGCTTTTAAAAAAAGTCTGCATACGTGCCAAGTGGCCAATCAGGCTGGAGCTTATCCCGGTTTCTGTATCATAAGTGACTATCATAATGGGATGCTAGTCAGTCGGATTACCCCAAGCATTAGGGTCGTCGTGTATCCGAAATGTTTCGTCGCGTATCCGTATCGGTACAAGTCAGAATGGTTGGTTAGTAAACAGATGTGAGAGGCGTCCAAGGGCCTTTCATGTTCATTAGAATAACATCAAGGCCTTCAAAGAGCATAGACTCGCTTTATACTCAAATGACTGACCACGTTCTTACCTGGAGGAAAAACCATCCTTTGTTTTGCGCGGAGTCAGCTGTCGTGACACTGGTCTCGGTATTTCTAGTTATCCGGAGAGAAGCACAGTTAAAAACGCTTAACGTTTTAGGTTTTATTATTCTGCATATACACAACAACAAGCTGGACTAACACCCGGGGGGTACACCCAGAAAAACTGGGTAAGGGTTTTGGGAAGCGGGCCGCACACCCCCACACTATTTATCACCAAAATCTGCGATTTTTCCTACCCTATTTATGATTTGACCAAAAAGTTGATGACCTATTCATGACCGTTGCGGCTGGCACAGTTGCCTCAAACATAACTTATTAAGGGATTTGGTTGATGATCTTATTTGTTATTTATTTATTTTTTTTTATTTAATATCACACAAGTTACATAAGGAAGGAGGATACAAATAATAAAATGAAATAAAGAGGAGAAATAAATGACATCGAGTTACATAATTTAACTAATAAAGGCTAACTAACAAAAAAAGAAAAACTAATCTAGAGCATTTATACAAGTTTCTCAACGCGGTATTTAAGATTAAGTCTAATATTGAATTCATTTAACTCAGGCTCTATTTGATTAAGTTTCTGATTGTAAAGGTAATACTTTGCAAATAGCATACAATAATTTAATTTCTTTACAAGAGGGGATCGTTGCAGTTGACCAGTAGTATTTAGAGATTTACCAAAGATAAATTCTTTATCACTTTGTGTAAAAGAGGTGGCGTTTTCTTCGTTGAAATGTTGTAAGACATATTTTGAAAGAATTTTTTGGAATGGTGGCACTCGATGAAAGTGTGGCTTATTGAATCTGGCTGGCCGCAGTAAGTGCAATTTGAGTTATTCGA
The DNA here is from genome assembly GCA_964020085.1 of Micromussa lordhowensis. Classification (NCBI taxonomy): domain Eukaryota; kingdom Metazoa; phylum Cnidaria; class Anthozoa; order Scleractinia; family Lobophylliidae; genus Micromussa; species Micromussa lordhowensis. Next base: position 13,870,556 of record OZ026600.1, read on the forward strand.
TATTCCAAAGAGGTGAAGTTCTTTCTTGGAGACAAGAATCCTGTGAACGAGTTTAAAGTAAAATTCTTTGAGTTTGTTCTCTTTGCACATAAATTTGATTTGCTTGAAATAGTTTTCCCAATGAATATCATTTGATGAGAGATCTCGTTCCCATTTACTTAGTGCAGTTACGGAAGGGGTGTTTTTTTTTTACAAAAAGCCAGTAATAATCCCTGTTTTTCATCTTCGTAAGGTTGATCGATAATGAAGGAGACAGTTGGAAATTCTCACTATCAAGAAAAAGTGACCTGTTTAATTGAGTTTTGCCCTTTCTAGTAGGTGTTTCGGAATTGCAGATACGACCTGGTAGTAATTTAAAAAGTTACATTTTAATTTGTAAATATGTTGGAATTCTTGAAAGGATATAAATTTTCCGTTTTCACTGAGAATATCTTGAATAGAGATAATTCCTAAAACGAACCAGTCCTTCAGAAAAAACGGCCTATTCCCCACGAGAATTTCTTTATTGTTAAACAGAATCATATTGTCCAATGTCACTTTCATATAAAGTTTTAAGTTCTAGAAAGTACCCCAGTATCTGTTGGTAAAAGGGGGGTAAATCAATCTGGTTGAAGAATTTTTTATCATAGTTACAACGTAATAGAAAATTTAAACCGCCATATTCTCTAAAAAAATGATAAGGAATTGCTTTCCAAATTTCTTTCCTTGACAGCACATCGATTGATAGAAACCTCGAAATCCAGGCAAGCTTTAGTGATTTAGCCATTACCTCCATATTTGGCACACGTAATCCTCCATCAACGTAGTCTTGATACATAACTTGATGATCTTATTGATAATGATGAAAAATAGCTTCTTCTAAAAAACATACCCAGTTCAAGACGAGAGCAAAAAGCATATCCTATTTATGACCAAAACAGCTGAAAAGCCACACCCTTTGGGGCCGCACATACCTATATAGCCCATATAAGGGAGTATCCCCCGGGGACTAACACCCCCCTTCCCCCTTCAAAAGACGAAAATTTCCGTCAGTCTAATTATCCGATTCCAGAGATGCCTAGATCTACAAAAAGTAGAACCTCGGTAACTCGAACTCTGAAGGGAAACGAAAACCATTTCGAGTTGGCGGTGCTAATAAAACCTATCTCGTCAAAAACTGCGCTGCAGCACTGTTTATCTCTTTGTGACAGCTTAAGGCACCGCATCCGGTATGACTCATAAGATGGGGAAATGACTGTCAAATATGTGAACCGTCGGTTGCACTTATTAAAATCAAATTGCTGTAGTGTTAGTTTTTAGTGTTTTTTACCGATTTACACGAGAAGAAAAGCTAATGGAATGACATCCGCGGTGAATTACATGAACCACAGTTCGAGTTATCGGGATAAATTTGATCAAGGGAAACGAAATTTAGCTCGAGTTAGTGGGGAATTCGACTTTATCCGAGTTCGAGTTGATCGAGTTAAAATGACTGAAAAGTGGGATCAAATACAAGTAAATGGGAGTTAGTTCGAGTTAGCGGGCGAGCTCGAGTTTACCGCGGTTCTACAGTATAATCTTAGATCAAATCAAGGTTTATTGTTAGACCCTCCTAAAGGGAAAATGCTTGTCACTTTAGGTGATAGATCTTTTTCTGTTGCTGTTCCGTATTTATGGAGTAGTTTGCCCGCTAAATAACGTGATATCCAGTCATTAGCTATTTTTAAACATGTACGCTGAAAAGTTATTCATTTCGTATAGTTTTTAAAGCGTATTTTGCTTGATATTCATTCTTAGTAGTATTACTAATTAAGGGAGGGGGGGAGGTTAACATAAATTTAAGTGAAATTTTAGGAAGTTTAAAGAGGTATTAAAAGGGGAAAAAATTGGAACACCACTAGACAGTTGAACGCCCCTGAAAGGGCACCCCAGGCTGGTGGGCAACTGTTTGGTGTACTCCTACCAATTTTAAACATCAAATTCTTAATTCAAAACAACATCAAATCTTCAAAATTTCCTATTTAGAGAAATTTTACTTATCCTTTGAGAAAAACTATTCATTCCCAAATGTACCCAAAAATCACCAAAAAATTTCAAAACAGCCCAAAACGTAGATTTGTTGGGTGAGCAGAGAGATTTTTTGACTGCTTGAAACGTGAACGAGATATTTGCGTTTAACTCATAATACCCAGCCAAAATACGGCCTTCATGTTAACCCCCGCCTTAAGTTTACTATCATTATTTTAAATATTCTATTTTATTAATATACATATAATTAGTTTTACACATTTGTGCTCTAGAAGTTATTAAATTATTATAATTATTATGATTATTGATTAACAACAGAACGTTGGATTCTGTATGCATTCTCACTTCGATACAACATTTATTTCATCAAGAGAGGATAAAGGTTAGAGACTTAAAACCCCCATATAGGCCTCAGTCTCAAGGTAATCTTGTAGAAATGGTACCCAGTCCTCCCGTTGATATATTTACCACGCGTGTTGTATAGTCGTTTTCGTGGAGGATAAAAATGCGAGCAAGGCCACTTGGGATGTCCACATGAATAACATTTGTATCACAGGATTGACTGTGATCTGAAAATAAGCCAGTGACAGGGATTCCATTGGGATTAAAAATCACATGAGAGATCGACTCTCTTAATTGCATCTAATGATGTTCACCTAACTAATATCTAGATTTAGCCAAGCCTAAAAGCGGAGCTCCTGATTGCATTTATCAACCATGAAGGGAAAAAGGATTATATTTGTTTACTTGAAGCTCAAACAATGATCAATTGTGAACATGTAATTGTTCAGCGCGTGGTTTCACTATTTTGCCATTTAAAACCAGTAACAAACCATACCAAATAAGCGTAGTCAATTTTTCTAAGGTTGTAGAATCCGTACGAAATCTAAGATACTATTGTGCAAGGATTATCTCGAAAGGAAAGCCAACAACACGCCAAGGGTTAATTAGCGCCGAAATTTTTTCTTTGCACATATCCCTTCCTTCTCCCCTGGAGAAATAACCTGGGTTGAGCCTGCGATCCAATCAAAAAACCAGAACCTGTGACATAACGTGGCTTGTACGGCGTTCGAAGTTGACAACTTAGTACATGAACGTACCGTGGTGTTATTTGTGTTAATGTCCTTGGATGGCCTCTAGCTAAGCATGTTGTAATGGTACGTTGTAGTAATGTCTAGTTATACTTTCTTTAGGCCCCCTTGAGTGGCTAAAGCAGCGAATCCTACCTTTATGTCCTAGTGTATATTACATAGCGCCCGGTCTTGCTATGGTAGAGGTTTTTTCATTGGTTAAAGCCACAGCCTCTGTCTAGCTATAAAATGTTCAAGGTCCAAAGTTACATTTCTTAGGTTTGTCTAAGCTACTGCACACATTCTTAGTGAATTTGTATTTCAGTTCCCTCCCTCCCTCTGCGAGCTATGGATATCTTTAATTGCAGTCGTGTTTCAAATTTGCACTCAAGTTACATGGAAACTGTACTCTTTTTAATTTTAGCCAATCAGAATCCAACATTTTTTCAACTGTATTATTAATATAGGTAATCGCGTGAATGCGAGTGCAGTTAAGGATTTACAATACGAGTGAAATTTGAAAATGCTCTCAAAATTGTACGATTAACTCACTTATTATATGGCTGAGAAATCTGCGAAAGGGCGCTCTTAATTTGCAGTGCAGTGCAAATTAAGAATTAACGATAAATTGACTTGCTCTCCGCCAATCACAATGAAGTAATTTTCTTAGTCATAAATAAATATAGTAATATTGTGACTGCAGTTCAATAGGCCAATTTCGATATATTAAAATTCAGCCTAAAGCCGTGGTTCTCATATGCGCTGAGTTCAACTTCGCAGGCAAGCCGGCAGTTGTCGGCGATAAAAATATTCTATGTGAACATCATCTGCGGACTCATCTGCGGACTCATCTGCGGAGATCTGTGACGTTATGTATGACGTAACAACTCAATTTTTCCCACAAAATGGCGGATGAAGTTGAGTACGTCAGCGATCCATCGCAGATGCGCCGGGGATCCACTGGAACAGATCGCCGAACGTTGTCAGTTGCAACCGGCGACTACGTCGCAGGTAGGTCTGCGGGATATGAGAACCAGGCTTAAAACAATAGACATCAGCACGAGGCTCCGGGGAATAAACCCCACAAACTCTGTATTTATTCCCCAGAGCCTCGTGCTGAGGTCTATTGTCTTAGGCTGAATTTTAATATCTCGAAATTGGCTCACTACTCATCACAGAACAGTTTTTACGTGAGTGCGAAAAATGATTGGTATTTGCTCCTCACTATGGCAAGCAATTGGATTAACACAAAGACTCGCGCCACTTTGTCATCAAGTCGGAGGTAAAACCAAAACCGATCGTGACTCGCTCGTCCACGGTTTCTCCTACTTGCACGGTTTTGGTTGGTTTAGGTCCTTGTCTGCGTCTTTTGTGATATTACCTTGTTTTTTTGTTTCACAACACTCAATTTAAAACCGCTATATTTGAAAATTCCTTCAAATTGAGCTCGCCAAAGTTGCGTCAAATTATAAGTTAATTTTAAAATATCACTTGTAGTGTAACGTTAATTACTCTCTCGTTCATATGATAACCTAAAGAAAACATTTCACAAAAAAGGTAACGCCAGTTTTGACCATGACCGACTTCCTCGTATTACAAATCACGGTGGTCCGTTTAAGTGAAAAATCATCCGAACAGACGAGCGTTTTCCTTTATTTTCATTCTCTCGAAAAAAAAAGCAATAAAGAGGAAGGTATAGAGTAAATGCATAGAACTGGCGTTTTTGAAACTCCTCGATGATGACTATGTAAACCTTGGAAGACAGAGAAGTCTTCTTATTAGTTTGCTACATAAGCGGAGAATAGAATTGTGTTTTGTTTATGAATATATCTAACTAGGTATACCTATCGATAGAGTGCCAACGAGCGAATAATTTGTGCTATAATAAGGGGTTTATTAATACAGCGAGAGAAAATTATTACGCGTTTACCGGCCGGTAACGTTCGTCACGCAATCCCTGAATATCAAGAGTATTGGAATGTATCGCTGCTCGGTCGAACTTTCAGTTCAATATGATGGGCAAAGTCAAAGTGAAAGTGAACACGCTAGTTTGATTGATGAACACGACTCGTTTGATTCTGTGGCAAAACAGATCCGATTTGTGTTTTGAACACTGGATTCGACTGTATGATAAACACGCTCGTTCAGTTCTGTTCGGAAACACTGCCGACTCAACCTTCAGTTCGATATGCTAGATTTCAACACTGGATTTGCTCTAGTGGTTCACTGGTGAACACCATCTTTCCAAAAAAGCTGCCCGATGGAACTTTCAGTTCGATATAGGTAAACAGAGAAGGAATACACTGTTTCGATTCATGAACACGCTCGTTCAATTCTGTGGTAAACACGCTGGTTCGTTTTCGTGTCGATTTTGTGTCTTGGATTTGCTCTTGTCTGACAGTTTTCCTGAATATTCGAATTAGAAGAAGAGTTTTGTAAAGGGTACGCTCCCCAATTGAACTTTCATTTCGATAAAGTGAGAGAGGAAACACACTGGTTCGATATGTTCTGAGACTATGAAATTGTTCACAGTTGGATAAACACAACAGCAAAGGAAACAATGATATTCCACGAGACAAGTCTAGATGTAACGCGCCTCCTGATTGGCTAAAAACTACAATAGCTCGAATAGTTCCGTCCTTGCAATTGGCTCATACTGAGCCATTGTTACATCTTACACCTTACAGTTACACTTTTCAGAGCTCGATCGAGAATTTTTTCGCATACGCCATTCTTCGCGCGGCACTATTCTCTGCCGCCTCGCCAGCCGAGCGTCTTCGCTCGGCTGGCTCGTTGGCAATAACACCATTAACTGCAAGATGCTCGTTTTTCAAAATATTCCAATTTATCTCATAGTGTTTCCTTCAGATTGTTTTTCACTACGATTCAATACTTTCTGTACTTGACAGAACGTCTTGTGCCATTACAGACAAACTGCCGAAGCTACTAAACTTCAGTTTTACCGCCTTGCCAACCACTTGAAAATATTCATGTCCCGGGATTCATGCATATAACCAGAAGCATATGATATAACTGATCAATATGTTTGAAGGAAACCTGTCAAAACGTACTCCGCAATCCAACTGCTAATAAATTAATAAAATACCATGTGGCGAACAACTGTTCTATACCCAATAAGAAAACACAAATTTAAACTGAGCGAATGCCACTGAAATAACACAACCAGAAGGGTTTCCACAGCGGACAATTCGTACAGCTGCTTGATTTAGTTTCGTTTTTTCGTTATAAAACAGGACACGAATTTTGTTTCTATATCAGTTGAGTGGGCTTTCTTTTTCTTTTCTTAGTAATAAATACTTAATAGGCTAATTTGGATAGTCCACTTATCATTGGTAAGAGCAAGATTTTCTAATTTTCTTAACTCATTACTCGCCGACAGGTCTCACAAAGACCTGCAGTTCCTGGTGAATGCGGTCTGTCATCGAACAGTTTGCTATTGATTCGGCACATGTTTCTGTGACTATCCTAGTTGTTTCTAATTTTGTTCGTTTTTCCTCCCAAGCACTGAAATAAATATCAAGCATGATTTTGTTTGCTCTGAAGACTGAACTCAATCCTACAAGGAAGCATTTTAAAGTTAAATTCCAATGTGCGTGGAACTCGTATTTTTCTGATCATTAAAAATTAGTTTCAAGAGACAAGGAAAAGCGAACATAATAATTCTTGTTTCAAATAAATTGTTAATCAGTTATGTCGGACGACAAAAATTGTTGAGGAGTCAACATAAGTAGTTGCTATTGTTTTCGTTCTTCTTGAAGAGATTAAATTTTCCGAAACTATATTATGCGTCTCAATACAGTATAGAAGGTTTCAACGAGGTACAGGATTAATTTGATTTGTAGTTGTAGGATTAGGAGAAGTATTCCCATCTGCGTTTAGTCTACGTATAGTAAAACTTATATACTACAACAAAAGCAATCTCGCGTAAAAAAATGGCCAATTACCTGATGAAATCTAAAGAATACTGGCCTTTGCAAGCTGTATTTTCACCTTTCAATCCCAAGCTGGCCTCCATATAAGTTAAGCGCACATCTGTACTTTGAGTTAATCTCGGGTTGTCTCCGGTGATAAATAACAAATTGCTAAAGTGAAGTCGACCAATAGGAGGAGATTTGCTTCTCAGGATACTTGAATATTAATTATGTTAATTGAGAGTCCAATAAAGCTGAAGTGTGCGCCAGGACGTGAAAAAGGAAAACAACAACACAAGCAATGGTGATCCTCATGAAATAGTTTTAAACAGAAGCTTGTTCACATTCATCAAAGGCGAAGTCGAAAATATTCTTATCAGAGAATATCATTGCAGTCAGGATGACTGGTCAAGGATTCATTGGTTTATGAATTTTGAACAGATATTGGAGCTGATAAGAAGGGGAATGAGACATGTCATTTTATTTCTCCAGATACCAAGTGCGTTCGATCGGGATTTCAAAACTCGCCAATAAGACACGCCAATCCAAAACGGATTTTGGAGACTTTGAAGTAACTAAACCCCGGCCTCTTTGAGATATATTTCACTTGACAATTTCAACGTGACTTATATTATATGGATTCGTTATTTTTTGGTTTCCAGGAAATCCGAAAAAGGATTTACTTTCATGGATAGACTAGCTGAAACTGGGAGATGACATTGCTAAATAAAATCGTTATAATTGTTTCACAACATGAAAATAGCGAGATGCTGAAAACTAAAGTTTCCGTGGAAACGAGCCTCAGCCTCCACAGAAATGAGCCTCCTGACCATAGCAATGTACTTCCCTCCTTAGGGCCCAGTTATATGGTCTCGGGTACCCGAGACAACCCTCCCCCCGAGCTACCCTGGCTGAGGTAACATTTAGCTTGTTTCTTTCTAAAATTCAACCAGCCGTTTACATTAGGATCGCCAACTCGTCTCGGGGGGCGAGTTGTCTCACCTCGGCAGGTAGGGTAACCCTGGCAAGCGGGACAACTTTTCTACATATAAACGCTTTGGCTCGCCTGACCGGGACATCTCTCGGCGTGGCGAATGTCACGTAATGCTTAGATTTAGGATTTATAGCAGAAATTCGTATTAAAGAAGTAAAAATTAACTCGGCAAAACCCACTGTGATCGAATGACCGAGAAAAACCCAAAGAAAGAGGGATATTTGCACATTTGATTATTCAGTAAGGTTTATGAATAATCATGCTGGGTTAACTTTGACTCGGCCTACTGGAACTATGTTTTCACATATAAACGCTCGATAAAGTTACCTCAGGGGAAGGGTTGTCTCGGGTACCCGAGACCATATAACTGGGCCCTTAGAAATGAGCCTCCTCTGTAAAAATGTACTTCCTCCGTTTTTTTTTTTCACGAAATTTATGATCAATCAACAGAAGTCACTGAACAGACGCATGAAAAAACTGACATCAAGTTTCAAGTTCAAGTTCAAGTTTCAAGTTTATTCAGAAAATTTATAATTATAGAATATGATTTACCACTGACGTCAATTCTGACTTGCACGATGGCAATTATGCGAATAGCAAAACCCCCTCCTCCATTTCTGCAACTGATATGTACTCCTACTGCAACGAACAACAGCATAAATCCTCATATTGTTACTTAAAAATCCTTTCTTTCTCCAACTGACACGAGGATCGTCGAAGAACTTACGAAGCAACTCGAACCTTTCACCCGACTCGTTTCGGCTTGTACTAAAAGACGGAACGCCGGAATGCCGGAATGCCAGAACGCCGGAATACTAAAACCCGGAACACAAAATTACTAAAACCCGGAACACATGAAAAATAAATAATTTAAAAAATAAAAAACTCGAAACTCGGATGTTAGGATCCCAAAAAAATTGTTCTACCAGATTACCAACACTAGGCGTTGAATTTTTGCGTTTGACCGCTCGAACTGACCAGATTCACTGATTTCATCAAATAAAACGTACAGTTGTAATAGTGTTGAAAAGAATGAAACTCTAATACAGTAGTATTCCAAGAATCGATGAGCCACT
>OZ026600.1:13882134-13912134 GCA_964020085.1 Micromussa lordhowensis
TTCAAGCGCTTACTTGCGCCTTATAAAACCAGAGATATGAAAATTCAAAACTTGTTGTCACGAAATCGTCAAAACAATCGGTTACTATTATTGTCACACAAGTCGACGCGAGTCGCATGTCTTTGTAAAAAGAGAGAGATGTAATCCGCTCACCAAAACCCGTTTTGTCTGGTGCGTTAAAAATAATTTAATTTCCAATAAGCTTAAACAACGGAACATTTTCCCGTTTCAAGTGCTTTCTTACGCCTTATAAAACCAGGGATATGAAAATTCAGAACTTCCCGTCGTGAAATCGTCAAAAGAATCGGCTATCACCCATGGCGAGTCGCTTGTCATTATTGACATAACAATACGCCTAGTTAGCATCCGAACGACTTGTTTTACACAACAAAAGCAGTGAGGTCTATCAAAACAAGGTCAACTCCAGCCTCCCTGCCATCCAAAGGCCAGGTCACTGAGCAGACAACTGTAAAATGGTCTATTCTGCCTACAAATCCCTGCATTTCCCCGTGGTCTATTGCTTAAATATGCATATGCTGTATATGTTAAAACTAATATCCAGTACAAAAGTAAAATTTATCCTCATCACTGCCTACCAAGGCCAATCAAAATAATTCATAGCCCCTTTCGTGCAAAACATTTTCTATTACTCATAAAAAAAGAAAATTACTAACAAAAATTCCCTAAAACACACTATACAGATAATCCCGTAAATAGTTTAGACCAGACATAGCCTCCTAGACAGACGCTCTTTGGGATTGTCGCACAAAGAGGGTCTACACTCAGTAGTAAATGCATCAGTAGAAACTCACAACAGTGCTCTATATACCATCTCTAAAAGTAAAAAAGCTCAGATCTAAGCTGTTGACATTATAGATGGGGATATTTCTGATGATCTCAAAAAACAAATAAAAAATAACTTCCCAAATGATCCAACAATCCTAAACACATACAGATAATCCTATAACTAATTTTATTAAAACTTCTTCAATTCACAAGCTTGCTCACAGAGCACATTGATCTCGCTTGTGATTAGTTTATAACACAGTAAACATTACAGACATATCTTAGGTGTTCATGGTTTTGTAAGTAGAACAGTAAAGAAATTTGTGTGCAGTTGAACCTCGATAATCAGAGCTGAGTGTCTGTAGAATGCATTATTATTTGAGTGTCTGTATATTATGGAGGAAGATATTAACAGCATTCAGAATAATTCCGGACAGTCAAAATAAATCCGGAATCCAGATTAACATTCGTATGATGCGCTATGATACGGTTATCATACGTACTATTTGTGCCTTTTCAGGGTAATAATCGTATAATGCGGTGATTTCAGTTTATTAAACTGGGAAACGCGCGTCTTACGAATAATAAACGTGCCATTGTACGAATAGTATTCGTATGTGGCTACATTTTCAGGATATTAATCGTAAATGTGGCAAAGTTTGCCGACGAGGAAGTTACGATCTTCAGCCGCCATTACGGTAAAGAATATAACGGGCTAGAACTTCTAAACTGATGGCGTTTACGGCCAAAAAGTTATATCCATTTATTAACTTGGCCTAAAACCATCGATACATCTAACCATTGAGCTACATTTTCCCCAAACGACTGATGTTTTCTAGACATTTGTAGCCACGAAGGATACCCGCGCGCCATGTCAAGTACCGATCGACCCGCTGCATATTTTCGCATTTCTTCGACCAATGTTTATGGTTTTATTCGAGCTCTTTTTACTGTCAGAAGGTATTTAGTAGCCTCCCGAAAATGAAAAGAAAAAGGAACAGCCGCTTACTTGAAATAAAATTTTCGCTGGTTGTGGGTTATTCGAAAGCCAAACCAACAACAACAGTCAATAATTTAGCTCTTTTATAAATTGTTGAACGCAGGACATGACCAAGCGTTCGTGTTTCTTCTAAAAGTCATAACTTGGAACGGACTTTTCTCATTTGCAATCGCACAGGGAAAAGACATTTCAAGTCCTACTGAAACTTAAAGTGAACGACAACGGTTGATGCATTTCAAGGGTTTAATTTCGTAACGAAATCAACAATATATGCAAGTTCGATGTGTCAAAACATTGGCGGTCAAAATTCGTCGTGTTTTTAATACGCGAATATTTGGCAAATACAATTTAAGTGTACCTATGGAAAGTATGGCTTCTTTGGTCAAGGTATTATTTATTGATTTCCTTTGCAAAGCAATAAGCAGGCATTTCCGTGAAAGATAATAATGAACAACTTTAGACAAGCCAGTTGAACAAAACACGCAATTGAACGGAATATATATTATGCAAATAAAGGTGGGAATTCCGAACCAACTTTCGATGGATTGGTCCAATGCTTAGTTTGTTTTAGAAAAAGAAGTACACCGACTTTGATCAACTGGAACACTGTGAAAAATAGTCAAATATTTCAAAAGCTCTTTGTTAAGCCACGAACGTAAACGCTTGTCAGGTTTTTAAGAAACTCACACGAGTACTACGATCGACCGCGACTACTTCAGTTCACTTTGTTTTCAATCCGAGCATGCAACTTACGAATAATGAGCGTTGCATTGTACGGTTAACATCCGTACTTCTCTAGGTTTCCTGGTTATTAAACGTACCTGAAACAAATTTATGTTGATCCGGCGACAGTAATTTAACGACGGGGAAAGAAAAGCGCGGCAATTCGGTCGCTGGTGCTGAATTCTTCGACTTTCGAGCAGAGCAGGGTAAGAAATTTGCAAATAAAATTAACCTTGCAACAATCTTTGCTGAAATCATTTTTCTCAAATCTTCTGATAAATTCTCCTTTACACTACCGACAAAGATTGTTATAAACTAAAAAGAGACTGAAGTTGTCCCACATTTCGCCAAGTCGCAGCGATCGATATTAAAATGCAATGCCGCGTTTCGTGAACTCACATTATTGCCTGAAAATACAGTTTCCAAAACTAAGAAAGACCAACTAAAAATTAGCCAAGAAAGCGAAATATCTAAGAGATGTAGCTTCATGATTTAATTACAATAAGCTTACACTGTTAAATACGCCGAAATAAGCAACTCCTGATCGACGGGTAAAATTTAACCATTCTGCAAATGATTTTAGGAGCCAGAATTAGATTTTCGATGGCAAACTGTTGTGTAAGGGTGACAGTATTTGAACTTCTTAAAAAACTGAGCGAGGTTGTATGAGATTTGCATGCTTGAAAGAGATTTGCATGCAATACTTAAACAGAACAACAACATTCTCATTTGATGTGTAGTTCAACTGCGCGTAAAAATGGACTGCGCGTGAAAATGTCGGACTAGTCAAATGCAGATGAAGTTCAGAAAAAAAACCTACCCGTATATTTGTGGAATGAGTTTCTTTTTTAGCGACACCACTCAAACCACGACGTCATTTTGAAACGACAAACACAGTTTTCCTATTTAGCCGTGGATTTTGCAGTGAATGACATGAATAGCAGTGCCAACTGTTTTGGATGTTCTTTAATTTTTATGTGACATTTCCGAGGAAACACAGGACAAAATAGGATGTGGGCACTGTTCATAGGACGTTTTGATTCAAACTTCAAGCAACAGTAATTTTGATAGTGTTCCATCGGTGAAATCAACAAGTCCGATGCGCGAACTTGAAACTCGTCTGGGTTCAGTTCAAGAGCCTGAAAATGTTGTAAGCTCAATCATGGCGAGAATTGCTATGTTTTTGACGTGAAATTTATCATATGCGGTTCCGAATCGTCAGTTTTATTTAAAGTTTTAATAGTTGCGTAAAATGTGTATTCACTGTGAGACACTATATAGGAAGCTGAAATAGCTTGCGCTATAAAGGCCGGCGAAGGCGAAGGCGAAGGTGCCCGCGACATAACGCCGCAATCTGAACTCGGTTGGAAAAAAAATACTCCAAACCTCCTCATCATACATTCCCCTTTTCTTTGTAAGATTTAAATTCCTTAAGCCTGAAGAAAATCCTTTCGAGAGTGAAGAACTTCAAGCTGCCATGAACACTAACATTCGAGAATTCGACTCTTGCTAACATTTGGCGCCTATTTTTCGCGGGAAAAACGTTCTCTCCAGCTTTTACAGTATATACAGTATCAGAATATCAGTACACCATCGCGACATCCACTTGTCTACAGTAATTTTAATAGATTCAGTCTCACCTCTATGACTTCTTTATGGCATAATGCAGTATATATTCCAGCAGAAGCAATTTCAAAGTTCACCCGAGTGTCCATCCGATAATGTTTATCACGTTTTGCACTCCTGTCATTTGTAAACTCGAATGACAATCATAGCAACTCCTGCAAAGTTCTCTCAGTGTTGCTTTGAGTTCAGCAGCAATCCCAAGTCTTGCCGTTGTCCACTCCACGTGGTCATCACGGTAAAATCCTTGTGTGATCGGAAATGGTACTTAGCAAGCAAAATCAATGTCACGTAATAAGCGATAAGATCAATCCTCAGTATAGCGTGAGCAAATTTCAGTTCAAATCAGTCGAAAAATAATGTTTGCCTGAAAGTCAAGGTCTTCTGGTAAAAGCCTCAAGGATTTGGTACAAAGGTAGAAGAGTTGTCAAATGGCTCATGTCACTGAAATAGCCAATGATAGAAATAGGCATTTGACAGCTGTCAGAATTGTTTTTCTTTGACGCCTTTACGGTCGTTACTCTGCAGCGTAACGCGACACTAAAACGTGACAACTGTTGTGGACGAGAGAAAAGAAATAACGCCATCACTGGCCTAAACCGAAAGAAATTTACGATTAATAAGCGTATATTTGACAGGCGCTGTTTGTATTACTCTGTTATCGATAATTCCAGTTTACTGCATTCCATGTTGCTTAGGGTTTTAACCTCTTTAATGTCACCTTAATTATCAATATGAAATTCAAGGAGTAATTGCCGGTTTTCACATGACGTCACTAAGATTCAAACTACAAAACTATTGATCCTATAGATATTTTACTTTAATGAGGTATAAGAGCAGCTGAAAACTAATATTTAGACGATTTTTTGTTCCGAATGGGTTCTTGGTTTTGCGATAGGCCATGCTTGAATTTCTTAGCTTTTGCGTGACGCGGCATTTACATGACGGCCGGGTTGTTTAAAAAGTGACTTATTTCGGGACTTATTTCGGGAAATTTGGCTATCTGACCGGGTTCTTGTATTAGGAAAAGTATTATTTTAATGTTTTTGAGTTCCTCGAGAGATAAATTTACGCTTTTGTAATAAAACTCAGTCACAGATGTTTCTGTTGGTTTCCGGCCGCCATGTTGGTGCCCATCTGGGCCATACAAATCTCTATAAATTTGGATGACACACTTCTGCGAACAGCGCGCGAATTAAAAACAGCAGAGACCGGATTCTTGGCGAGGTTGTTTATATTGCAATCATCTATCATATTCCAGATTCTTGAATTTATTTATTGAACGGTTACGATTTTTAGTTTTGATCACATGACTGATGAAAACCGAGAATAGATTAGCACTGCCGATGCAACCACCTGGAAACCATCACTGATACAAATTAACCTAAAGTTACTCAGTACAAAATTTGAAGGGTGCATGTGCGACTATGTCGTTTACTTAGTTTCAATTCCGATTATTAAGCGTACTGATCTACCACTGATTAGAAAGATCGCAAGGTGCATGTACGATTATTACCCGTATTGATCACTTAGTTTATACCGAGTACAAGGATCTTGTACGATTATTAATCGTATGGATCACTTAGTTTATACTGAGTACAAGGATCACGTACGATTATTAATCGTATTGATCACTTAGTTTATACTGAGTACAAGGATCATGTACGATCATTAATCGTATTGATCACTTAGTTTATACTGAGTACAAGGATCATGTACGATTATTAATCGCTTTAATCACTTAGTTTATACTGAGTACACGGATCATGTACGATTATTAATCGCGTTAATCACTTAGTTTATACTGAGTACAAGGTTCATGTACGATTATTAATCGTATTGATCACTTAGTTTATACTGAGTACAAGGATCATGTACGATTATTAATCGCGTTAATCACTTAGTTTATACTGAGTACAAGGTTCATGTACGATTATTAATCGCTTTAATCACTTAGTTTATACTGAGTACACGGATCATGTACGATTATTAATCGCGTTAATCACTTAGTTTATACTGAGTACAAGGTTCATGTACGATCATTAATCGTATTGATCACTTAGTTTATACTGAGTACTAGGATCATGCACGATTATTAATCGTATTAATCACTTAGTTTATACTGAGTACACGGATCATGTACGATTATTACCCGTATTGATCACTTAGTTTATACCGAGTACACGGATCATGCACGATTATTAATCGCGTTAATCACTTAGTTTATACTGAGTACAAGGTTCATGTACGATCATTAATCGTATTGATCACTTAGTTTATACTGAGTACAAGGATCATGTACGATTATTAATCGTATTGATCACTTAGTTTATACTGAGTACAAGGATCATGTACGATTATTAATCGTATGGATCACTTAGTTTATACTGAGTACAAGGATCACGTACGATTATTAATCGTATTGATCACTTAGTTTATACTGAGTACAAGGATCACGTACGATTATTAATCGTATTGATCACTTAGTTTATACTGAGTACTAGGATCATGCACGATTATTAATCGTATTAATCACTTAGTTTATACTGAGTACACGGATCATGTACGATTATTACCCGTATTGATCACTTAGTTTATACCGAGTACAAGGATCTTGTACGATTATTAATCGTATGGATCACTTAGTTTATACTGAGTACTAGGATCATGCACGATTATTAATCGTATTAATCACTTAGTTTATACTGAGTACACGGATCATGTACGATTATTACCCGTATTGATCACTTAGTTTATACCGAGTACAAGGATCTTGTACGATTATTAATCGTATTGATCACTTAGTTTATACTGAGTACTAGGATCATGCACGATTATTAATCGTATTAATCACTTAGTTTATACTGAGTACACGGATCATGTACGATTATTACCCGTATTGATCACTTAGTTTATACCGAGTACAAGGATCATGTACGATTATTAATCGTATTGATCACTTAGTTTATACTGAGTACAAGGATCATGTACGATCATTAATCGTATTAATCACTTAGTTTATACTGAGTACACGGATCATGTACGATTATTAATCGTATTGATCACTTAGTTTATACTGAGTACAAGGATCATGTACGATTATTAATCGCATTAATCACTTAGTTTATACTGAGTACACGGATCATGTACGATTATTAATCTTATGGATCACTTAGTTTATACTGAGTACAAGGATCACGTACGATTATTAATCGTATTGATCACTTAGTTTATACTGAGTACAAGGATCATGCACGATTATTAATCTTATGGATCACTTAGTTTATACTGAGTACAAGGATCACGTACGATTATTAATCGTATTGATCACTTAGTTTATACTGAGTACACGGATCATGTACGATTATTAATCGCTTTAATCACTTAGTTTATACTGAGTACACGGATCATGTACGATTATTAATCGCGTTAATCACTTAGTTTATACTGAGTACAAGGTTCATGTACGATCATTAATCGTATTGATCACTTAGTTTATACTGAGTACAAGGATCATGTACGATTATTAATCGTATTGATCACTTAGTTTATACTGAGTACAAGGATCATGTACGATTATTAATCGCTTTAATCACTTAGTTTATACTGAGTACAAGGATCACGTACGATTATTTATCGTATTGATCACTTAGTTTATACTGAGTACTAGGATCATGCACGATTATTAATCGTATTAATCACTTAGTTTATACTGAGTACACGGATCATGTACGATTATTAATCGCTTTAATCACTTAGTTTATACTGAGTACAAGGATCATGTACGATTATTAATCGCGTTAATCACTTAGTTTATACTGAGTACACGGATCATGTACGATTATTAATCGTATTGATCACTTAGTTTATACTGAGTACAAGGATCATGTACGATTATTAATCGCGTTAATCACTTAGTTTATACTGAGTACAAGGTTCATGTACGATTATTAATCGTATTGATCACTTAGTTTATACTGAGTACAAGGATCATGTACGATTATTAATCCCATTAATCACTTAGTTTATACTGAGTACAAGGTTCATGTACGATTATTAATCGCTTTAATCACTTAGTTTATACTGAGTACACGGATCATGTACGATTATTAATCGCGTTAATCACTTAGTTTATACTGAGTACAAGGTTCATGTACGATCATTAATCGTATTGATCACTTAGTTTATACTGAGTACAAGGATCATGTACGATTATTAATCGTATTGATCACTTAGTTTATACTGAGTACAAGGTTCATGTACGATTATTAATCGCTTTAATCACTTAGTTTATACTGAGTACACGGATCATGTACGATTATTACCCGTATTGATCACTTAGTTTATACCGAGTACAAGGATCTTGTACGATTATTAATCGTATTGATCACTTAGTTTATACTGAGTACAAGGATCATGTACGATTATTAATCGTATTGATCACTTAGTTTATACTGAGTACAAGGATCATGTACGATCATTAATCGTATTGATCACTTAGTTTATACTGAGTACAAGGATCATGTACGATTATTAATCGCATTAATCACTTAGTTTATACTGAGTACACGGATCATGTACGATTATTAATCTTATGGATCACTTAGTTTATACTGAGTACAAGGATCACGTACGATTATTAATCGTATTGATCACTTAGTTTATACTGAGTACAAGGATCATGCACGATTATTAATCTTATGGATCACTTAGTTTATACTGAGTACAAGGATCACGTACGATTATTAATCGTATTGATCACTTAGTTTATACTGAGTACACGGATCATGTACGATTATTAATCTTATGGATCACTTAGTTTATACTGAGTACAAGGATCACGTACGATTATTAATCGTATTGATCACTTAGTTTATACTGAGTACTAGGATCATGCACGATTATTAATCGTATTAATCACTTAGTTTATACTGAGTACACGGATCATGTACGATTATTAATCGCTTTAATCACTTAGTTTATACTGAGTACAAGGATCATGTACGATTATTAATCGCGTTAATCACTTAGTTTATACTGAGTACACGGATCATGTACGATTATTAATCGTATTGATCACTTAGTTTATACTGAGTACAAGGATCATGTACGATTATTAATCGTATGGATCACTTAGTTTATACTGAGTACAAGGATCATGTACGATTATTAATCGTATTGATCACTTAGTTTACACTGAGTACAAAGATCATGTACGATTATTAATCGTATTGATCACTTAGTTTATACTCAGTACAAAGATAGCTAGGTGGATGTACGATTATTAATCTAATCGTCCTGATTACTTAGTTGCCGAGAACGAATTTACTAGTGTGCTGATTTACAAGTTATCTATTTTGATGATGTTGTTTTTACAGCATTTGTTTTACGAGTTTCTAGTTTGTATGGCTTTAATTTATTTGATGTATGTCGAATAACCTAGTGTACTTTTCATTCCTGTTGTTAGGGCCTTCAGGAAGTGATAGATGTAGCTTGGAGTGAATTGGTAGCCAGCATAGGAAGCACTAGAGAGTGGAGTGTAACTTAAGCATGTTATTATTCGCTGTTTAAGCAATAGAGCACTTTTTCCATGTTTACATAGGCTCATCTAAACACGAGGAGTGTTGGGAGAATTCGAGACAGTTATGCAAACCCGAGATGTAGTCGAGGGCTTGCATAACTTTCGAGAAAAAGTGCTCTTATTGCTTTTATAAAATAATTCTCAAAATACGCGCGAATCTAACACGTCGCAACCGTGTTTACATACTCTCATCCAAACACACTTATCGACCGATGAGAGCGCGCGTAGTAGCTCAGTTATTTTATAAAACGGTTTTTTTTTAGAATTGTCCAGTTTTAAACTCAGTTAGGAATTGTTATTGCACGATCAGAGAAGAAGTATAAAACTACATTGGACTATCGCTTTCACAAGAATGTATAATGTTATGAAATTATAGACTTTGAATAAAAATTAAACCTTGCTATCTTTCTAATTGGAACTAACAAAAAGACATAGTCGCACACGCACTCTTCAGATTTTGTACTGAGTAACTTTAGGTTAATTCCTATCAGTGATGGTTGCCAGGTGGTTGCATCGGTAGTGCTATCTATTACTCCTTGAATTTCATATTGATAATTAAGGTGACATTAAAGAGGTTAAAACCCCAAGCAACCTGGAATGCAGTAAACTTAAATTATCGATAACAGAGTAGTACAAAGAGCGCCTGTCAAATATACGCGTATTAATCGTAAATTTCGTTCGGTTTAGGCCTGTGATGGCGTTATTTCTTTCCACTCGTCCACAACAGTTGTCACGTTTTAGTGTCGCGTGACGCTGGAGAGTCACGACCGTAAAGGCGTCAAAGAAAAACAATTCTGACAGCTGTCAAATGCCTATTTCTATCATTGGCTATTTCAGTGACATGAGCCATTTGACAACTCTTCTACCTTTGTACCAAATCCTTGAGGCTTTTACCAGAAGACCTTGACTTTCAGGCAAACATTATTTTTCGACTGATTTGAACTGAAATTTGCTCACGCTATACTGAGGATTGATCTTATCGCTTATTACGTGACATTGATTTTGCTTGCTAAGTACCATTTCCGATCACACAAGGATTTTACCGTGATGACCACGTGGAGTGGACAACGGCAAGACTTGGGATTGCTGCTGAACTCAAAGCAACACTGAGAGAACTTTGCAGGAGTTGCTATGATTGTCATTCGAGTTTACAAATGACAGGAGTGCAAAACGTGATAAACATTATCGGATGGACACTCGGGTGAACTTTGAAATTGCTTCTGCTGGAATATATACTGCATTATGCCATAAAGAAGTCATAGAGGTGAGACTGAATCTATTAAAATTACTGTAGACAAGTGGATGTCGCGATGGTGTACTGATATTCTGATACTGTATATACTGTAAAAGCTGGAGAGAACGTTTTTCCCGCGAAAAATAGGCGCCAAATGTTAGCAAGAGTCGAATTCTCGAATGTTAGTGTTCATGGCAGCTTGAAGTTCTTCACTCTCGAAAGGATTTTCTTCAGGCTTAAGGAATTTAAATCTTACAAAGAAAAGGGGAATGTATGATGAGGAGGTTTGGAATATTTTTTTTCCAACCGAGTTCAGATTGCGGCGTTATGTCGCGGGCACCTTCGCCTTCGCCTTCGCCGGCCTTTATAGCGCAAGCTATTTCAGCTTCCTATATAGTGTCTCACAGTGAATACACATTTTACGCAACTATTAAAACTTTAAATAAAACTGACGATTCGGAACCGCATATGATAAATTTCACGTCAAAAACATAGCAATTCTCGCCATGATTGAGCTTACAACATTTTCAGGCTCTTGAACTGAACCCAGACGAGTTTCAAGTTCGCGCATCGGACTTGTTGATTTCACCGATGGAACACTATCAAAATTACTGTTGCTTGAAGTTTGAATCAAAACGTCCTATGAACAGTGCCCACATCCTATTTTGTCCTGTGTTTCCTCGGAAATGTCACATAAAAATTAAAGAACATCCAAAACAGTTGGCACTGCTATTCATGTCATTCACTGCAAAATCCACGGCTAAATAGGAAAACTGTGTTTGTCGTTTCAAAATGACGTCGTGGTTTGAGTGGTGTCGCTAAAAAAGAAACTCATTCCACAAATATACGGGTAGGTTTTTTTTCTGAACTTCATCTGCATTTGACTAGTCCGACATTTTCACGCGCAGTCCATTTTTACGCGCAGTTGAACTACACATCAAATGAGAATGTTGTTGTTCTGTTTAAGTATTGCATGCAAATCTCTTTCAAGCATGCAAATCTCATACAACCTCGCTCAGTTTTTTAAGAAGTTCAAATACTGTCACCCTTACACAACAGTTTGCCATCGAAAATCTAATTCTGGCTCCTAAAATCATTTGCAGAATGGTTAAATTTTACCCGTCGATCAGGAGTTGCTTATTTCGGCGTATTTAACAGTGTAAGCTTATTGTAATTAAATCATGAAGCTACATCTCTTAGATATTTCGCTTTCTTGGCTAATTTTTAGTTGGTCTTTCTTAGTTTTGGAAACTGTATTTTCAGGCAATAATGTGAGTTCACGAAACGCGGCATTGCATTTTAATATCGATCGCTGCGACTTGGCGAAATGTGGGACAACTTCAGTCTCTTTTTAGTTTATAACAATCTTTGTCGGTAGTGTAAAGGAGAATTTATCAGAAGATTTGAGAAAAATGATTTCAGCAAAGATTGTTGCAAGGTTAATTTTATTTGCAAATTTCTTACCCTGCTCTGCTCGAAAGTCGAAGAATTCAGCACCAGCGACCGAATTGCCGCGCTTTTCTTTCCCCGTCGTTAAATTACTGTCGCCGGATCAACATAAATTTGTTTCAGGTACGTTTAATAACCAGGAAACCTAGAGAAGTACGGATGTTAACCGTACAATGCAACGCTCATTATTCGTAAGTTGCATGCTCGGATTGAAAACAAAGTGAACTGAAGTAGTCGCGGTCGATCGTAGTACTCGTGTGAGTTTCTTAAAAACCTGACAAGCGTTTACGTTCGTGGCTTAACAAAGAGCTTTTGAAATATTTGACTATTTTTCACAGTGTTCCAGTTGATCAAAGTCGGTGTACTTCTTTTTCTAAAACAAACTAAGCATTGGACCAATCCATTGAAAGTTGGTTCGGAATTCCCACCTTTATTTGCATAATATATATTCCGTTCAATTGCGTGTTTTGTTCAACTGGCTTGTCTAAAGTTGTTCATTATTATCTTTCACGGAAATGCCTGCTTATTGCTTTGCAAAGGAAATCAATAAATAATACCTTGACCAAAGAAGCCATACTTTCCATAGGTACACTTAAATTGTATTTGCCAAATATTCGCGTATTAAAAACACGACGAATTTTGACCGCCAATGTTTTGACACATCGAACTTGCATATATTGTTGATTTCGTTACGAAATTAAACCCTTGAAATGCATCAACCGTTGTCGTTCACTTTAAGTTTCAGTAGGACTTGAAATGTCTTTTCCCTGTGCGATTGCAAATGAGAAAAGTCCGTTCCAAGTTATGACTTTTAGAAGAAACACGAACGCTTGGTCATGTCCTGCGTTCAACAATTTATAAAAGAGCTAAATTATTGACTGTTGTTGTTGGTTTGGCTTTCGAATAACCCACAACCAGCGAAAATTTTATTTCAAGTAAGCGGCTGTTCCTTTTTCTTTTCATTTTCGGGAGGCTACTAAATACCTTCTGACAGTAAAAAGAGCTCGAATAAAACCATAAACATTGGTCGAAGAAATGCGAAAATATGCAGCGGGTCGATCGGTACTTGACATGGCGCGCGGGTATCCTTCGTGGCTACAAATGTCTAGAAAACATCAGTCGTTTGGGGAAAATGTAGCTCAATGGTTAGATGTATCGATGGTTTTAGGCCAAGTTAATAAATGGATATAACTTTTTGGCCGTAAACGCCATCAGTTTAGAAGTTCTAGCCCGTTATATTCTTTACCGTAATGGCGGCTGAAGATCGTAAATTCCTCGTCGGTAAACTTTGCTACATTTACGATTAATATTCTGAAAATGTAGCCACATACGAATATTATTCGTACAATGGCACGTCTATTATTCGTAAGACGCGCGTTTTCCAGTTTATTAAACTGAAATTACCGCATTATACGATTATTACCCTGAAAAGGCACGAATAGTACGTATAATAACCGTATCATATCGCATTATAAGAATGTTAATCTGGATTCCGGATTTATTTTGACGGTCCGGAATTATTCTGAATGCTGTTTATTGTAAAAATGATGGCTACTCTGAGACCAAATAAACTGTCTATGAACTGTTAACATATGGCTGTCCATGGTCTCCATGTTATGATAGTTTGCAAGACATTTTTTATTTTTGTGGTTTGTTGACAGTATTTTATTTTCTGATGGCAGAACTCGGCAAAGAGCTCTATTAACTTCTCATTTGTTGGAAGAGACTGATAAACATCGTGTGGAAACCTTTGGTCATCCTTTACCAGTTCAGATAAGTGAGAGGCTTACCAACAAAGAGAGTAAGTTTCAGGTGTTTTGATGTTGTTTTATTGTTGTAACCATATTTTTTTTGTTTTTCGCTAAATTAGTTTGTTTCTCAGTTTCTGGACCCAATGCCCTAAAAAAAAACTTGTCTGTGTTTTGCCAGATTCAACATTTCAGTGAAAAGTTACAGAACATTTCTAAAATAGGATTAAAAAAATATGGAGTGATGGCACAAAAATTGCTGTTGGTGAAAAATTCTGACACAAAACATTTAGAGACCTGTTTACATCAGGGTTCGTACGGGTCCTGGATGACCTGGAAAGTCCTGGAATTTTATTGTGGCATTTTCCAGGACTGGAAAGTCCTGGAGAAAGGCTACTGGTCCTGGAAAGTTCTGGAAATGTGTTGAACGTAAGTAAAAAAATATGAAATGTATGGCAGTCAGTAAGGAGAATTAACATTGAGATCTTGGGAGTGAAAGGGTAAATGTGAATTTTAGAGTCCTGGAAAAATCAATTTGAGTCCTGGAAAAGTTCTGGAAATTTGTTTCTGAAAAAGGGTACAATTAACCCTGGTACATGTATGTTTGTTCGGCTAAAAGACAATCAGGGTGGCAAAGTAGGGGTCAAATTTGCAAGCCAAATGCATAGCTTGCAAATACACTGTACAGCATCTCTTCATCTCTTCCACTTGACAGACTAGGTCAAAGAAGGATCACTCGTAGTCCAAATTGCCAAAAAATAAAATGCCACTGTCATTAGGCCAGATGAATTTGCCATCGCATCAACTCATCTTGGCAACCGTATTGTGCTGAGAATTTCAAATGATATTTGGTTTTCTGTGATCTTTCCACATGCTCTACTTTTTTTGGGAGGGGTGGGGGGGGGTGATAGTGGTCACGTTCCAACAGCCATTATTACATTTTGTACACCAAGAGTAGAAAGTGTACATGTTACATGTGACTTAACATTACAAGCGAAGTTTATTTCTACATTTTGAAATTTGACTTATAAGCATATTTAGGTCTAAAGGGAGTTTCCCTCACAAAATCTATAATGCATTTGTCTATCGAATCAATAGTCACATACAGAGCTGCACGTCCTTTGCATAAATGGTCATATACTACGATATACAGTATAACTGGACCCTAATTTGTGACTAGAGCCAAGAAAATGCAAGTCAAAAGTACATACAAAAACAAGAATAAGAAAAAAGTACTCAGTCTTCATATTTTGCCCTGCAAAAAATGGCAAGAAGGTCAGAGCTTGGTAACCAGGCAACAAATGGAGGCTGATAGGTATCTCAAGTTATTAAGATACCAGTAAGATAATTATCCAGGAACTGAAATTACAGAATTGTAATAGCAATGTCACAGTAAGATATTTTAAAACTTTTTTAAGATAAGAAATACCTGTTTGTGTCATAAATAATTTGTTCTTGAAGGTACAGGGGGTATGGACATTACATTTTTGCAATAATTAAAAACTAAAAATCTCCATGAATACCATATTTGTATATTACCCAACCACAACAAAAAATGGTAGAGTTATTTTGTTCTTGAATACCGCATTATACCTATATATATGTTTTACCAACAATTCTAGATAAATCGGATGTTTTCACAGCTTTCTTTCCATTAAAGTAAAAGTAGGACTCTCTTCAGGACGAAGTGCAAAGAGGTCTCCTCAAGAACCGCACAAAAGCACTCTTCTGTAACCATGTCTGTTGATTCACCAGGACAAGTAGCAGGAAAGTTTCGTAGGTTTCATCATCCACCATATGCATAAAATCTCCTCGCTACCTTTTTGCTTTTCTCCAGCTTGAACTAAGTGGAAACTACAGCAAAGGCAGGGGAGATAACTGCCATATAACACCATTTTGAATAGTCTGCTATGAGGAATGTCAGTAGTTGCACTTGATTGATTGTGCCTTTTCAGTGACAGGGTTTCTGCTGCAGGGGTTCCAGTATTGCACTATCCACATAATTTTTTATTAAAAGGAGATAGTGAACTTCTTGAATAAAATTGATCAATTTTTTAGATTAATTTTTTTCTCATGTAATAAAACGGGACGTCAAAATTTGTGTGATAATCAATGGAATTATTTCACCTGGTGGTATTCCATTCTCCATTATAAAGATTTAGGAAATTTTTAAGGGATTAAGAATTGTATTTTACAAAATTTATACACCTCTTGGGCTAAAATTATGCCACATGCTTATTGAAAATATAGACTTACATGGAAGCATGTGGGTTGTTTAGCTCCCGATATCTACTAAAAAGGGCATACGACAAACTATATTAAGCTAGTGTTGAAGGGAATCCAGCCAATCTGTATGCTTCACTGATGAAATTATTGTGTGAAGAGACGTTTTGCAATTTGCGTCACCACATTATTACAAATTGTGTAGACTTACGTTTATTACAAAATGCTGCAACTGGTATTATAAAATGAATCGTTTCTATTTAATACAAAATACTGCAGGTAATTACAAAATGCTGCAACCTTTGTTACAAAATGCATAGTTATCAATTTAAATTTATACCATATGTGAAGGACTGTGGTTTTCATGCACAACGGACATTGTCCTGAATATTTGTAGAGGTGCTTGGTTGAATCTACATGTGATGGTTCTGCTGATTAACCCAAAGGTATTCATTTTTGAGGCAATGCCGGTTTGTATAGATTGATGAAATGTGTGATTGCCAAAGACATGTGCTGAAACTGCCTGAACATTGAACTTGAGTAAGTCTTTTCTTTCCTTTAAAAACTTTCAGGCCAAATGCTGTAGCCTTCTTTGTATTCCTGGTACAGCATCTTCTTGTATTCTCGAAATTTCCTTTTCAGAAATGCTAGTCAGAGTAAAGCAAGTTTATGCTGGATGTTTTTATTTTTGTGAATAATGTTCATTAGCCAGAGATAGCGAAGCAATCAGATTGTTTGAAACAACAAGATCACTGAGTGTGCAGTGCTTACTGGTTATTCTAGTTATACGAGTTTCTGTATTGGCTTCTGGCAATACTCTTTACAACAACAGTTTTTTTAAGAAGCTAGTCTGCATTACGAGACTCAACTACGCTAGATTAAGTGCGCGGGTGTTTGGACAACAATTCACAATAGGATGCAAATAAGATGGAAGCGATTCTGCTCGCAGGGTAACTGCGAAAGATTTTCAGGGAAATCGAAGATTTTGTATGAATTACAAACACACTACATGTAAGCCATCAGATGCGATTCGATTATACGAAACTGCAGGGTTGCATAACATCAAAAAAATGTGCTCTTGTCAGTTCCAAACCTGAAATAAGTACATGGATATTCTTCACTGAAAAAAGGGTTAAACAGGAAAAGAAAAGACCAGTGGCTTAAAAGAAAAATGAAAAAAAAGCTGACAGATCCTGGAATCAAACTCGAGTCCGCTAGATTGTCAACTATTTTAACCTTGCTCCAAGGGAAAGCATTGCAAAGCGTGCTTGATGTGTTAACCCATCAAGCTGCAAAAATGTGGTTATGATGTCACCGTATCAACGTCCATCCATCCGTACAGACTCTGGGGGAGGAGGAGGGGACTTTCGAGTTAACCCGTACTGCTGAGAAGATTGCCATCTTTTCTTGGCGAGATTTAAGAAAAGAAAACACATTTATGCTATTGTTATTTCAACAAACGATAACGGAGTTGATATAATGTTCACAAGACAGAGTTTATCTGAGACAAATTGTGAAAGATACAATGTAAGAGTCGAGAGCAAGAATTAACAGGCAAAAAAGTAGCCACAAAGATCGCGAAAGAGAGTGGGCCAGGGCTTAAGAGAAAGGAGACCAAATAGTACTGAACAGAGTGAGTCGGGGCTGAGAGAAAGGAGATGTAACAATACTGAGCAATGCCATGAAGTAGAGCTAACAAGTTTGAGAAAGGAGGCAAAATACCCAACAACAACAGAAATCAAACATGTTTACAGCTTAGAGAATTTACAAGTGCTAAATACAGCAGAAAAGGTGGCTGATTTGTTGATCTATTGAAAAGATTAGTTCTGTTCAGTCTTCACAACTTTTGCTCCTAATTTCTGCTTGGATTCACACTAGCCGAAGTGAATTTCCAACTTTGTGTAGGCGACTGATCTTTTGTTGTGGTGTTTGCTATGAAAATTATCAAGTTGCTGGCGAGATAAGCTTATCTTCAATAGGTTTTTTTCAAGTTTTACTGATCTGAAGCCTTGCTGTGAGACATTTTTTAAAATTATATCCTGTTAATCTCTAAACAATAAGCTTAACACTTGAGTCGCTTTGTGGAAGTTGTTGTAAGTTGCATTGTTGATTTTCGTTGTCAACCTCTTGTCTAAAAATAATAGAACTGTAAGCTTAATTCTATTTGTGAACACTGAAAGTTGAGTTTTGAAGTTTTCTTTTATGTTAGTAGGAAGGGCCGCTCCTAACATTTCCTCTTCTGTTGTTGGAAATCAAGAAAGGTCAATAAACCATTTAAAGCCGAAGCAAACAAAATTTGCTTGTTTGTGATGATTTGTAAATTGTGTTTGCAAAGTATAGAAATTTCCTTGTTTTCCTGTTTTGGTGAAATGCTTCGGTGAATTTCTAGTTTATTGGTTAACGACTGGTAAAACTACTGTCGATAAAATGACTGAAAAGCCGTCGGAAAAAGTAATATTTAAATCTATGCTTTAGCGTGAATAATTATTAAACTTTAACACTGCAAGTCTTTGAACTTCTGAAATTTTTTGGACTTGTAAGTGCATTTTGTGGCTTTACCTTAATACTAATACTAATACTAATACTAATGATAATGATAATGATGATGATGATGATGATGATGATGATGATGATGATGATGATAATGATGATAATAATGATGATAATAATGATGATAATAATGATGATAATAATGATAATAATGATAATAATGATAATAATAATGATAATAATAATGATAATAATAATGATAATAATAATGATAATAATAATGATAATGATAATGATAATAATAATAATAATAATAATAATAATAATAATAATAATAATAATAATTAGAATTTTGAATTTTGTTCCAGGTCTCTCCCGAAAAATGGTGACCAGCTTATGAAAATCTCAAAGCGCGAGACTATTTTCTTAGCTACATGTACAACCCTGGTACATGATCCCTATTTTCATTATGAGTGGTTTTAGGGGTTAACATGTCGGGCTTTGGTGCATGTAAAGTGTGGTATTTACACTTATTTTCCA
Source organism: Micromussa lordhowensis (assembly GCA_964020085.1). NCBI lineage: Eukaryota > Metazoa > Cnidaria > Anthozoa > Scleractinia > Lobophylliidae > Micromussa > Micromussa lordhowensis. The sequence goes on from OZ026600.1 coordinate 13,901,532, forward strand.
TAAAAGTGAGGTAGTACTAAAAAATTGTGCAAAGAGCTATATTTGGTAATGAACAATGTACTGTAACTGAAAATATTAATAAAAACATTTAGGGTAAACAAGTCTTCACCCTGTTTATTTCTCTGTAGTAAAAATAATTTAATACACTGTACATATAAAAAATTTAGTTGGCGAGAGCACTCTCCCCTCTCCACTCTGTCTCTCTCTGCACTCTTCTTTGCTCTAATATTACATTAACTACATATATACGAGAGTGATGTCTTTATGGGAAAATCTCAAACCGAGACTTGGCCGTATCAATGGAGCGACAGCAAGGTCAATATGACACAGTTTGCGATTTTCCCGTAAAGACTGAATGTTTGAGGTTAATAAGTGGTCGATGATATGGCTTGTAAAAGCATGAAGAAAACAAAAAGCCAAAGAAAACAAAAAGCCATCTGTTTATGTGTGCACTTGTCTGGCCATGCATTCATTGTTCCAACTGCGTAAAACAGCTGAACTAATGCATACATGTAGTTGAAAAACTTCTACATTCTCCTTGTTTACCAACAACTTTCACTTGAAATGTTTTTCATAACGTCACCGACTGTTTGCTTTGTTTTATTTTCCTTTTTTTGCTTTTTGAGGAAAGTTTCAATTTCTTCCTGGCTGTTTCCTTTGTCCTGTCTGGCACCAACTTGCTCGCAATTGAACGCTTTGAATTCACTGTTCTCCCAAAATTTTATCTTGTCATGGTAATAGAATGCTCTTTCAGAGTGTTCAATCATCGTTTTCAGTCGCTACTGGAAAAAAGCACTAGTTAATGTTTTATAATTTCCTTTACACTTTGTTTTAGGACCTTTTAGCAGGCCCATAATTGGCCCATGGGCATTCAAGGAGAGTAATGCCCTAGAATTAGCCAATCCGAGCATGCGTTAGATCGACAACAAACACAAGCCATATAATAACTGTATGTAAATGAGACCTAGACAGGGCAGGAACTTCTTTGCCCTGAATTTTTTATATGTATGTAAAGAATATTTTTATAACAGAAAACTGGACGAGGCGGGAACTTCTTTGCCCTAAATTTGCCCTTGCCTTTACTCATTTACTTAACTCAGTTAAACAATAAACAGAGGAATTCTCAATAGCACTTAATATACAGTTGACTGAGTGAGTGGTGAAATGGTCCTGAATTGAGTTGAGTGTGTTTAACAGCTGTATTTCTTTCAGACTGTACAACATTTTAGAACATCTTTTGTTTAGCTTTTGAAAGTATTTGCAGTAGGATTAAAAGCAAAATAGACAACTTTTGATTTTTGGGACTACTATAATCAATATCCAGTAGTAGTACAATCACTGAGCTGAAACATCACACTGCACTGCCTGTAAGAATAGTTGACTGTAATAGTGTTGTACATTGCTCTTTACAGCTCTCCAGCACACAAGTGTAAAGATTGACCAATCAGGCTGGGCATGGCTTGTTACTGGAAGAACGCTGTTCATTTGGCGCTTTATGTCTGTAGCTGGAACAAAGGTTTGTCAAGAGGTGAATAAATTATTAAATACAGTCTAGTACAATTCATTGTTTTTATATTCTTGCTGATCTCAAATGCACACCGACAGAACTTGTCCCAAATAAAAATGCAGGAAGATCAAGGAGCTATTTTAAACTTTGCCATGCTGTCATCCTGTGCTTAAGGCATTTTTGAAAAAAAATACAGGCATGTTGATCAAACACAACATCAATGTGGTGCACAAAACTGCCTGTATTGTTGATTATTTAGTGATTAATAGTTAACTGTTATTAGAAGTCCCTGTAAAGTGAGTTTTGTGGTCACATTTTCAAACATTTTAGTTTCTGTATCAATAGTCTGCACATTTTCTTTGTTAGGGTACATTATGCAAGGAACTGATGTTGCCAGCTTCTGAGTTATACCATACAGCTGATCTTGTTTGTGTTCTGAGCCCTTGTGATGACGAGGGCAGTGATATGTCTGGTGTGTCAGTTATGGCAGTCTCCCCAGAAGGAATGGTACGATACTGGCCTAGTCTTATTCATGGGAGCAGCATAATTGACATGGACACAGATTTGATAGGATCACAATGTCATTCATTAACAGCTTTTCAGGTATGATACATGAACAACAATGTACAAACCACTTCAAAATATAGTTCAAGGTGAAATGGGAGTTGGAGTCTATGTTGATGGCACTTCTGGCTCTGTATTGACAACCTAAGTTTTCTTTGTTATCATGTCAGGGTTCGACTTTCAGGGAAATTTTTCAGCCAGCTCACCTCAAGTCTTATTAATATTAAGTGTTCATATTTGGTCGCCAGCTTGAAAAATATTCTACTCAACAAACCATCCCTACAAACCTTTACTTTTCAACAAACACAAGGATACCATTAAGTACAAAAAGTGCTACATGTTACTGCATACATATATGCAGTGTCCAGTGAAGGGTGGGTTGTGGGCAATTTTAAATTCAGAAAGTGTTCCTCCGCATTCTGAAATTTTCCTTAGAATGTGTCCTATTTCGCATCCCAGAGTATTAGGGGAACGCCAAGGAAATGCCAAAGGAATGCTAAATGGAATCTCCCAGAATGCGTTCCCCATTGATTTTTCTGTTAGGTTTCTTCTGTCCGGTACTGTACTCTAATTAGGGTACTGTTTATGGGGCTGTCTTATTGAAACAACTTAGAAATCAAGTATGATTTGCCTACAAAGTGAACTTGTTGGAATGCATGGTTAGTAGTGATCTCAATTAATGGACCAACTTCAAGGATGCGTTTTATATTGTGTTTCCAAGTGATTGGTTTATAACATGAAGAAGAGCATGGTTTCAAAGGCTATTCATACGGAAAAAGTATAAAACGAAAAAGTATTTAAATGAACATGTATTTTTTGTGTGGTACTAAACATTCATTCATTCCATGATTAGGAGAGAACCCAAATTTTATACTTTATATATTTATAAAAAATCAAAATGTCTTGGTTGCCAAGCTGGTGACCAAACATGAAAGGTTAACTAGTGAATCAATCTAGTCACAAATTGGCAACCCCAGCAGTCGCTACATCAAGCTCTTCATGTGCAAAAATAAAAATTTTAGTCTCGCAAAATATGCTGCATCCATTTTTGGCAAAATAAGTGACCACCAAAATTAGTACCAATAAGGTATGTATTTCACCTCTGGCTAGTTTTACCTCTTGATGGGGTGTTTATTCAAGGTTGGTTTAAAACAAACTCTTTTCTCTAAAAATGTTAATAACAAAATAGTACCTTTGTTTAAAATGTGAATATCAGTGTCTTCTGAATCAAAATCAAGTGACTCCATCTGTGTGAAAGACTCTTGATGGTTAGAATTACACATAAATACTTTGCATAAGTAAACTATTGGTGTTGGGGTGTAGTACTTATTCAAGGGCAGTGTTATGAGTATGTTTGCTCCTGTGGGAGGCACTTATTTACATGTAGGGACACAGTTTAATCAAGTGGAACTTCTTCAGGTTGATACATCAATGGGTTCCACTTATTTTCGCCTTTCTTCCAGAAACACAGGAAAAGAAGTTAGCATTCATGTTAAGGAAGTAATTTGCTCTGACTGCTCCCCTGCAAATGAGTCTTACTTCAAGTGATGTAAATTATCCACTAAGATAGCACAAAATATTTTTTTCAGCCATATGGATGTATCTTAATGACCACCACCAATGAGCTATTGCTACTGACTGGTTCACAGGTAAGGAGATTTCTTACATTTTAGATGCAAAACTCTGAAGCCACATCAATACAAAAATTAGAGTTTATGGAAGACTGACAATAGCATGGTAAAATTCTGATGACAAAGTACAGGACTTGCCTCAGGCCTGGTTCATATATGAGAAGTAGCTCTATGGTTACAGGGTTTGTTTTATCTTTAATCTTCAGTGCACAGCCTCTCACCTTTATATGTATTTTATACAATGGTGTGCTTCTCTCCATTTTTTCTATTTCACTCTTCTTGTACATCATAGCAAATTAGGGTATTTGCACTGCGCACAGTATAATCTGTAGATATAATTGGATAGCAGATTATACTATGATCATGCTTGTCCACAAAATCATGTGAATTCTCAAAATAAGCAGGGGGCTCTTGGCCAATTGGAATGCTGATAGTAAGTACAATGTATAATAATATAGCTAATTCAAACTATCTTTGCTTTATAGAAGGCCATCAATTGTCAGAACCTTAATGCATCAAACAGTGTTTTTACAGATCTGGGTCGACGTGTAACACATTTCATATTTGGTTCTCAGCAAGCCAGTCAGGAAGCTACTGTAAGTTAATTATCAGATGGCTTTTGTGTAGCAAAATGGAACAAGGAATTAATTCTTTTTCCTTGTTTAATGCATATTCAGGCATTTTGCTCTTATTACTTTTGTTTAAAGTGCCTATAACCCCCAAAATTTTTTTTCGTTTCCTGAAATCTTTGTATGGAATTAGGAAAAATGGCGCAAAAATTTTTGCAATTGATTAAAACCCAAATTTTTTATGAATTTTTAAAGTGAGCGTTCTTTGTAGCACGACCAAGCAAAGCGGAGAATGGGACTAGTGACGTCATTCCAGGCCTTTGCTCGCGTCGCTTCGGTTATTGTCCTTGTTTTACGGGTTCGGTGTTTTCAGCGTTCAGTATTTTGTTGAAAGAACGTTTATTCAACTCAAAAAATACGTAAAAATCACATCAATTGAGAATGTCGTCCAGCGACACTAGCTTGATTCAAGCTTGGAATTCGGAGGCCGCAGAAACGGAGGTAGAGTACGACTTAGAAGTCGAGGTGTGATCAAACGCGAGTGAACAAGAAGACAACAAAGATGATGTCATATGAACCAGAAGATGCCTACGCATCAAGTGGCTCCGATACATGAACTGCTGCTTGCGGTCTTGCTTCTGTAGCAATCAGTACAACGGTTGAAAAAGTGGCCTGCTCCCTGCTTTTTCTACGACGTTTCGCCACAGGTTCGACTTGCGAGCTTCGAGCGTTGTGTACACAAGTTTCCGGACTTTCCAAAGCATCTTTCTTTCTCTGTCGTAAACAAGAAGGCGATTAAAGGCCTGGAATGACATCACAAATCGCGCTATACCCAGACTTCTTTAAGCGATTCTGCTGCTCGGTCGTGTTTTGAAAAAGTGCGCTTTTTAGGATCTTTAAAAATTCATAAAAAATTCGGGTTTTAACCGATTGCAAAAATTTTGGCGGCATTTTTCCTAATTCCATGCTTTACTTTCCTTATATACCTATCAATGCTTAATTCATTTTAAGTTTGTATTTAGGAACAAAACAATTCTGTATTGTGTAAATTCATGTGTTTTCTACCTTGACAATGTCGGCTCCCTCTTTCAGTCCAACTTTGCACAAGTCAACCCACCTCTTTCGTCCTTTTCTCTCTTCTGGACAATTTAATAGAGAGATAGAGATATTGAATGAAGATGATTACTCTCTTCTAAGCTTGTCATACTTCCTCCAACAAGACACTTTACTTGCATTCTGCAATGATTTTGAATTACACTATCGTATGATGCATATGTTGTTCTCAAAAGGAAAACAATTTTACTACTTCGATGACGTCATGGGTGAATTCGTGCCATTCTTCACTATTGCTTGGTCATGGCTGTTGCAAACGCCAATTTTATGAACTTAGAAAATTCATAGTAAATTAACAAAACATTTTTGCAGTGGGGGCCAAATTCATTTGAGTTCAGTACGGCAGTAGCATGATGTTTAAGCTAGGCCTTAGTTAGTGATGCCTGTACTGTTGTGTATCAACCAAGGGTGTGAATTCATTTGTATGTTCAAGGGCTAACTATTAGTAAATTGCAAATTAAGTAACATGTTATTAAATTTGATTTCTGCAGAATTGGCAGCGAGTCCTTGCCAGTGACATCATGGTTGATAAGTCAAGGTAATGTTAAGTACATGTAGCCATGTTACTGTATATACAAAGCTATATACTCCTGGTTATTTCATCATGTACTCTCAGTTAATAACTTTCTGCACTTGAGTAGCAAGTAAAGAAACTACACAATTGTTTGGCAGTAAATGCGACTAAGGTTGTTGGGTGCCCCTGGTAATAAAATACAGTGTAGGGGTGGCAGCAACACACCCTGCAAAGTAATGGTAATAGGCCCTTTGCATCTAAGCCATCACATGACCTACATTTCATAAAATTATGGGCTATGACAGAAATGGAAAAAGCATGTCGAAAATAGAAAAATGGCCAAGTTTGAGAGCCTTAGCATTAAAGGTTTTAAATTTTTTAAAAACTAAGAAGACTTGCATGGAAAAAGTTGCTGGAGAGTAAGACCTTGCTCTCCAGCAGCATTGTTCATAGATATTCTCTAAATTTTCCGAAAATTCTGTAATTGTATAAACTTACTCTTTAATGCCAGGGGCTTCAAACTTGGCCATTTTGGTATTTTCGATAATTATGCTCTTTCTATTTCTGGCATTACTTAAGTTGTAACCCATAATATAAAAACATCTGATAAAAATTTGGGCATGTGACCCCAGCTGCAAAGGGCCTATAGGGGTGGCAGCAACACACCCCAACCCCCAATTTAATAGATGAGGCAACAAATGTAGCGCATGCCACACCTGGTGATAGCAATAATATTAGGGGATGAGCCAACGAGTGTGGCACATGTTACACCCAGCTAGTAACTAAAGGCTAAAGTTGGGTAAGGGTCCCACTCAGCCTGCTACGTGTGCCGCTAAGTGACAGATTTGCAGCCAAATTGACATCCAAAATATTGTCTGTTTAAGACAATACAAAGCTAAGTAGTTGGAGGATTGCAATGTCCTTCCTACTTGCTCACTCCAACCCCCCTCCCCAACCCCATAATAAAAGAAAAACAGTTGTTTTGTATATATAAATAAAAGAAAAATGAATAATGCGTGTAGGTAATATTTAGTACTGTAGTTTGTGTAACCTGTAAACAATAATAATGTTCTAAGAATGTACCAGGCACTTAGGAATACTTTAATATTATATTTTTCCAGGGAACTGTTTGTACTTAGTGGAAATCAGTTGTTCATATGGCAGGTTTTTCAAACAGGACCAAGCAATATTCAAGAAAAGGTACGGTAGTCAATGTGCAAAGAATGCTGTGTCCAAGGCTAATGGATTTTCCAGTCAGGATAGAGGATTCTGTCCTTGTAGGAAATTCAAATGGCAGATCACTTTTAGAGATGGAATTTATGGGGTCTAGTATTCAATTTATTATCTGCAAATTTTTTCAGCCACAGGGTTGGAAATTAGTGTGCACCAATTCTCCAGTGCAATTGTGAAAAGCATCAGGCAATTACAAAATAATCATTAATCACTCACCCATTTGGTGAGATCAATTTTAATTTTTGGGAAATTAAGCTTACAAATTGATAACACTCCTTTATGTTTTGCAATTTTGGCAAGAATATTTTGTGTTTGTCAACCTGCAACACCCAACATATCACAACACTGTTATGACATATTGGGTGTTGTTGGCTCAAGTCAAGATGGTCAAATTTGAGCCACCAACACCTAATATGTCATGTTGCAACACGTCACAACAGGATCGCCAAATACGCACAGCATGTTGTGCCCAACAATGTTGCGATATGTTGTGTTGAAATGCTGTGATTGTTTGGTCAGAGCTTTAGTAGTTGATAAAAAATGAAATACAATTCCCTCGGCTCGCAGTGATAATGTATGTAATGGTTGCACATGTATGAAGTGATAATGTTGGTCTCTAGTTGAGCCAGCAGTAATTAGTGCCTGAGAATTGAAGATATTGTAAATGTAACAGAACAAGAAAGCTCAGAAATGTCAAGCTGGGTGTCTGTGATTACGAGCTACAGGAAAAAAAGCGTATGGTTTGAATCATTGTGGAGAATTTGTTTTGGGGAGGGGCGACATCCTTCTGGGCGAGTGAAAATTACACTGGGTACATCTACATTCGATCGCAATTTGTGTTGATACTTACCTGTGAGTATAGTAGCACCGTCTTTGATATGTGTGTTGGCTTCTTGCGAGTAATATATTCCAGACTAAATGCTTCAGTGATTCTCGAGAGAAACGAGACGCGTCTCAACAGAAACGAGACTCGTCTCGAGAAAAACGAGACGCGTCTCGAGAGAAACGAGACGCGTCTCGCAAGAAACAAGACGAGAAGTGGTAAGTTACATTTGAGCTGTACTGTAAGTGGATTTTCAGAGTAACTGACCCAAATAGCAAGTGTTGTCAAAATTTAGTTTCCATCAATGCAGCCTACAGGTTGTATAAGTTGTAATTACTTATTGAACCTTGCTAAGCCCCCAGCTTGAATTTACTTAACTATAGCTCCGCAAATACTGTACAAATTTCCCTTTGACCATTACAAACTGTAAAAGTATATACATGTATTTGTTGTCGCAAACCCATACAGGGTTAGCTGTTAATCAAAGAATTAATTTGTCATTGTTCTGAGGAAATGATTCTTTCATTTTCTGCAAGAGTTGTCAGCAACTGGGCACCTCAAAATAGCCACACAAAAAAGCAGCAGTTTATTTCAAACTGAAATGCTGCTTCGTTTGGTATGCTTGCTTTGCCAATCCAGCCTGGAACCCACTGTTTCTATATTTAATTAACTTTGTTAGTTACAAAACTAACAAAAAAATCATTTGTGGTATTTTATGTGCAATTGGCTGTGTAAAGATAATTACTTTAACAAACATAACTCTTCTAAAATATATTGGTCTGCAGCTTGTCTTCCAACTAGGATTGGATAATTTGTTCAAATCAGCTGCTGTTAACACACCACAGGTAAGTTCATTGTGTTGTATTGTTGGCTGCGCTCTGGAGTCTCTGGAGTCTCACCATAGCTTAGAGGATAGAGCCCTTGCGTTTTGCTTGGAGGTCATATTTCCAATGCCATTTAAGTTCCATGTTTCTTTGTCCCACTCCTGTGATGTGGTGGACATCATATCTTTCCCATAATCAAGATGGTGTCAGAAATATGATTGCCTGTGTATGTCAAAGTTTATAGTAGGGAAAAAAGGAGATAAGAAGTGATGAGAGAACACAACAGACCTATAGCTTGCCATGGTTTTGAAGCACTCCAACAAGGCTGGCACCTTCCCATTTGAGCATAATTAGGTACAACCCTCACTAGTAGACCCAGGCTAAAAAGACTATTCACAGAAAATGTCATGCTAGCAACATCAATGGTGGTAGTCCGTAAAATAAACATTCTTGAAGCAGGGATGCTTACAATCAATAAGCACATAATATAACAGCAGATTGGTAGCATTACAGACATATCTAAGGGAATATAATCCTAATCCAGTCAGAATAATAGTGAGGATAAAAACATGAACTAGCAGCAAACCAGCATGCTGCGTATAGCAACACATGAACAATTTACCTTAACCCCTGATGAAGTCCACCAGTATTGCAGTTAAAACATAGCATCATGAGTTAAACAAACAAATAATAATCTTTTGTTCAAGCCCACATTTTTTGTGACAATTCTTTGTGTGTTTTTTTAGTTTGAGGCACAGTCAGCTGATGACATCATGGTATGGTGTCTAGACATGGCACAGTTAAGGTATGGTTCCACAATTTACAAAATTACTGTATGTTGTATGGTCATATGAGAGTGTGGAGAGTCTGACATTAGAAAGCCTTTTAAGTGCATTTAATCCACACAAATTGTTTGATTTTGTTGGGTATTTTTGAGTGAATATTTTGATATTTTTACATTTTCATACCATTAAGTTCTGAAAGTACACAATGTAAAGTAATTGGGAGTAGTAATTGAATTTCCAGTGTTAGATCTGTTTGAGAAACTAGTAGAAAAAATCTTAAAAATTGTTATACACAGTCAACTCCCAGTAACTCAAACCCTTGCTAATTCATACATTTACTGTAATTTTACCCTTGGTCACTCGAATCATGCTTGTCAGTACATGACTACTCAAAACAATCAGTACTGTAGTCCAAAACATTGAAGCTATTTCTCAAAAATGCAAATCACAAATGTGCATTATGATTTTTACAGTAATTTGTAAATGTTTTGTTCCATCTTCACTTGACTTCTCAATAATTCAATTTGATTAAAATGTAAACTGTATGGATGCCCTGTTAGGGGGTCTTTATGTCCCTGTTTGAGTTTCCAATCTTTTCACATCGCAATTTCATAGGGTTCGCATGTCACTGTTGGAATCTCGTCCAAAGCTGCTGATATTGATATTGGAAATGCTTAAGTATAGAACGCTTTAGGTAAATGTGTTTTCGTAATTCTGTTCTGGAAGCATTCTATTTTTGGATAATTATCAACCAAACTTAAGAGCCATGCAAAGTGCAACATTAATGCAAGAAACATAAGAACATCTGTATACAAATGAATAGCTTTCTCAAAGTAAAAGTGTGGCAGTCTCAGACGAAATACTGGACAAAGATAAATATGGTATTTGTAATAAGAAGCAACATAGTAACAGCATGCTGTACTTGCAAACAGTTCAAATAAAACAGCCGGGCTCAGCATGACAGCATAGAACGCAAGTTAGCAACATGTTCATGGAATATTTCAAACTGTTTCCCTGGAAAGCCAGTATTTAGAGGCTTA
>OZ026600.1:13917134-13919634 GCA_964020085.1 Micromussa lordhowensis
CTCACCGATTAAAAATCGTCTCTCTTTGATGAGAAGCAATCCCATCGGCTGTACAATTTTTCTCACTTGTGACCAATCAGAAGCCAGATACGATTTTTTTTCACAGTTCAGAATGTTTGCAACATTCTCTGCTTGTCCAAAATCTTGGAGTCAAGGTTTGCAGATATAAATTCAGTGGAACAATTTATTGAGGACCAAGAAAATGAAATTGCAAGAAAGAAAACTCAACGGAATGTTGGTTTACTTAAGGAATTTCTGACGCCGAGGAATGAGTCAAGACTTAAATTCCCCCTAAGGGGCTGAATGCATACATCACGGTTCGAAAGAAAGACAGCAATGATGACTATAAACCCAGCTCCTTATGTTCTTTAATGGCTATCTTTGAACAGTATTTAAGGTGGCTGAAAACAGTTTCCAGTACTTTCCAAGACTTTTTGATGTGCCATTTTGATGGGCTGTTGTACCCACTCTATATCAGTTGGTGTCAAAATCATGGTATCAAAAAACTGCCCAATCATTGGTGAACATGTTGAGGTCAGTTTTGTGGCTCAATAGGTTACCATAGCAACAATACGACCTGCTAAAAACACTCTTAATTTTAGCTTTAAGCGCTTGTACATAACTCAAAAATGAGCTCGATGACCCCCATTTTGATGTGCACGCACTGGCATATGGGCACAAAGATATCACAGAACAGCATCAGTAAACGGAAGCTGTGTATTTGTTGGAACAACCAACAGTTCTTTGCAGACAAAGCTGCAATTAAGCCCGTCAGACAAATAATAGATGATAGGCTCGTTTGGTTTAGTCACAGATCTTTCAAGATGGTAGATGGGGTCAACCTGCAGCATCGATGGCCACGTCAAAGAGCTGGTCTTGTAAATCGACTAATAAGCCTTCGCAACTTCAGCAGAATCTTTTGATTTGAATCTTTTGAAGCGACTGGCCATGTCAACCACAGTTGGTGCGTATTTCAACTTTCTGGCCACATGGCAGCTTGTGTGGCAGAATAAGAAGGTCCACTTGGTGGAACGCGTTGGACGTTGACACATCAAATTTTTGGTGAGGAATGTAGTGCACCGCAGTGAGGTAGATCTGCCAAAGAGCTTGTTTGATAAGCCACTGCATGGCAGTTTCTTCAGGGACTTTTACAGCTTCAGCTATTTTTTTATGGCAGCGATGCCTTTCCAGTAGCCCTTGGGCCTGTAGTAGACTTTGGCGAGTTTGGCATCCATTCTATTGTAACACAGCAAAAAATTCAAGGAAAACGAAAAGCATCATAGCCAAGAGCAAGTGTGCTGTTGTCCACAAAAATCAACTCACCTTGTTTCTTCAGCTCACTGGGTTGATAAAAGTCAGAGAATTGGGTTCTTTGGGAGGTGATATTTGCTGGCCTGGGTGTGCCTGGATAGAGAGTTTAAATGTGTTTGTGAAGTTCTGGTTAGCTTGTTCTTTGATTTCCCTGTTGGTTTCAATCCAATTAAGAAGCTTGGTGTGGTCCTGCATGTATTTGCTGTAAGTGGTGGTATATGCTTCAGTGGGTTTGTCATGCCACACTTTCTCTGCTAATGCGGCCTTTTCATTGTTGCCAGACAAATATAGAGTGTGCGCGGCTGACATCACAAATTTACTGGGGCCATGTTGGAGGACTGAGGTAATGAAAATGGAGGCCAAACCCATACGATGCAATGCATTTGTACTCTCTGATTACGTGGAAAATCTCCCTGCATATGTTAAATCGAGATACATTCAAAAAATATCTGACATCCAGATAGATCCACTGCTAATGCCAGCAAATAAATTGAGTGAAGAATGCCTTCCTCCGGTCGAATGTATAGATTTAGAAGTATCTTTTTGACGTGGCTGTTGAAAGGATGGTACATCAGCACCAGGGGAATCCTCTCTGTGCCATTGGTTACTACGGTGGCGTGCTGGATGGCATCACGCCTAAGGTGGGAGAGTATCTGCGCTTGTCAAAAAAGGTACACGTCTCATGTGCCTTCTGCTGGAAGTCGTGCTCCACACTGCACAGATGTCTGATTCGTAGGAGCTGACTGTAGGGAATGCTCTTCTTGCAGTATAGGGGATGTGATGAGCTGTGATGGAGATAGCTGTGGGTATCAGTTGGCTTGTAGTGAACAGAGGTGGTTATTCTTTCCTCTGAGATGCTGAGGTTTATGTCCAGGAAAGGGAGATCTCTCCGTCCTCAGTGATGGTATGAGTAAACTGTAGAGCTGAATGAAAGTTGGAAATGAACCCTGCGAAGTTATCGAGGTCTTCCCGAGCAAAATAGGCTGCGCCAGCCACATCAGTGATGTATCGTCGATATAGCTGAGGGATGAAGCCAGTGTACTGGTTCAACATTTGGTCTTCAACAAAACCCACAAACAAACAGGCGTAATTTGGGCCCATTTTGCTGCCCATTGCGTCACCACTGACCTGTGTGTAGTGGTCGCCATTAAAACTGAAAGCATTGAGTGTTAAGACGAGCTCAGCAAGG
>OZ026600.1:13922134-14059634 GCA_964020085.1 Micromussa lordhowensis
ATGAAAACACCACCTGCTGTGCAGGTAGATGGAGATTGTTACTGTAGACTCAAAACTGATGAAACAACAGTAACATGCTCAAACATATCATGCCCAGTATCTAAATTTCATCTATCATGTCTATCACTTCAGAAGGTACCCAAAACATGGTATTGTCCTCATTGCAGAAAGATGCCTGAATTTCAACCAAAAAAGAGAGTCGAGAACGCAAAAGTTGAAGAAAACCTAGCAGAAGCAATGAAAATGGGAATAATGTGCACATGTGGACAAAAAGCTGAATCTGCTGACAAAATTTTGAAATGCCATTATGAAAATTGCCCTCAAGGGGCTTTTTTTCATTTAACATGTATGGGATACAAACAATTTCCAAACAATGCCAAGACAACATGGAAGTGTCCACACTGCTCTCTACATGTCTCAGCCAAGAAATGTGCGGCTATGAATGAAAATAACGATGCCAATTCCGATCCAATTTGTATACTTGGTGATGATGATGATGATGATGTTACAGTGATAAAAGCCGTTTATAATGGTAGTAACACAGACAAAGTGTCATCATTGGGTACTTTGACTGAAAAAGAATGTAGCCTAATTAATTCCAGTTCTGAATGGCTTGATTATACTGTAATTCGCCATGCTCAAATGTTACTTAGAAAGATTCATCCACTGATTGAGGGCTTTCAAAGGCCAACATTAAGGCCATGTAACAATTTTGATGTTGTTGGAGGAGAATTCATTCAAATTCTCAACACTGGAGCAAATCATTGGGTCTGCATCAGCTCAGTTGGTTGCAAAAAGGGATATGCTAATGTTTATGACAGTCTATTTAACAATGTTATCAATGATGACGTAGAAGAACAAACAAGAAATTTAGTTGGTGATGAATTTGAAAGATTGATCATTATATCAGTTCAGCAGCAAAAGAATGGCAGCGACTGTGGAGTGTTCTCAATTGCATATGCAACATCTCTTGTCTTTAAGGAGGCCCCTGAGACAGTCATGTATGCCACACAAAAATAAGACCACGTTTGTTGAAATGCTTAAAAACTGGTGTAATTGAGCAATTCCCAACCTTTGCGGTCAGGTTTTAGTTAACTGTCCTTATTGCTTAGAATGAGCTGTTTTTCTCTCCTTGCACAAAATAGTTTCCCTGAAATTGGTATGTTTTTTATCTACTTATTTATTATACAGGCTCGGTTTGGTAACATGCAATTGTCTTACAGAAAATTAATGTAGGTCCTAGTCAAATGGTATAATTGGAGGGCACAGATTGACAAGTGCAGATCAAACTCTAATGATTCTGTCAATTAAAGGGATTTCCTTTCCCTGCAAAAAGGTGTATTTTTAGTCGGGCAACCGACTATAAAATTACCCTCGTGTTTCGTCTCAAAGCTCAGTCACGTGCAATGGGCAATACCGCAGACACGTAACAAAGGCTCAACCTTCTTTCTACTATGTCGATCCCGACAATGCCGAAAGGAAAACATATGTCGAATATGTTAACAAATGGTGCCATCTTTTCTACGTTCAAACGTACAGATTCACACACCGTTCGCGGTGGACCCAGTCGAAAAGATGGCGCAGTTATTTATGACCGTATATTACGAAACGGGTCGTTCCGCGAGCTCAAAATAGCAAAAGAATCACATGATTTAGCGAAGTTCTCACCAGAATCAAACCAGAACTCAAATGGGTTGTCAGTGAACAGAACATACATTCAGAGTGTTACTACAGACAAAAGAATATTTACGAAACTGCTTGGTGCTGATGGAGACAAGGTGCAATGTGATCAAACTGTAAGAAACGACAACGAATACGCCATGTTGGACTGCAAAAGTAGCTTTCATCCGAGTGAAGATAAGCTCAAACATAATTGTCATAGTTATGTGACCTCTGTCATGATCATTACATTTTTTATGTTTTTGCTTAAACAGAGTACATTATCAGCTGTCATTTTTCTATTTGTGCCATTGGTTTTGTCGGTTTTCTGTGTATATTATATTTTCATGTTGTGCATGTCGAGGAATGCTTGTGTGGTATCAAATAACTTGGTGTCAGATGAAGGCGACAAAGCAGCGCTTTGTACACATCAAAAGTGTGACGAATCAGTGTTGCGTGTACAACAAATTTATGTTGCAAAGGAAATTAAATGTCCTGAAGAATTCAGGTCTCGGTATACGATGTTTGTTAACTGTAATTCATCTATTAACAATCGTGAGTACCGATTCGATCGTGAGCCCAGCAGAATACCTGTGAAAAAACTAGAAAAGCTCTCACGTAAAAACAAAAAAATTAAGAAATTAGTGTACATGCGAATTCTTAAAAACATTCCTATGTCGTCAAAAATGTATCGCTATGTCAAATGCAGACTTAGAACAAGGAGCAATAATGTCACTATCAAGTTTTCACAAAACATGAGAAAGAAATGGTATACCACACAGTCAACACTGCATCGAAAATCCTCCAGTTATAGAGAGTCTCTGGGCAAATTTATATCTTTGTATACCTGTAACACCTCATCAAGTGTGTATAAGAATGCGAGCCACAGAGGTCAATGTGCTACACTGAATCTGTGTAACGACGTAGAAACAAATCCTGGGCCTCCTATGCATAGCATTGATCCTACTCAAACAATCAAGGCACCTTATAGTCAAGGTGATGTTATGTACTTTGGTGAAAATGCTGGAAAACAATGTGTTGCTATGAGTCTGATCGCTTTGATTTATAATAACTTAAAAGGAATACATAACTGTAATGACCTGGTACAAGTTATGGAGATGGGTAATCAACTGTATTCAACACTGTCACAATGTACAGGGCAGGTGTATTTAATGCAAACAGAATTACCATCAATGATAGCTATGTTTGAAAAAAATTACCAGCTTAATTATAGTGAAAGCTACACCGGTAATCTACATTACTGTGATTCAGTAATTGAGGGATATCAGTACAATATGTCCTTAAACAGGGCTTTTGAATCACTCTTGACAGAAAATTATTCTTCATTTATTCTAACAATAGGATGTATTGGTGTCAGTATCTATCATACTGATAATGGGAGTTATAAGATATTTGATTCTCATGCAAGAGACGAATATGGTAGAAGCCATCCCTCAGGTACATGTGTACTATTAGAAGTACGATCCAGTCAGAGTCTAGTGCAGTATTTCCAGACTATACACTCACTCGCTGACAATTATGAACTCAGAGGAGTGCAGATTAGTACATATGAAACAACTGCAGTGGACAGTGTGAGAGAAGAACACATTTGCTCTTGTAAACAATGCTGTGCTGTAGGACTTTATGCAATGTGTTACTCAATAGCCAAGTCTTGTAGTTACTGGAATTCCAAAACTCTATATTGCGTAGCTGAGCAAGGAAATAAATTCTTTTGTAACATGGACATCAATAGGCATCTAACAAAAGCAGATTTATGCAGAAGTCTTGATATTTGTGGAGTTGAGATATCAGTGCAACTTAAAGCTCAAAGCTATGGGATGTTATCTGGTAGTCTGAACAATACAAAAAACACACTGGAAAATTTAATTTTCAACAACTACAGTGGAAATACAGGATTTTTATTATGGCTTTCAAGTTACTGTATTACTTGTATTTTTCAACAAACAGTGAGAGCAAAGTACATGTTCACTTTATTGGCATATGAAGATACTTGTGAACCTGCAATACAGCAAACAAGACTAAGTGGGCTGCCATCATTAGTACAGGCTATTTCTAACATTGTTACAGAAAAACTTAAAACAGATATTGTTCACTATGAAATACAATTTTTATCTTGCACATCTAACATGGACCTTCATCAAATCAAACACATCATGAAAAAGCACACAAGAAAATATACTTATGACAATTTAGAACCTGCTGCAAAAAAGAAAAGACTGCAACAGGTAAGTTCTAAAAGAAACATCAAGTACAAGAATAGACGACAGCATGAGAGTGAGACAATCCCAAGTATTGATGTCTGCATTGATGAATTCAAAAATAAAATCAGAGAAGGTCCTTATTATATTTGTTGTGTATGCAATAGAATGCTGTATAAGAAATCCGTCAAAAACTTCCTAAGTACTAAATACCCCGATCAACACTGTTTTAGTGTTCAGACTTCGTTTGATGGTAATGAGTATATTTGTAACACATGTAACTCAAAAGTTAAACAAGGTAAAGTTCCCTGTCAAGCTGTCATTAACAACATGTATGTTGATGATACACCTGTTGAGCGTGCCTCTCTTGAAAAACTAGAGCAGTTATTAATAGCTCAGAGAATAGTATTTGAAAAGATTATTGTCATGCCCAAAGGTCAACAGAGGAAAATAAAGGGTGCAATTTGTAATGTACCAGTTGAATGTGATCAGACAAGTAGTCTTTTGCCACGTCCTCCTGAGAGATCTGGCATAATCCTGTTAAAACTCAAAAGAAAGTTACAATTCAGAGGTCATGTATACTTTCAAGCAGTAAGGCCTCACTTTTTATTACAAGCCTTGCAATGGCTTAAGGCTAATAATAGACTGTATAAGGACATACAAATTGACATTAATAATATTGATAGAAATCTAACTGTACTACATGATACAGATAATTCTACAACAGAAAATGAAGTTACAAGGTCTAACGTCAATTCAGTTATAGATGATTATGTTGATGACAAAGAAGATTCAACACCACTTAACCAGGAAAAAAATTCATCTCAAAATCAAGGCAATGACTCAAGAGATAATAATGAAGAAATTGAGGACCCTTTAAATGACCACAGAATGCCAATCAATCAGACATGCTTGCAATCCATCATCCCTAACTACCCTGTGATGGTAGATAATAATCATGAACAGTCGTCAGGAAATGAGATCTATAATATTGCACCAGGAGAGAACAAACACCCTGTTTCATTCATGACTGATAAACAATGTGAGGAACTAGCTTTCCCAGTATTGTTTCCTAAGGGAAGATATGGGTACACAGCTGAACGTGAAATTATGTTATCACCAGTTAAGTACTTTAATGCACGACTCCTACATTATAGTGGAAGATTTGCTACAAACCCAGAGTATCTTTTCTTTGCACAATTTATTATTGAGCAGAAAAAAGTATCCAGCAGTATCAATATTGCCTTAAAAAAGGTTCATGGTCATTCTGTCACTGCTGCTCAATTAAGATCCAATCCACAAGGCTTACAAAATCTAATTTGTCAAGACCAAGCTTATTTATTTTTGAGACAAATTCCAGGTACTCCACCTTACTGGCAAAAATTTATGTATGAGGTAGTTGCTATGGTAAAACAACTAGGAATTCCAACATGGTTTATGACGCTATCCTGTGCTGATCTAAGATGGCCAGAACTATTCCAAATCATTGCCAGAATTCAAGGGAAACAGATGACAAATGAGGAAATTGATGCATTGCCATACAATGAAAGGTGCCAAATGCTGAACACAAATCCTGTTATAATAGCTAAGCATTTTCAATATAGAGTGGAGACATTTTTCAATGAAGTACTACTTAGCAAAGTGAATCCAATTGGCAAAATAGTTTATTATGCATTACGTATAGAATTTCAGATGAGAGGTTCTCCCCATTTACATGCATTAATCTGGACTTCAGACTGTCCTAAGCTGACTGATGACAACAGGCAAGCCTATATAGACTACATAGATCAACATGTCCAAGCCTATCTGCCAAGTGAGGAAGATGATCCTGAATTATACAATTTGGTGAACACATATCAAAAGCATACCCATTCCAGATCCTGTAGAAAATATAAAAACATTCAATGCAGATTCAATTTTGGTCAGTTTTTCACAAATACAACAATAGTAGCAGAACCATTGTCTGATGACCTAGATGAAGCAAATAAATCTAACTTGCTAGACAAGCGCAAGGAAGTCCTATCTTTAGTTAAGCAACAAATAGATGATGTTTTAAATCCCAGCAAGCCCAACTATGATTCAACATTAACTGAAGATGACATTTTTAATTTAGCAGGTGTCAACAAGGAAGCATATTACTCTGCTCTTTCTATTTCACCTGATTCTAACTATGAACTACATCTCAAACGACCAGTAGACAGCTGTTTTATAAATAACTACTTCATTGCTGGCATAAAGGGCTTTGCTGCAAATGTTGATCTGCAACCTGTATTTAATCATTACAAGTGTATAACATATGTATGTTCTTACTTTACCAAGGATGAAACTGAATGTTCACAGGCAATCATAAATGCTGCAAAAGAAGCAAAAGCTGCAAATATGAATGTCCAGGATGGACTGAGAAAAATTGGGGCTGCCTTCCTCTCAAGTCGTGAAGTTAGTTCACAAGAATGTGTGTATCGCTGTATGCCTGAGTTATGGTTGAGAAAGATTTTTCCAGCAACAGTGTTTGTTAGTACAGATTTACCACATAAAAGACTAAGAGTAACAAAATCACAACAAGATCTTGAAGAGCTTGATGATGAGAGTACAGACATCTTTAAATCCAACATTATTGAAAGGTATACACTAAGACCTTTAAATATTCCAGCAGTCAATGACCTTTGTTTAGCAGAGTTTGTTGCATATTATTACAAAGAGTATAAAAAAGAAAACAGTGAAACTATTGATGCTCAACCAGAAGTTCTGACTGACAGTGCAATTGAAGCTCAACATTTGGATAATGACTCATTGCCAGTTGTAGTAAAGCTTATGAGCACCAATGAAAAAATGAAACGAAGAAAAGTTAAAGCAGTTATAAGATATCACAAACCTAACAAACAAAAGGAACCCGAACTGTATTTCCATCATTTATTAATGCTTTATTATCCTTGGAGAAATGAAAGTACTCTTGTTGGTGATGATAACACTTATGTATCTAAATTTTATGAGCTCAATGTTAAAAATATTGTAGAACACAACAGAAAAATGTTTGAACCAGATGCAGAAGCTGTAACAGAAGCACTAGAATGGCTAAGAAACAATCAGAATGGTATAATCCATTCATATGATCCCTTTGCCGATCAGGAAAATGCAGACATACAATTAGAGGCTGAAGGTGAATCATTAGAGGAGTCATTCAATGAACAACCACCATCACATCTAGGAGGAAGTTCACAAAGTGAACAACATGGTCAAACTGGAATATCACTACACCATCAACCAACTGAAATATCAGATGATCAACTGAGAGAATCTGTCAGATCCTTGAATGAAAAACAACGCCAGGCATATGACATAGTCCTGTCATGGTGCAGAGACAAAATGAAAAATCTGAACTGCATAAAACCTAAAAAAGTTGAACCAATTTATCTATTTATTACCGGAGGTGGTGGTGCAGGAAAAAGTCACCTTATTAAGACCATCTATCACACTGTAATCAAAACATTTCGATATGGTGGTATGAATCCTGAGAATCCTACAGTCTTACTATCAGCACCTACCGGAGTAGCTGCCATTAACATTAATGGAACAACAATAAATACTGCTTTAGCAATCCCTAAGAATACAGGTGATACACTGCCGGCCATGTCAGATCAAAAAAGAACCCAAATGAGACTATTATTATCAGAACTAAAGCTGCTAGTAATAGATGAAATATCTATGGTGTCAAATACTGCTTTACATCATATTCACCAAAGATTAAAAGAAATATTTGGTACTACTACCTCTCAATTATTTGCTGGTTTAAGTCTAATTGCTCTTGGTGATTTATATCAACTACCACCAATACAAAGAAAACCTGTTTTTGAAGACTATAAGAATGATGCTTTAAACCTTTACCACCCTTGGCATGTCTTTAAGATGATTGAGCTCACAGAGATTATGAGACAAAAAGATGACCAACCATTTATTGAACAATTAAATAGATTCAGAACTGGGTCACAGACTGATGAGGATATCCAGTGTATTCAATCCAGGTCAATAAGTCCATTAGATAACAAATACCCAACAGATGCTTTACATATATGGGCTGAGAATAATCCTGTTATACAGCATAACAATGCAAAACTAAAGCAAATACAAAGACCATTATTTCAACTGACAGCCATTGATCAATATCCACCCAATATTTCAAAACAAGATATTGATAAAGTACTGGCAACAGGAAGATCAGAAACGGCTGGACTTGATCATGACATCTTTGTCAAAGAAACAGCCAGAGTCATGTTAACCACTAATATTGACATAGCAGACAGGCTTATTAATGGTCAAATGGGTACCATTGTCAAAATCGATGTTAATAAAAACACAAAAAACCCGTCAATAATATATATCAAATTGGATGACAGCTCTGCTGGAAGGGCCTTAATTGACAAATGCAATAATACCTTTGCTAAACAAAACAGATTGGTACCCATTGAACCTATCCTAGCAAGATTCAAGATAAGACCTGGTAAGCCATCATCTCCAGAAATACAGCGAATGCAGTTCCCTATTACACTAGCATGGGCTTGCACTGTACATAAGGTACAAGGACTAACATTAGACAAAATTGTTATAAGTTTTGAACTTGAAAAACAAAGGTTTTTAACTCGTGAAGCGCATGCGCAGCACGAGTTATCGTGAGTTGTGGACAAATGTGTCGCTCGATCGATGGGCTGTAAACTTTATGCAAATGAGGTACGCTCGCAGTTTACTTTTAAATTGCTGTCTATCTTTAACACTTTCTTGTTCGATTTTTGCCGCGAAAAAAATTCGAGATTCACCGTTTCGTCAAAAATCATGTTTTTTCACTAAAAAGTCATTGCGGGACATGTGTAAATTTATATTCGTTTGAAAGGTCAAGAATATGACCTTTCTCAGCTATTTTGTTCTTTGAGATAAAAATAAATCTCGGATTACAATGTCACATCGAAACCCACGCGTTACGCAAAATTCCATTCGAACTCTGGCTTCGAAGCAAAATATCACTTTCGCATTGACAAATACCACACATCGGCAGAAGTAAAATCTATTCCTTATCAATCCAGCTTCATCATGTTAAAATTTCAGCAAAATCGAACAAAACCAGACGGAATTAGAATTTTATCTTTTGTATCTCGCTCAAGTGTTTGAGTAAACTTGATTAGGGCGGTAACCCGTAGCAACCAAAAAACACGGGCGAACACACGAAAGCCGTTTTGGTCCACAAAATCCACAAATATCGTTTAACAGCTGAAACTTGAATGGAAAAATCTTTTTCGAACTTTTCTAAAGTAATTTAGACGAAAAAACTACTTCTGAGTGCTACATAAGAGAGCGAAACGAAAAACAAAGCAGACAGGCATGACAAGGCGAAAACAAGCCGATAATTTATTCAACGTGGGCCGCTGCACGTACGCAAACAAACTCTTGTTTCTGGATAATTTCAGCCTTACCAGCCAGCGAATGGTTCCAAAAATACTTACACTAGCCTTACAAATGTCCTGAATTCCATTTCCGAAAGATTTGGCCCAATTCTTGGCCAAATTAAACATTTCTTCGCGATGTCCGCCATTACGGCCAAATGCATACTAATTTGTCAGATTGGCAAACTTCTCCCGAGGGGGGGATAGCACGAAAAGAGCTGAAAATTGGCCTGTGATTGGATAATTATTAGGTCATTTCACTGTCCAAATTTGGTGAAAAGCGGATGTAACGCAAATTTTCTGTCACGATTTAAGTCATCAGACTTCAGTATCTGAAATTTACAGGGTCGGACTAGAAAGAGTTTTAAAATAAGCTGTTTTAAAGGTCTAAATTAAAAGATATAAGTTAAAGAAGGCTCGTCTACCGAAAATGAGAACATCGAGAATCGTAAAATCGATGAGCAGCACAAGTTCTCACTGGATGCCAAATTCGTGTGGATTTTACAAAAAAGCGGAAGAAGTACGGTTTTATGGTATGGTAAATGGGCATATAACGAGCGAAATGATATATACACAGAGCAATTAGTTTCTGTATCTCTAAAAATAAAGAAAAAAAGAAAAAAATTCAGCCTACACCCGGAGTCAATCGCGGTACACTTGAACGGCAGAGGTACGCAGTACCACTGAGCTATGTCAACATCAGGTGCAGAAAGCGAAAAAAAAATAAACATTCTTATTAGTATCAACTATAAAACCTCGGACAACTCAGCGGGCTCAAGTCTATACGAGGATTTTCCGTTGGTTAATTTCCTCGTACTCTAAATATGAAAATCAGCCACAATATTCCCAAAACCAAATAATATTAAACATAATCCAAAAAAAATATTTGAATTCGTTTGTTCGCTTCACGAGTTTGCTCACAGAGCACTTTGATTTAACTATGGACAAGTTTATGTAGCAATAAGTCGATCTACAACCTTACAAGGTATTCATATACTTGGACAGATAAATCACAGACATGTACGGACAAACCCTAGAGTACATGAAGAATATAAAAGATTAAGAAGTACATGTACTGTAGAGCCTCCTGTACAAACAGCATTAAACAGACAAATGTCTATAACTCTTCTTAATGTCAGATCTCTCAAAAAACATAGTCTTGATATTAAATGTCATTTCAGTATCTTTGATAGTGACCTAATAGCTCTGACAGAGACACAGCTTCTACCCCAAACCAATGACGACGATATTAAAGATCATTTAAACCCATTTACCATATATAGACAAGACCACACTTCACACAGGTTTTGTAGTTTAGCAGTATGCATAAAAAATCATCTTCATATTAATGACTATAAATATTTCCCATGCATAAATGCTATTAAGAATGTTGTTGTGAATAACAAATATCAGTCACACATAACACTTCTACTATTGTATAGAAAACACAATTCCAGTATTGTACAGTTTGTGGAACGTCTCAGATTCATTATCAATAATCATGATATCGATATAATTCTTGGTGATTTCAATATAAACTTCTTTAATGATGATGAGATCAAACCACTTAATGACATGATGAATTCAAGCAACTATACACAAGTGGTGCAAAGTCCTACATTTATATCTTCTGGGAGTCTGCTGGATCATATTTATGTTAAATCACTCTTTTTGCATAAAATTATCCATTCAGTAATTCCAGTTTATTACTCAGATCATGACGCTATCAAAATTATCATTGAAAATTAAAATGAATACAATATTGCCTCAGTCATGTTACTATAAGCTTACATATAACAACCTATAGCTTTTCATTTGGACACTACTACTGAAACCAAAATAATACAAGCTTCAAATGTTCAATTCAGCGTCCAGCTGTTTGTACTCCATGACTATGTCAGAAAATATTTTAATTTTATTACCGTACTACAATTGAAGGCAATTTTTACCAAGGACGTCATCAAGATACCAACAATCGTTGTAGTAAATTAAGGTACTGCGAATAAACAAATAACGCTCTAAATCATAACAGAAACTCTCGAAAATTAAAAATTAGAATATGTACTACGCTTATAACTTCTTACTGCAAGCTTTAAACTTGACTATACGTACATGTATAAGCTTCATCGCAGAAGTTGCTTGTTTGATATATCTGAGCTTACACCTCCAGCTTTTGGTAGATTTTTCGCAAAATACCAGTAAGTTAAATCAATCAAAACAAACGTACATACCTTCGAAATAATCATTCGTGTAAATTTCTGCCATGAATATTCAAACAAACACAAGGCATCTAGAATGTCGTTACCAGGACCATCCGTACGAAACGTAAAGATTTTGGAGGCCGCCCGAGCAGGCGCCTGGAGAAAGACGGGCGTCGCGTCCAATGGGATCCGAAGAAAGTAAACCAATCAGAGCCTGTACGAGCATTATCCGAACAATACGAAACATCCCACATGCACGAGATCGTCCTTTTGCTTGATCTTCACGGAGGCGTGTGATGCTGTTAGCTGTGTCACGTACGGTTCAGAAATGTCGGAAAACGCCAAAAGCAACCGGAAAAAAGGTATTCCTTTTTTATTCTGAGATTCGTGAAAAATAAATTAGCCGATAACAACGGACTATCCCATCTGGTACTCGGATTTTTTCCGAGTCTACTACGTTCTTTCTAGAATTTACATTCTCTGTTAACAACGAGCTACTTTGATTTATTCAGGTACTAACACTTCCAGAAGTAATAACGTGCCTGCAAGTACACCTCTGTCAAGCGCCCCGTCAAGCGTTTCAACGTTAACATCAACTGAGCCATCTAAAACGGCAGCGAATAAAGTTCCTGTACGTTCACCTCCATCAAGCGACACGCGGTCAAGCAGTTCAACGTTAACATCAGCTGGGCCATCTAAAACGGCAGCGCCAACACCAAATTCAACTTCTTCGCCGACGAAAATCTCAACTCAGCCCCACAAAGATCCAACGATTGTTGGTTATCTCCACAATGTCAGCCCAGTGAAAAGAAGTGCAAAAGGATCCGAATACTTCTCATTTACAGTCCAAGAGAAGGAAAAGAAAATAAAAGCATTGTGTTTTTCACCCAGAAAACACAAATCCAATGTGGACACCAAAGCCGAAAGTTGCACACCATGCAAACTAACCAAATTTACCTATCACGCAACAGAAGAAGATGTAATTTGGGTGAACGCAGCTACGCAAATCAACCATGCCTTGGAAGCGAACGTTGATTTTCCTTGTGACAGTCGTAACAACGAAACTCCAGTGGTCACCACAAAAGATCTTGAAGATATTCAAGTTTATCAAACTGTGACAGTTCGTGGTATGGTTCTTTTTGGGGATCGAAGAGCAGAGCATGTGCCTACAAAAACTGATGTCATTAAAAGGGAAGGAACCTTTGTTGACGAATTTGGAAATATTCCAATCACGATTTGGAACGAGCAGATCGAAAGTACAGAAGAGGGCTTTTATGAAATCCATAACATTCGTCTTCGACAGTTTAAAGGCCAAAAATACTTATCCTCGGCGATAGACACCGTCTTTGGCAAATTAACTGAGAACCTGCCGAACATCTCAGAACAACAAATCACACACGCTAAAGACGAACTCAAAACAAACGAAATAACCTGTGACAACATTCAAAGCGTAGACATTATGGTGTTCTACAACTGCGTGACTTGCTCCAAGAAGGTCCAGTTCCAGCAAAACTCGCCAATGCTCAGGTGTATGACCTGCCAGTCACGATTTCTCATCAAGAATTCTACAAAAACTACCACAGCACGTATTTCAATCAAAAAAGGTGACCAAACCACATGGTATTCATTGTTCACTTCCACACTGGAAGCTATTATCGAAAAGTTCAACAAAGATAATAATGAAGGAGATACCATAGAAGACATAGATGAGGACAAACTATGCGAAGTTATTTTGACAACAAAAGGTATTAAACTGCTTGTCAATAGCACAAACACTGTACTCGGCATTTCTTTTGCTTGATTTCATTAACGTGAACAGAAGATCTTCACTACTTAATTTTTTAGTATTCTTTATTACACATTGATACGCTTATCGTTGCGAACTTTACTACCGATACGGTTTAGAGTTGTTTGTTGTTTCATTAGACTTGAAATCTAAAGTAATTTAAACTTCGGATTTTAAAGCCGTCGTTCTGCAGCTGTTCGCTGGCTTCCATGAAAACCTCCAACAATGTCAAGCAATGAGAGGACACTGTTCCCACGCGTTATCTGTTGAGTTAATTTTCACTGAAGTAAAGAAGAGGTTTTCGCAATTGTATTTTTCAGTATTCTTTATCACACATCGATACGTTTATTTTACCATTGTTTATTGTATCATAGACTTGAAATCCTAACTAATCCAAATTTGTTCGTGAAAGCCCTCGTTTTTTGCCTCGCTATAAATACCTCCAACAATGTCAACTCATCAGAGGACTTTGTTCTCACGGGTTCACGCTTGAGTTAAATTTGCTGACATGTCAACCCGCATTGACAGTCTTTTGTTTCATGCGATACCGAAATGTAACATTTCTAAACGTAGTTTTCACAGTAAGTCATTGTTTGTGGAAATTAAAGATGAAAATTTACTTAAACTTGCCTATTTTATTGTACCTCTTTCCAACCAAAGTGCAAAAACACTAGCCCTTTACCGACTGTCAATCCCGGTAGGAGGGGTGGGGACTCGCATATGGAACGGACAGGGATGCTCGTCGGAAATTTTGAATTTAACCCCTAAAGGAGACCATCTGCGCGTGGCTGAAGCTTTTTATGACCCCTAAACGAGACCACTCTGGGCTAGCTCAAGCTTTTTATAGCCCCTAAAGGAGACCACTCTGGGCGTGGCTTAAGCAAATTTTGACGCCTAAAAGAGACCGTTAAAAACCACACCAAAACGACATGCAATTAGTTTTAACGATTTAAAGACAATCATCTTATGCTTTTATCTAAAAGTAATTTCTGAAAGCATTGTCTTAAATCTCGAGAAAATAGTTGACTTCAGGTTCTCCATTTGCGTAATTCTGTTTTTTTTCGCGGAACCCTAAACGAGACCTTGGCGGCATAAAATATTGGCGCTTAGCTCGGAAAACTCCAAGCGAGGCCAAAATCTAAAATTTACACTCCTAAGCAACAGCATCCTCATCTGTTTCTTATTGGAGTCCCCCCCCCCCCCCACCCCAGCACCTCCCTTCACCCACGGGCCGTCAATCCATCGACTCCATACATAAAAACTGAAATCAACTTCAATACGATTTCCGTAGCCTTCACTTTCATCTATCGGGTAGTTCAAATAAGCACTGTTTTCAGGATGAGATTATTGCATCACTGCTATTTAATACAGTTTCATGATATTGTATTTACACAGGTGTCATTTCCGCATGTACTTCCCCCGAGGCGACTCCCTTACAAAAAAAAAAGGGGTGCAACTTACACCTTATAGAGTCTTTTTTTAAAGACGGATTGGCTACCTCTTTGAGTGTTCAGCTTCAAAAGGTCCACCGTGGGAACTTTTGTGGTATCTTTCAGACTACTGAGCCAGTACTGTACCTCTTTAGCTTAGAATGCCCACAAACGACGATCTTGGTACCTCTAAGGATTTATCTGTAGAACTTCTGCGCACCACAGATGATCAGCACTACTCATAACAACGCATCTACCTACAGCCCGACTTACGATCTTAGATCGTCTTGTTGTCTTAAAACTCCAATCGCCCTTTCCACATGGATCTGTACAGTAGCAATGTTTCTTGTCTTCTCTACATCAGTTGGATGCAGTTGACTTCTTCCTTTGGTGAAGGCAGGGATATTTAAAGCAGCCTGATAGTAAATCCTCTATCTGCAAGGACTAAATCACCAGGTAGCAAATTCTTCAGGATACCTGAATATTCTGTTATACACTTATCAGAGTTCTACCACCCCAGGCTTTGCTAACAAATGAAATTGCTCCTTGGGGTGTAATGCCAATAAGTACTTTAACAGTATTATGGTGTTTATAGTTTGAAAATGTTTGAGCTCTTGCCAGCGAATTGGAAGGTCTGTCAATGAAAATCTCAAAACAGTCAATAACAGTTATTTTGAGATGAAAAGCATCCATGAAACACCTGGGCATTGTTTTGTTAAGATCTTTACGATCTGGCCACACTATCAAAGGTGGCAAGCGGATGTCCATCAACACAATCCAAGAATCGTGAAACACCAAGCCGATAAGCCAGATCCTGATGAGGAACGTTTAGACGTAATTTGATAAGGACCATAATGAATTCTTGAAACTTGTTTAAAGCAGTCTGAGAAGAGCGCCTAGTTGATTGAGGCGCAATAAAAACAATGTTTTCTTCAAAATCTTGAATGTTGGTAATCCCGTATAAAACTTAACTTTATCATCTGCACTGGAGAAGCAATCTTCATCATACACTCTTCCTTGCTCTCTTGGCCTTTCGTATAGGTAGCTATAATCATCTGTAGAAGTACCAACGTCTCTTGTTATCATTAATCTTTGATTCCATTTTCAATATCTGCAACATCCTCAAACTCTTCAGGGACAACATCTTGTTTGACTAACTCGCTAGCCTCTTCCAGTTTTAGAGCTTTAACTCTTTCGTTTTCCTGTTTCTTTCGCTCAGCTTTACATTTTTGTTGCTCTCCAAGTCTTTCATCGTGCTGAGATTGGCTGAAAATTTCTCTGATTGCTTAGCCCATTTTTTTTACTATGTCCAAGATACAACTCGGAATCCAGTCTGGGTTATATCGATCCCAAAGATTGGCTGCTTTTCCACTGGCAAAATGCTTGCCACATGCCCTGTCATTCTCCAAAATATGCTCAGACAGATCATCTCTGCTTATTGCTGCCAGCCAAAGCCTACGTCATTCAGTTGATAACTATTCAATTTCTTCTCCTTGGTTTGTAATGACCTTTGAAACACAGCAAAATGACAGATCGCCACAGCTGTCGCTTTTGTTTCCGCATCCAACAATCAAGCAAAATGATATCATGATTCCAACTTCTGGCTTTGAGTAGTTCGGTCTGTCTATTCTGGTGTTACATGGCGGTGGTGTATTACAGCAGCCTCGTTTCAAGAAGGCAAACAGAGGAATCCCCCTGTGAAGTGGTCCTCCAACATGGCGGACAGTAAATTTTAGGTCACGAATCTGCACACACTCTATTAAGCAAGACAGTTGCCACCGATGAAAGCAGCAGCGTTAACAACTGCACCTCTGATGATCATTGCAATGCTGGCTATCGTGTTCTTTCAAATGTAGCAATATGCTTATTTTTCAATTTGTCGGAAGAATCTTTTGGTCTTTGAGATACTGGTTCAGTGCATTGCTGCCAGCCATGAGAGTGCTGAACTTTGCATAGATCATGACATTGCTTCTTGGGCCAGCAGTGAACCTCTCTCTCACCACCTTTTTCGCAATCCAGCCGATGCCGGCAGCTAAGCCGGTAAGAGTGGCTGCACCCATTATCGTTTTCACAAGCTTGTTGTCAGATACTTTGAATTGACAGGAAACCGTATGCTTTGTGGGTTTCACCTCCGACAAGATTGTACTATAAGTATCAGTCTTGACCTTTCGTTCAGCTGTATCTGCTACATCCTACAAGTTATCGCAACAGCAACAATTCAATAAATGATGGTCTTTATGGAGAAAGGCTAAACTAAACTGCTATCTTCCTTTGCTATCTTCCTTCTTCCTGATGCATGTATGTGTCCTGCTGTAAAGCAAACCCAGTTGTAACAGAAATTACAACAAGAAAAGATGAAGGAAATTGAAGAGAAAATACAGGCCATTGATGCCACAAAGCTGGGCTTGGAATGTGAAGTTATTGATATTGAAACTCACTCAGGCAGAATGGGAAGAAAAGCCAATTGCTATTGTCAAATAGTTTACTTCGGGCAACCTTCACATTGATCCTTGTCATTGAAATTGAAGGGGCTCATCACCTGGGAAAGCCACAATGTAAAGATCATGATGGCCAGCTCCTTACCCGCCCTCTGATTGCAAAATTCCTATGCTTTCAAGATTGTCAGATAATTTGGTTTTATCAACTGGGTTGATAATGTGAATTGGCCACCGTAAAGAGATTCAGAAACTGACGTTTCGAGCGTTAGCCCTTCGTCGGAGCGATTGTCAGCTTGTCTGCTGCTCTGGAAAATCTTTGAAGGGAACTGAGTATGGAATTGGAGAATGGTTCTCAAAAGAAAACCAAGAACAACATAAAGCTCTTTATGTGATATTTCTGGTTCAGAGCTCAGTGCGGTCATGCTGAATAAAGATCACTGTTGCGTGCCTAAATGTCAAAACAATAGGGCAAAAAATATTGCAGACTTAACCGTTGACCAATTCCTGAAAGATAGAGCGTTAAGAAAGGCGCGGATCTGCAAAATTCAACGAGATGTCGGGAAATCTTCCAAGGTAAGTGATCAAAGTTGTTCTGCCAGAGCCGGCGCCACATGCAATGTTTACAAATTCGTCCTTAATTTTTGGAGATACAGTACCGCTCAGATATACGTTAACTGCGCTGACGCGTATTATACGCACATACGCGTATGACTATACGCACATACGCGTATGACTATACGCACATACGCGTACGAGTATACGCACATACGCGTATACCTATACGCACATACGCGTATAGTTATACGCGCATATACGCATATACATGCGCGTATCATGTGTCTTTGTTATTCAGGACGAAAACTTTTCTTTGTGTTTCATTGTTGTGAAAAAGAAAGAGTCTAAAAAGCAATGATCCAGCAACGGAAAATTAAAATATTTGCATAGAGCAAATGGAGATCATGTTAAAAACACGCACGTCGCATCGCTTCATGAATTTACTGAATAACGAGAAGCAGCAGTTTATCTGCTTTGTCTTTCGCTGTTGATGAATCGGAACGAAAAGAAAAATGTTACTTAAACTCGGCATTTAAACGTGTGAATTATCTGGCGATTTACTAAGCAGATATTCACGTAAAGCGCTTCCGGAAAGTGTGATCAAATTTTAAGTGCCAAGAAAAACTGCAATAATTTTAGGAAAGTCGCTCCGTAGATGTAGGTAATTGACTACAGCTGTACATGACATATAAACAAACTTCCCTCAATGAATGTTTGAGAACAGATAAAAACCATAAAACTTTGTATCATGAAAGATGTTTTCACTAATTCAGCGCAGTCGGAGGTCTGTTTTTCGGCACGCATCGGCAAGTTGTGAGATGTTTATCGGTCTAAAGCCTTCCAAAGACCTTGTCGAAAAAATTATATCTCCGGTTATATTTGACACAAATCGTTCATTCAAACAGTAAAATGTTCTTTCTTTAACCAGATGATTGTTTATCAAAGTTTCTATGGTGCGCTGCTCACGTTTAGTTATTTTTTACTTCAAGGAAAAGTTCTGTGTTTCGCACGTGTCGGCAAGTCGCTTGAGAGATAATTGTTGTCTGAAGCCTTCCAAGACCTTGTCGAAAAAATTATATCTCCGGTTATATTTGACACAAATCGTTCATTCAAACAGTAAAATGTTCTTTCTTTAACCAGATGATTGTTTATCAAAGTTTCTATGGTGCGCTGCTCACGTTTAGTTATTTTTTACTTCAAGGAAAAGTTCTGTGTTTCGCACGCGTTGGCAAGTCGCTTGAGAGATAATTGTTGTCTGAAGCCTTCCAAGACCTTGTCGAAAAAATTATATCTCCGGTTACATTTGACATAAATCGTTCATTCAAAGAGTAAAATGTTCTTTCTTTAACCAGATAATTGTTTATACAAGTTTCTATGGTGCGCTGCTCACGTTTAGTTATTTTTTACTTCAAGGAAAAGTTCTGTGTTTCGCACGCGTCGGCAAGTCGCTTGAGAGATAATTGTTGTCTGAAGCCTTCCAAGACC
Source organism: Micromussa lordhowensis (assembly GCA_964020085.1). Lineage (NCBI taxonomy): Eukaryota > Metazoa > Cnidaria > Anthozoa > Scleractinia > Lobophylliidae > Micromussa > Micromussa lordhowensis. Next base: position 13,941,337 of record OZ026600.1, read on the forward strand.
TTGTCGAAAAAGTTATATCTCCGGTTACATTTGACATAAATCGTTCATTCAAAGAGTAAAATGTTCTTTCTTTAACCAGATAATTGTTTATACAAGTTTCTATGGTGCGCTGGTCACGTTTAGTTATTTTTTACTTCGTGGAAAAGTTCTGTGTTTCGGCACGCATCGATAAATCGCTTGCGAGATGTTTGTTGTCTAAAGCGAATGAATTGATACACGGTTCAACATTTGTTGAGCAACAAATGTTGCAGCCTCTGTTCAACAAATGTTGAACAGTGTATCATGTGATGTTGAATGTTGAAATATGCCGTTCAACATGTTGAAAGCTGTTGAACGTTGTTGAACATGGCTCTATTCCGTTCAACAAGTTGCCGCCTCAAGTCGCAACAATGTTCAACATTTGTTGATCAACAAAAGTTGAACGATGTTGAATTGTGTATCATTCGCTTTAAAGCCTTCCAAGACCTTGTTGAAAAAATTATATCTCCGGCTACATTTGACACAAATCATTCATTGTTTATCAAAGCTTCTATGATGTGCCATACTTTAATGTTAACTCTGGAATCAGAAATGAAACATAAGAACTCAAAGTTCTAAATTATTTTATTTATCTTACAAACGAATGCTTATTTAGTTACAATATAAAAGTCGTAAATTAATTTTTTAACTTCCAAGGTTATGAAACTAAGAAAAAAATGAAGCTATTGAAAAAGACTACTACTGGCTGCGATCCAGGACGGGTTTCTTTATATTGCGTAAATAGGCATCGATTGCCTTTCGACAATCGCGCCATAGAAGCTCCTGCTGCGATAAAGAAGCGGGAAAAAACCTAAAAACAATTTCCTTAATCTTGAAAATTTTTTCAGCATTTAGGGGAAGCTTGCTCCCGACTCCCCTAACATTGCGCCCCGCAAGTTCACTGGGCGTGAACATATGGCGAAGCAGCTGAACAGAAAAGTTCCTCTCCGAAGTTGACCTAGACCGTAATTGAAATATGACATCTTCGTCAACAGACTGAGAAAGACAGTCAGAAGAAGAATCTAGTTCTGAGACAGGCAGCGTCGGTACTGGTGGAACAGGTGGAACTGGAGTAACTGGAGTGACTGTAGTAAATGGAGTGACTGAGGAAGTACATGTACTAGAAAGGACTGGCACGTTTGGCTGTTCAGGTGACCCAGAAAGTACTGCAATCAACGCGTCAAGGCGTTCTTGCGTTTGTCGCTGTTGTTCGATGAGATGTTTTTGGCGCTCGCATATTTCTTTCAGATATCCAAGGATTTCTGGTTGGTGGTCTGCTAATGCAGAGGTGAACAAACTTCGTTGGACTGAGGTCACTCGCTGCAAAGGACTGCATGCCACTCGCGTAATCTGCGGAGACAGTTGAGTTATCGGTTGACTGGGTTGCGGGGATGCTGCTGCGATCTGGTTTGGTGAATCTGGCATAAACATCTCACAACTGACTTGCCGATGTGTGCCGAAAAACAGAACTTTTCTTTGAAGTAAAAAAAAATTACTTACTGTAAGCGGCGTGCCATAGAAACTTTGATAAACAATTATCTGGTTAAAGAAAGAGCATTTTACCGTTTGAATGAACGATTTGTGTCAAATATAACCGGAGATATAATTTTTTCGACAAGGTCTTCGAAACTCTTTAGACAATAAACATCTCACAACTGACTTGCCGATGTGTGCCGAAAAACAGAACTTTTCTTTGAAGTAAAAAAAAATTACTTACTGTAAGCGGCGTGCCATAGAAACTTTGATAAACAATTATCTGGTTAAAGAAAGAGCATTTTACCGTTTGAATGAACGATTTGTGTCAAATATAACCGGAGATATAATTTTTTCGACAAGGTCTTCGAAACTCTTTAGACAATAAACATCTCACAACTGACTTGCCGACGTGTGCCGAAAAACAGAACTTTTCTTTGAAGTAAAAAAAAATTACTGTAAGCGGCGTGCCATAGAAACTTTGATAAACAATTATCTGGTTAAAGAAAGAGCATTTTACCGTTTGAATGAACGATTTGTGTCAAATATAACCGGAGATATAATTTTTTCGACAAGGTCTTCGAAACTCTTTAGACAATAAACATCTCACAACTGACTTGCCGACGTGTGCCGAAAAACAGAACTTTTCTTTGAAGTAAAAAAAAATTACTTACTGTAAGCGGCGTGCCATAGAAACTTTGATAAACAGTTATCTGGTTAAAGAAAGAGCATTTTACCGTTTGAATGAACGATTTGTGTCAAATATAACTGGAGATATAATTTTTTGGACAAGGTCTTTGAAACTCTTTAGACAATAAACATCTCACAACTGACTTGCCGACGTGTGCCGAAAAACAGAACTTTTCTTTGAAGTAAAAAAAAATTACTTACTGTAAGCGGCGTGCCATAGAAACTTTGATAAACAATTATCTGGTTAAAGAAAGAGCATTTTACCCTTTGAATGAACGATTTGTGTCAAATATAACTGGAGATATAATTTTTTCGTCAAGGTCTTTGAAACTCTTTAGACAATAAACATCTCACAACTGACTTGCCAACGTGTGCCGAAAAACAGAACTTTTCTTTGAAGTAAAAAAAAAATTACTTACTGTAAGTGGCGTGCCATAGAAACTTTGATAAACAATTATCTGGTTAAAAAGCCAATCATAGCTGTTATGTAATCTTAATGGTAACTCTTGAATGAATCACAAAAGCATCACGCATAATTTGCATTTGAAAATTATTTCGTATCTATGGCAATTATGACTATCAAGAAACTCGCTCACTTCTGTCAATCATGACACGAACATCGGAGTACACTAAATTGAGAATTATTTCTCTTGCTTCTAAATCCAAAAGTATAAATGCAATCGTACGTCAGCTTAAAGAGGAAGACATGAGAATAACACGTCAAACGGTGGCCAAAGTTCTGAAAAAGTACAGAGAAAGTGGAACACTCGCAGATAAAACAGCACCCGGTAGACAGCCAAATTTAACCAGGGACCAAATGGACTTTATCGATTCTAAGATGGAAGAGAACGATGAACTAACGTCCATCGGTAAGACTTACAGCCAAATTGCAACGCAATTACACAGCTAATTGCAGTTCTGTAGCTAACTCGATCTATACTGTATAAATTTCCAGGTCTACAGAGACTACTTTACGCAGAACTTGGCATTCGACTGTCTACGGCTACGATCAAACGAGCTCGGAAGAAACTTGGATGGACGAAGTGCGGCCCTAAATACTGCCAGATTGTTCGTGAGGCAAACCGAGTTGCCCGGCTGACCTTCGCCCAAGAATGCCTCGATCGCGGAGAGACATTCGACGATGTTATTTTCACAGACGAGAGTACGATCTGGCTCGAGCGTCATGGCAAAGTCTGCTTCCGCAAAAAGGGCGAGCCACCGAAAATGAAGCCGAAGGCCAAACATCCTTTTAAAGTTAATGTATGGGCCGGCATCTCGAAGAGAGGTGCGACGCCCATATTAATTTTTACGGGCATCATGCGGAAAGAGTTTTACGTCGAGCAGATTTTAAGTAACGTTCTTCTGCCCTTCACACAAACGACGTTTGCTGATGGATATCGTTTCCAGCAGGACAACGATCCTAAACATAAGAGTAAGTATTTATGATTTTCTCTTGTTTCTGTTTCGATATCCGACATTTGCTAATTTTTGTTTCTTTTATTTCAAGGTAGACCAGCAATGCAGTTCGTACAAGAGAACAACATAAACTACTGGCCTACTCCTGCCGAGAGCCCCGACATGAATCCGATTGAGCTGCTCTGGCACGAACTTAAGAACTTCTTACGTACCGTAGTGAAACCAAAAAACAAGGACGAAGTTGTCGCTGGTATTCAGAGGTTCTGGGACACCAGCAAAGTGTATCAGATACATTGGCCACCTGAGAAAAGTGATCCCGGCTGTTGTTCAACGCGAAGGAAGAGCGTCTGGCTTCTAAAATATATATATTTTTAAATAAACAAACGGTTTCTTTAGGAGCCACCAATTTTACAAAAGACTTTACCAGCGTGTTGACTTAGTTATAGCCTGGAAGAGGCCAACTGACTTACTGCAATACCTCTCCTGTTGTATAAACACTGGCATCAACACTGACAACAAATTATAGTCAAGTCAACTATCGAATAGAGCGGTTTTCAATCGAGTGTCGTAAAACCAAAACCAACCCTATTACTACTTAGCCAATCTCAAACCATAGTAAAAACAAAACCAAAGTAATTGCCTGATTTATACTTTCCATACTCAAATGAAAACCGCTCTAATCTGCAGATCAAGACTTCTTATGTTCTATTGCACGAAACCCATAGACCGCCCCATAGGATTAAAGCATTTCTAAGAAAAACAACAACCATTATAAATTGAAAAGAATGCTTCAGTAACCGGTTGAAATTTGAGAAGCATTTCTTCAGTAATGTCTATTGCAGATCATTTACTGTCTTTCTAGCCTGCGTGGCAGGCCAATTCTCCCGCGTCCGATCCTCCCGCGCTTTGCGCGCTCGTCTTTCCCCTTTCCCTCCCCTTGCCACGCAGGCTACTGCCTTTCGGGACGCACTACCATTAGAGTCTTTACCAATTTGATAAAAATTAATCAACTTTATTGCTCTCCGAGGCATCAAGGCAAACATTAAAAATATCTCCGGTTATATTTGGCATAAATCATTCATTCGAACGCCAAAATACTACATCTTTGAAACTGGGGCTCTCATCAGGGTTTTCGCATGTTTCAAGGTTTCACACTCAAAATGTGGTGTACTCGCACGTTCACAAGTTTGAATCAGTTCTAGTAAAATGTCGGTCGGGGTTTCATGATCAAAGCGTGGTTTCGCATGTTTCAATACAAGCATGAATAAAAAGTTAGTCAAGGTAACATGTGCAAAGCAGGTGAGTATTCACAAGTTTGAATAAAAAAGCCATTCAAAAGTGAAGTGAATGATCAAAGCGTGGTTTTGCGTATTCACAACCTTTGAATAAAAAGTTAGTCAAGCTTTCAAGTGCAAAGCATGTATTCACAAGTCTGAATATAAAGTTATTCGCTTGGTCACAAAGCGTGGTTTCGCATGTTCCCAAGACTACAGAATACAGGGTCATTTTTTGAAGTCTTTTTTTCCCGAAGCGGCTCGGCGGCTCGCCAGTCGTATTAAGTGCTTAAAGAAAGAGGAAGGTGGATAATTTAGTGGTGCGACGGCTCGATGGCTCGACAGATGTATTGAGTGTTAACATCAAAAGAACGAGAAAGGAATACAATTTGGCGGCTTGGCGGCTCGTCAGTCGTATTGAGTGTTTAAAGAACAGGAAAGGTATATAATTTAATGGCTCGGCGGCTCGGCAGTCGAGTTTTGCGCGAAACGGCAAATCAGACGGGAACGATGAGAGGCAGCTATATTCGCAGGCTACAAAGTTGGCGAAGAAATTGTTGACGGCGTTGCTTTGTTGAGATTTAGTTATCATGACCATCGATTTTCAAATCAAATAACTAAACTAGAGGCAAATCAAATTCAGCAAAATTTGTATACGAGTCAGACCCAAGTCAGAAAACAACGTACATGTAGTCGTGACAGGTAACGCAACGCCATTAAAACTTCTTAATAACGTGTAGTACGCATAATGAATGGGAAAGTTTCTGAGAAAAACTTGTTTATCGATGGTGTAAGCCATAAAAGAAACATCCTGTGTGGGTTCGAATTCAGAACGCTGTTTACAAACGGGTTTCTTTGTCGATTCTGCTGAAATATGATGCAGCGGTATTTAAATTTATTTTGAACACATTCCAAAGCCGTTGCGACGGATGTAGTGTGGTAAGTGATGAAAACGTCTCCTCTTCTCATGAAAGTTCCGTTCGAAAAGGGTAACCCGTTTATATCGATAAGCAGATACTTTCTATCTAACTCATATGCACTTGCAACAACGTATCGGGAGAAGTCTTCATGCTGCCCGTACTGTAGTCGTTTAGTTTTTTCGTGCTGTCAAGCTTTTCTTTAGAACAATAGCCCGCTGACAGTAGAAAAACAATAAGCTAGCTCATAAATACTAATGAACATACGCGTATATGCGTATATGGGTATATATGCATTTTTATACGCACATACGCGTATAGGTATACGCACATACGCGTATAATCATACGCACATACGCGTATGCTCATACGCATATACGCGTATACCTATACGCACATACGCGTATATTTATACGCGTATTATGCGCATGTTTTGGTTAACGTATATCTGAGCGGTACTGTAACTAACAGTGTTACCGATACTTCAACTCAACAACATTTGTAATTTTTCGACCATAATTTATTCCAAAAGTCCAGCCAGTTGTTCTACAAAGCCAAAATGACCAAAAACCATGTGCTTAAATCCGGGTACATAGTTTTCCTACTTAGTACTTCATATTATGTCCACGTAATGTCAAATTTCGATTTTTAATTGGGCAAACACTCTTCAAGTAGCGCCAATTTAGTCACAGGATGTTTCATTGCACCAAACTTGGTCTTAGCTTCGGCTGATCGTATAATATTGTCATGTCCAGGAAAAACGTTCACAATTCTACCAAGAGATAAATGAATTGTATTATTATTATTATTATTATTATTATTAAGAGGCCAGAAACCTCTTGGAACTGCATAATCAACAACTAGTACCAAATCTCCAATCTTGACATTGGCAGTGGGCTGTAGCCATTTCTTACGGGTAATCAGACAAGGTAGATGCTCTCATAACCACCGATTCCAAATGTGGGTCGCAACTACTTGTGCTTGATGTCAGCGTTTGTGACTTGATATCTCCCTGTCGACAAAGACGCCGGGTGGTAAGTTGACAGTTCCTCTTCCTATGATAAAGTGATTCAGGGTCAAGATCATCCACATCTGAGCTCACTTCAGTCAGGACGACTATTCACAAGCCATTCCACTTCAGCAAAGGCGGTTAACAAGACTTCATCAGTAAGGACTTGATTCTGTAGGACAACATCTAGTGCTTTCTTGCATGATCTCACGAGGTGCTCCCATACGCCTCCCATATGAGGCGTGGCTGGAGGATTGAACACCCACTGTGTTCCATCTTAACTCAACACACTTCCAATCTTATCTTGGTTCCAAGCACTGATACACTCGCGTAACTCGCGGTTTGCTCCAACAAAATTTGTTCCATTGTCAGAGTAGATGACAGTTGGTTTACCTCTCCTAGCAATAAACCGTCTAAGACAGATAATGAAGGAATCAGTGGATAAGGAGAATGCAGCTTCCAAATGGACAGCTCTTGTCGCCATGCAAGTAAAGAGGCAGCCATATCTCTTGTTCTGTTTCCTTAGATGCTTCACCTTTAGCGGTCCAAAGACATCTACGCCAACTTTGGAGAATGCTGGTGCAATTTGCAGACGATCATATGGAATACTTGCCATCGTGGGTGGGACTGGTTTTGCTTTTCACCTTCGGCAGTAAGAACACTGATGAAGAATCTTTCATACTGTAGTACGGCAGCGCAAGATCCAATACCATTGTCTCAACTCATTTCGGACATGGTCCACTCCTTCATGTTTCAGTCTCTCATGATCCATGATGATTAGTCGGGTGAACTCATGATCGGGTGATAGCACTATTGGGTGGCGGCTACAAAATGGAATATTGGCTCTCTCAATTCGACCACCGGCACAAACAATTCCATATTCATCAAGAAAGAGTGATAGCAATACCAATTTACTCTTACTTGAAACATGTTGTTTTGACTTGAGGGCTGCAACTTCTTGAGGAAATGATTCCTCTTGGGTAGTATGGATCCAAAACTTTTGGGCTTGCTCAATCTCTTCAACCAACAAAGTACCAATACGACGTTCCCATTTCAAGTGTCTACAGTTGTAGATAAAACGGTTAAGGTACGCGGTTACTCTAAGAAACTTTGTCAGAGATGAGTACTTAGCTGGAGAAGAGTATTCGTTCTTTGTATCTTCCGCTGCACCAATCCAAGTCACAGTAGTGTCTTGGGCATGGGGGTCATCAACGGTTTGCTTGCGAGGTTCAAGCGTTGAATTTCCCTTTTGCCATTTCTCTTCTGGAAGGAGCAAGAAGGCGAGGCCATTTAGCCAACGACTGCTGGATGTAATTGAAGTTACTGATAATCGCCTGCTACCATCATCTGCTGGGTTTAACGGTCCTGGACAGTGATTCCATTGACATGGGTCAGTTGAATCCAGGATCTCACCAATTTGGTTAGCGATAAAGGCAGGGTGCCATTTTGACACTTCACAAATCCACTGAAACACAGTGCTGCTGTCTGTCCAGAAATAAGTAGAGTCGATGATATAATCATGTTCCTTGACTACCACCAATGATAACCTCACACTCAATACAGCAGCCTGCTGTTCAAGCTTTGGTATGCTCAAGGGTTTCTTGGGTGCTACTCGAGTCTTGGCGGTAACAAATGAGCATTTCACTGCTCCACTGGCATAGCAGAATCTGAAGTAACCCACAGAGCAGAATGCCTGTTCGCTGGCATCCCCAAAGACATGAAGCTCAGTAGCAGATGGGCAGTCTGGGACGTGACGATAGAAACAGGGGATGCGAAATTGTGAAATTCCATCCAGCTCTTCTTGCCACTTAGACCACTCCTCTAGAAGTTCTGATGGCAGCACGTCATCCCAACCAATACCACACTGCCACACTTGCTGAAGAAGTATTTTTGCTCTGACCAGGAATGGAGCTAGAATCCAATGGGATCAAAGAGTGATGCTATCAGGCTCAGCATCTTGCGACGAGTGCCCGCTATGTTCCTCTTCACAACCTCATAGACAAAAGAGTCTGAATTGGTGTCCCAGATGACACCCAGAGCACGTTCCACAGGCATTATGACATTTTCATCCACGACCTTAACAGAGGGAGCTCTTTCCAGTTCTGGTATTTGCGTGATCACTTCTTTCTCATTTGAGATCCACTTGGTCAAGTGGAAACCTCCCAGGTTAAGCATTTCAGAAAGTTGTTGTTGCATTTCCAAAGCTTCATCAGCTGATTTAACAGACTTGAAAAAGTCATCCATGTAAAAGTTTTGCTTCACAGCTAGAGCTCCAAATATGTGCCGCATGAACTGGTAGACTTTGATCGCTGATTCGGGGGATTGATGCCATAGAAAACGAAGGGCAACTTGATCTGCTTCCGGGACGGCAACTTGATTAAACATTGCTTCAATGTCTCCTGAAAGCGCATCCTTTTCTTCTCGAAATCGCGTGAAGATTCCCACAAGGTTGTTAAGCAAATCTGGGCAACTTAGAAGATGGCTGTTTAATGATGAGCCCTGAAACTTTGCAGTGGCATCACATACTCGTCGAACCTTACCAGGTTTCTTCGGATTGATAACAGGGTGATGAGGAAGGTACCATTTGCACGTGACTGGAACAGCTGCTTCCTCTTTAGTAAGGCATTTGATGTATCCCTTTTTCATGTCCATGTCAATAGTTTTCTTGTAATTTGCAGCCAACTTCAGGATCACAACTAAGTCTCTTCTCAAGAAATTCAAGTCACCGAGCTGCAGCGGCAAAGTTGTCAGGAAGATCAACACTGTCATCACACCAAATCAAGGGAACCTCATAACGACCATGCGCGTTTCGTGTGTTTTCGTTCAAGAATTTCATGACTCTTCCATCTTCGACGGAGTGTTGGGTGTCGTTGTCGTAACGGCAACCAAAGTTCTCTGTTCGCCATCAATTTTTTACGGTTTCATTGAGCTCCTCGTCTGGAGTTGCCACATGAACTTTACAAACAGATTCTTGCTCTTGGATATACCCAGGTACATGACCAGTAACAGTCCAACCAATCCTAGTACAAACGCCAACAGGAGAACCCTTCGGACCATGTCGTATTTCCAGGGGAACAATGAGCTCTGCGACATCACTACCGAGGAGTAAAGAGACTTGAGTCCCTGCGACTTCAGTCAGCTCCAAGTCTGAGATGTGTGGCCACTTTTCTTGTAGCTCCTGGAGTTTCATTTTCTTCTTGGGTACATTCACGTGATCAACCACAAGAACTCCATTCACATCAAATTGGGTACCAAAGTCATTCACTGAACCAACTTGTACATTAACACGCTTCGATGTTTTCTGAATTCCATTTAAGAGCACACTTTCCAATGGACCATCCAAACCAAGCTTTTCAGCAACATTTGCTAGCAGCAAGCTACAAGTGCTTCCTGTGTCCAATGTTGCGTGAATGTTAAAGTATCCCTTTGGACCATAGAGGGTTACTGGTACCACCTGTAACAACACAGAAGTGTGACTGCTTCTATGGGATGAGTTAGAATGTTCATTAGATGAACCGACTGCTACTTCAACCACTGGGTTAGTAGGTGATGCTGCGTTAGTATTCTCCATTGAAGTAACATTCCTTAAATTGTGCAACAATACATTGTGTGATCGTGAACACCCATTTACACCACACTGTTTCTGATTTAAACAATTGCTCAGCCAATGTTGGGAACTGAGGCAAGAGAAGCACAACCCATGTTTTTGTACTTCATTAAGACATTCTTGCACACTTAGGGCCTTAAACTTGGGACAAGAAGATAACTTGTGTCCTTCTCCATGTCCCATAATGCACGAGGAATTTTTTGGCTGGGGACGAGATGTAAAGTTACTTGAGAAAGCATTTTGTCTCTCAGTCACTCTGTTAGACCCACCAAACCGAGCTTTATTCTTGCCAGGTTGAGATGAAAACCTGCCTGACACCTTTGGATAGCAATCATCATAGATATCAGCCTGACCCTTTAACCACAAACTGAAGTCAACAAGACTAGGCCTTTCCAACTTGGTAGCTTTCGTATTGTCTTTCCATTTGATTTTAAGCTCTTGGGAGAGCTTGTCAACAGCAAGGGAAATGTTTGCTTCCACTTTCAGATCACTTTCATATCCAAACTTCTTGAAAGTCCACACGGTAGTTGATACAACATCAGATAAGTTCCTAACTTCTTGAGGTTTGTCATTTTGTACACGAGGTGTTTTCCTGAGTCTGTCCAATGTGACTTTCACAACAAGAGAGGGTTTGCCAAATCTGGATTCCAATTCCTGCAGTGCTTCATAGTAAGAATCTCCACTGTAACCATATCGTTCAATTGCAGACTTAGCTCTTCCAATCACAGAATCCTGCAGATGTTGCATTTTTCCATTTAGTGAGAGATTAGCATCATGAACAATTGATTTAAACATAGAAGACCAATCAGACCAGTGTAAAGGATCGCCATCAAACTTGTTTAGACATAACTTAGGAAGAGAGTCACAAGTAGAATGACCACAAAACAGGGGTTTCTGGTTGTTTGTACTTGTTAAAGCTGATGGATGTGCTTGTAATTCTCCAATCCATGAGTGATAAGATGGCAATGTTTCTTTAGCTTTGTCAGACCTTGAACTTTTAGGGACTTTGAATGAGACAGCTGATTTTGGTTGTTGCAATGATGTTGAAGATTTGACAGCTTCTGCAGTAACGTTGGTTGACAATAAAGTTTCATGATTCGCTTTTGCTTCATGGGAAGTATGACTAGTGAGAGGTTTAGGGATTATGGGTAAGTCTCCCACCACAGCATTTGAATGTTCAAACTCCAAAGATTCATCTGCAAAGTCAAGCAATCGATTAGGCAGAGCTTCAGGGTCATGATCTTCATTTTGGGCCTTTTCAAAGATTGCTTCTTCGGCTGCGACCCGTGCAGCCTCGTCCTTAGCTTCTGGAGTCTTTCTTCAGCTTTGAATTTGAGTGTTTCAGCTTTGTCTTGGAAAAGCTCAGGCTTTCTCTTAACCTCCAGTTGTTTTTCAAACTCCTCCATTCTTCGCTGTTCCTCCAAAGCAAGCTGTTTTGCTTTAATTTCCGCCGAGGTCATTTTTGCGCGAATTTCGGCTGCATGGGAGGATCTCGCCGTTGTAGAAGTTTTGCTTAAACTTTACTTAACCGAGCTTAATCCGCTGGAACTTTCCTCTGCTCTTTCGTCAAGGTGCGCGCTGGCCATTAATTTAGCCTCTTGAACTCTTTCGAGCTGTTCCTCGTTCTAATCTGATGCGGTTTTGTGTTTATTCTCTGGGATTACAGAGACGAGTTCATCATTAAGGTATACTGAGATATTCTTGCAGATTGCTTACATAACCATGAATAATAGCTTTCCATCCATATTGTTCAATGGTTGAATCTAATTTCTTCAGAGTGTTAGTTATTCGTCTTTTAACCGCAGCACGTTTGTTTTTTAAACTCACAATTTTCGTACTCACTGTTTGGGTTACGTGAGCTGAATCCAAAGGGCGTCCGCCATCGCCGATCGCTTCGGTCCCATCCATAACAATTTCCACACCACTTCTATTCGCTCATTCTATCCGGCTTCCAAGGACCAGAAAAATGTTGCCGATACTTCAACTCGGCAACATTTGTAATTTTTCGACCATCATTTATTCCAAAAGTCCAGCCAGTTGTTCTACAAAGCCAAAATGACCAAAAAACCATGTGCTTAAATCCGGGTTACAAAGTTTTCCTACTTAGTATTTCATATAATGTCCACGTAATGTCAAATTTCGATTAAAGACAGAAAAATACAGTTCTGCGGCGATAACAAACAGCACAAGTTGTGTTGCAATGGAAGCGCAACTGGAAAGTCAAAGACAAGTTGGCCCTGTGACTGAGGAACCGTGTGAAACAATATACACCCCAATTTTAAACGTTCATGATTACTTGTCCTCTGGTGCCCCTGAAAAGTCCATTGAGGAAATGCTAGAGGCAGCACAAAAGAGGATTGAGGATCTGGAGGCCATGTTAGAAAGGCAAACACTATTTGGGCGGCTGCAAATGAAACCTGACAAATGAATAAAGTTTTATACAGGTTTTCCTCCTTTTGAAGTTCTTGTGACCACATTTAGAACTTTAAGACCCACTGCAGAAAATATGTATTGATGGTCCCAAATGCAGTGCCATGAAAAATTGTAAACTTGGGTTTGTTTGATCAGTTTTATTTATTGCTTGAAAAGTTACGGGTGGTTACTCTAAACCAGGTGTTAGCAGACAATTTCAATGTTATTGCCTGGGCAAATTTTCTTTACTTCATGCTGGGTAGTTTTTGCATTTGGCCATCTCGGCCCAAGATTCAGAAAAGAATGCCAGACTGTTTCAAAAAACATATCCAAGTTGTAGGGGAATCATCGATGCCTCTGAAATAAGGGTTCAAGCACCATCAAGCATGATTTTGAACAGTGAGATGTATTCATCATACAAGAGCCACACAACTTACAAGGGGAATGATGTAATTTCACCTTCCCGACAAATTATTCACTTTTTGAGGGCTCTATGTCAGACAAAGAGCTGGTAAGGCAGTCTGGGCTTCTACCACTTCTCCAGCCTGGGGATCAGCTTAGGGCTGATAAAGTTTTGTTATTCAGGATCTTTTAACTCTCCTTGGATGTGAAGGATATGGACTGTAGCTTGTTTAATAAGCAACTTTCAGGGGCCCTTATTTTATGAACGGTAAACTGAAATTTTTTCACATGAAGTAAAATGTACCGTAAATGACCATGTACAAGGCCCGGGTCGCATTACAGACCAATTTTGAACTTGGCTGATTTCAAAACGTCTGGAAAAATCAAATTGCGAGACTCGAAGTGAAATTGATAAAAGAAATTTACGGTCGCATTTCAGTTTTGGTGAAATGAAATTGCCTTCTGCCCTCTGCCAGAGTAAAAGTGGAATGCGCTTTTGGCATGTTGGAAAATCGATGGAGGATTCTACAGAAACGTTTTGATAGCAATACCGAATTTGCAATTAAAGCTACCATAGCCTATGCAGTACTGCATAACATTTGTCTACAAAACATTGATGCATGGAACGAGAATGATGACGATGACGACGATCACGAGCTACATAGAAATATACCGCAATGCAATTCGAGATGGGGATGATATAAGGAATATCCTCAAGGACTTTGTTTCAGGCTAAAATAGTCTTCCAAATGATTTTCTTAATTTTATTTTGATCTAGGTTTAACAAAACGTTGTCAGTAACACTCCCATTCTGGCAAATTCAAGTTCGCACATTAACAGATTATATCACTGGTTATAGTTTAGTCAGTACTGTAACATTATCAAAAACACTTTTTAAAGTTGAGTATCACCAGTCCAGTAAGGAAAAAAGACATAACCAATTGTAATTACAGTTGAATTAATGTTTCTTTGTTGTTGTGGACTTACATTTAGCAAACAATGTTCAAATGTCAATTGAAATCACAACATGTTTTTCACTTATTATTGTTTTGCAAATATTGGGCCAAGACCCCTACTAAAGAGTTCATGGTTTCAGCTTGCTGTTCTTGAACCCTATTAAAATTTGCTATAAATGCAGTCATTTCTTTGCGTTGTTCGTCCATACCCGAGAAGGCAGCTTAAACATTTCCTTGTGTACTCTTGATCATTTTCCTCCTCCTGAGCTCTCTTTCTGCTCAGTTTCCTTTCTGTTCTCTTCTCTTTCTTACTATCTTCTTCTGCAACAATCTCCACTTCGTTGCTAGCCTTCTCTTCTTCAGCAGAAGCACCACCAGAGCTGGAGCCTGCCCGAGCGACGCAACGGAGTGTCATGCCATCTCTACAGCCAAGAACTTGGTCGATTTCTTCATAGAAAACCGACTGTTTTCGGTTTCCCCTGCTCTGTCTTCTGTTCCAGTCGTTGACAGCCTTATATCGATCAATCCAGTATTTCATCTTCTTCTGGTACTTGTCACTTGTTTTTTTTAGTGCCACATTTAGTGCATCCTTGCTCTCCAGACTGTCGAAATTGTTCGCCTAAAGTAGGACTTCCTTCCTTGCTGTTCCGTTATAGAAGCTGAAACGGCATCAGGGGAGTCGTCAGAGTTGCTCATGCTCAGAGACTGTTGGGACTCGGCAGAAATATTTGCACTCACTGGAGAGGTTCTAGTATAACTGAGTGGCAAGTGACTCTCAGGTGTTCTTTGTTTGGGGCTTAAACCGGGCCAAAATGGAGGTTCTTGGCTCAGATCCTGAAGGTAGGACGTGTTCGGCATTAGACTATAGCACGGGTAGAAAAAATCTCGCCTGTCCATGTTTCAGCCTCGGTTTGGTGTCAAATGCTGTGAGGTCAAAATCAAGATGGCGGGCTGTGATTAAGGCGAATAAAGGCTGAAATGTCCACAATGTCTTTTTGCCAAAACTCTCCATGTGGCAATAGGTATATTTAACCTGTTTGCTTGAATGCTAATGACCCAATTTTAAGATGGAATTGAGAACATTGTACCAGCAAAGCAATGTGCTGATTGTCTTACTTTGCCAGTGAACATGGTTGTTTATCAACAAAAAGGCTACTTGAGTACTAATAATGTATTTATAACATAACTAAAACAAAGTGTGTGCTCTAATTGGTTGATTCAGCATCTACAGCAAAACTTTTGACAGGCATTGTTTCCAAAGTAATGGCCGATGTCCCTTCTGCCTGAAATGCGGAACTGTCCTCACAGTTGTCTGAAGATGAGGCAGAAAGTCGATCCTTTGAAATGCAATTAAAACCTTATCTAGTTGTTGGTGTGCAAACAGTTGTCGTGAATGAATTTTTGTGGGCTTGTTTTCTCTTGTCATGTAAGACTACATGAACATTTTTTGTGATGTAGCTCAATAAAAGGTGTTATCGCTGTTTCGCCATAGCACTGATCGCATGAGAACCAAGCTGGCAGTGTACTTCAAACATCGTACGACTTTATTTGTTTACACGAATATGCGTTTGACTAGGAGAAATGACAAGGAAATGGAAAATAAATACAACAGGAATAAGTGAAGGAAGCTTGACAAAATATAGAAAAACATAACACACGCACCTTACAGATATTCCACCAGAATGATCAGGTAAGAATCGTACAGATCCTGGATACGTCTCCAATACACAAGCTTTCCTGAATGGGTTTGCTAGCTATTTTAAAAATAACGAACCGTAGCAAAGTGCGTATAAATATGCGCGTAAAGGAAAAATGCAAATCACTTGACCTGTAGGGATATCATGATTTGCATAAGGAACGAAAACAATTAAGGCAATGCTAGAATGTTACGAAAGGACTTCTTTTGTTCCAATGTCTCAATGTTATGTTATATGACAACTGGTAAATGCGTATTCTTGTATTCTTATTCTGACATTTCCGATGCTCTGTTTACTATGGTTAAGCCCAGGACTTTGAAGACGGGTTTCAAAAGAGGTTACATTATGGTACATGAAATTTTGAATGAAAATAGTCTTAATTAGCTGCTCGACAAGTTAGTGATTTCTAGGGCAAGAACAGTTGTTTTGAGTGGAAAATGTGCTATTGAAACGGCGAGGGGGCTTTCATCCGTGATGTTATTCGCCAGGTTCCCATCAGTGTCATTTGCATTACGTGCAGTTCATGAAGAAAGAGTTTAAATGATAAGTTTAAGAGAAAGTCTAAATTGAGGAGCACTGTTCATGGAGTGATACTGTCTTCTTGTTGAAATGTTTCTTGGAATCGTCACTGAGATACTCATTTGACGTTGTTTGACTCCGTGACGTGGCTTGACTCTCATTTGACTCTGTCAAAACCAAATAAATTATGGACAGCTAGTTATGAATGAGAACACTACTGAGTTTTGAACTTTGTTTTTGTTGCAGGTAAATGTAACATGATATTTTTGTTTGTTAGTTTCAAATGGTAACTTGACACTTGTTTTTCATGCAGGAGTGGTTTAAAATAAAACTGACAAATCAGTGACTCTCGTTCGCATGGTCAGAACAAACAAACAAGAAGCCGGTCTAGAGACATGTCCAGAAACTTTGATTGATATAAATGTTTGCGTGACGATGTCACAATTAAATTGGTTTTTGGTACTAGATGAGTCAGAAAAATTATCCAGAATCAACGCTAATCTGCCTTTTACTGTTAGCCACTATCAGACTGCATGATGTTTAGCTATCTTGCTGGGAACAGTTCCATGTAGTTCAAATAAACAAAGCCACTGAGCTACTGTTAACATTGAACCTAAAAAGATAAAAGTAAAAGCTTGATATCACATTTCCTAAGGTAAAAAAAAGTATAATTTTTTTTTCCCTGTACATCTTACTTGTTGGATTAAGCTTATCATAACTGTTTAGAATCATCATCATTTTATTACTAATTAAAAATACATATTACAGTCGGACTGGCCCGCGGATAGCTATGCTAGTCTATGCGGGCCAGTCTATCAATAGTTACAAGTTATTTATTATTACATTAATTACTATTATTAGTAAAATTATTACATTAATTACTATTATTAGTAAAATTAAGAGAAATGGGAAGAAAAAAAAATAATAATAAAGAAAAAAAATTGGAAAAGAATGTAATTTAATTCAATTGACATTTTAATTTACCTTAGAGATGATTGTACCAACCTCAATGAAGGAATCTTCATCTTCAAGAACACTTAAGAGTTTGTTTTTAATTCTGAGTTTGAATAATTTCTTTGGTAGTTCTCTCAGAGAGCTTGGTATCTCATTCCATCATTTAGCACCAACTCTTGAAAAGGCGTTTTTTTGAATTTCAAGTCTTGAAGCTTTTATGTAAAAATTATCTGAAGTAGAAGAACGTGTGTTGTAAGAATGGACTCTGGACGTTTTGTAAATAGATTACATATGTTAATAGGGGCAGAGGCAGTGTTAACGTCGGGCATCAATTCAGATAAAGTTTTGTAGTATAAAAAGTTCAAAGGCAAAAGCTTAGCATTAATAAAAAGCGGTATGGTATGCTCATTCTTTTTTGCAAAGTGCATGAAACGTAATGCACGTTTTTGTAATATTAAGATTTTATTTAAGTAAGACTTGCAAGCCTGTCCCCAGATGGATAATCCATAAGTGATATAAGGAGAGATTAAAAGACTGATAAATACTTAATAGGGTATGGAGAGGTACAAAGTGTCTTAATTTTGCAATAAGACCTACGATTTTACTAATTTTTACAGCGATATACTCGATATGAATCTTCCAAGAAAGATTAGAGTCAATTAATATTCCAAGGTACTTAACGTAATTTTTGCAGACTAGGGGAATGTTCATATTCTTCTCATTGTCAAATATCCTTATTTTAGGTTGAAAGGATAATCTCTTTTGATATGGGTGGAATATAACAAAATTTGATTTTTTTATATTAAGATTTAATTTGTTTGATGTTAGCCATACCTACAATTTATTTAGCTCAGCATTCACTCTTTGCTCTAATGACTTAAGGTTTTTGTCCGCATATAAGATATTGGTGTCATCAGCAAAAAGATAAAAGTTGAGCACTTTGGAACAGGTATAAATATCATTGATATACAATAAAAACAATAATGGGCCCAGTATGGAACCTTGTGGAACACCACAAGTCATCCACTGAGTGCTGCTACCGCCAGGGGCTTCTAAATCACAAAATTGTAAATCTTGCCTGCCTTACGTGCATTGCTTTGCTTGCTGGCATGAATTCATGAATCTCTTACACTACTTATAAAAATAACCTTAATCTCTAGAGACAGGGACCAGATGCTTGTCTTCCAATGTGTCACTTTGAAGAACATTAGTTAACAAGTACATGTACAGGCAAAAAAATTGACTTTGATGTGTCTGATCATAAGTGCTTGAAAATTCAAAGACAGTTTAGGTTGCCTGATCATTACCTGCTTCAATGACTAGATCCGAAATCGGACTGACATATATGTACATTTAGTAACTGATTGTGCCTGTACTTAATGGTATATAGGTATCCTTGAGAGAGATACAACTCAGGCTCCTACTGCTCTGGACCTTGGCAGCATCATACCGTACAAAGTGACAGATAATGTAAGTCATTTTTTTTTATCACACATCAAGACATTAACATCGTAGATAAGAAGTGATTTTTTTGGCTTGCCTCTATTGATACTATGTTTGTGTCAATGTAACAGAAAGTTCTGGTTTTACAATGAAAGCTTTACTAAGTCAATGGAAGGGTTATATTTTTTGTAGTGATAAGATAACCAAATGGCTGTGCATTGCCAAAAACGGCTTGAAGTACCAAATAAGGCTATACATAAGTCATTTGACAACCATGACAGAAACAGACACATATACAAATGTGTTTAATATATCTGTCTCTTAACACAAAGCCTTTTCATGCTATTTGAAAATAAACTTAAAATTGACTTTTTTTGGGGGAGGGGGGCATGATTTCTTTTCCCTTCCCTGTTCATTGGGGGTTGGGTAGATCTGATAATTTTGCTGTGTTTGGGTTATACCTACTGCACTTTGTTGTTTCCAGGTGAACTCAACTGCACTCTATAGGTTTTGTATGTATTTTAAAAACTGCATTATTGGCTTATTGGTTCCAGTGTAATTATTTATAAATCTATTAATGTATTGTGACAAGTTTGTTTGAACCTAATTCAAATAACATTTTATGTCTAACATGAAATTTAAACAAGCGAATATTAATGTTAAAAGCCGATGTTTCGGTGTCATCGTGACACCATTCTCAAGGCAGAGTGAATGAATAATGCGATATTGATGATTTGATTTCTACAAATTAACATAATAACAAAGGATCACAAGTTCTTCAAGTGAATACCTTTTGTGCGAATCGAATCCGTTTGCACATTTAGGGATGGTTTAAATTTTCTTATAAAAAGCATCTCCTTAATTAGGCAATCAAATTATTCATTCACTCTGCCTTGAGAATGGTATCACGATGACGCCGAAATGTCGGCTTTTAACGTTAGTATTCAATTGTTTATGCTTTAAGAAATCTTTGTTGATCAAGGCATGAAATTTAACTGCATAATTTTGCATGATAAAATTACACTGACAAGATGGTGCTTAATTGTTCAACAAGTTATTTTTCAGAGCCCTTTGATTTGCTTAAAAGAGTTAAGAGTGTAACTGTTTGTTTCACTCAGAAAAAGGTTGTCACATTCACACTTGACACTTGACACATCATGTGCATTACAAATAGGTTGTAATGCACATTAACCGTGGTATGTTGTTGAAGACAAATATACTGTTGTTTAAAACCTGGAAAGCTTATTGCATAGAAACTTCTCTTTTGTTTATTCTCATTTTTTCTGTCCAGTTGTATTTTGTAATGACTTTTGGGATATCATCTGCCAAACATAAACTACTGTATGAAAATTGATTTGTTTCTAAAAGTGCATTGAAACCTTATGGCAAGCAAGCACAGCTCAAGGAATTCAACTTACACTTGCTACGTTGAAATGGAAACTCTACTTCCTTGACCAGGGCAGGTAGATTATGGAAAATGTAGAAAGGTGTTATTATGGCTCTCATGCCTGGTTAATAAGATATGATTTTGTATTTTGTGGTCTGGTACAGTATGGTGTGTTGTTGAAGAATATTTCGAAGTGGCAAGGTACAAAGAATGCATAGCTACGATGTAGATGAAAATCGTTTTACATTACCATAGGTGTGAAAATAATTTTATGTACAAGAGGCTTGGGCTAAATTTTGAGTAATTGTGCATTATGAATATTTTTATTTTACAGGAGTCCAATGAGGAAGATTGGCTGGATTTCAAATTGCTGTATCTGCAACAAAGTTCATCAGCTTTTGTTCATAATTCCAACTCGGTTATCTGTGTGTCAGGTATGTGCAATTTAAAGATGGCTGATGTCTGTTAAAGCACTAAGGCAATGAGGTGTAAACTTTACTGTTTGTTCAATGAAGTGATATAAATTATTTAAGAGCAATTTTCCAAGAAAGTGAAGCAAAGTTGGAAATGAAAAATTTTAAACCCCCTTCAATTCTTGTGTGGAGGTAGGTTACTCGGGGGGATAAACAAAAACAACCATATTTGGATCGGCAGATGTATCATTGCCATGGTAACCACACTTGATCACGTCGGCTAGACGTCTATGTTTTGACCAAAAAATTCACTCTCAAGAAGTAAAAATAAACGAGTCTGGTTCTCAGGTGCACATGAACCAATTCAAATGAAACTCATACAGATGGTAGAGCCGCTCTCCCAGTTTATAAAATTTGCCGTTAAAATATTTTGGGTTTTATAAACAAGAAGAAAATGCTTGTTTCGCTATGTCCCCTGTCAGCCATTTTGACAAGCAGGAAAAACAAGCACAACCATATTCATAATTTCCCCGAAAGTACTCCTTCCATATGAAACAAATTAGCAGCAGAGCTTACATAGATATTGAAGTTTCTAAATATATAATCAATTTGGGGAAAACTATATTCTGGCAATTGCAAAATTGGCTTTTTTGAGGGCTCTAGTATCTGGCTCAAACAGGCTTTAAAGAGAGAGAAAATCACCTTCAAAAGTATCTTTTATCATCTTGCCTGTTACCTCCATTTAGTTATGGTAATAAGGTTTTTGCCAATGAAGTTGACGAAATATGAATTGATACAAAACCTACCTTGAAGGTTTTTGGGAATTTTGTTGCGTGGTTGCTCCAGTGTCCCTCCTTCGCTCGCTCCATTTTCTTGACCAAATCTAGCGCAGACTCTAATTTAACAATTACTCCAATCAAATATCCAGTTAGCCATGTTTCAGACCAGGGATGATGATACAAGTAGCCCGCCTACACTTGACAAAAAATAGTTGACAAGGTCAAAACATGGTCGTAATACTTGCGATTTCTGGCATTGAGCATCTAAGTTCATCAATATTATCCAACTAGGAAGTAAAGGAGGAAGTAAAGGAGATGTGTCGAGATCAATATACAAAGCAAATGCATGCCTTTGAACAATCTAAAATTGAGTCAGATAATGCGATAGCTGATAAGCGAAGAAAAGTGAATAAACTGAACACCGGAGGTCCAAGAAGCACGACTGCTGACCAGATGTAACACAATGTAATGGGATGTAACACCAGATGCAAGTGTAATGATATCCTCTTGTAATGCGTATGTTGATGAAGAAAACCAAACCAAACAAGATGAAAACCAAAAAACCGCATAAAAACATTAAAAAAAAATTAAACGTTGAACAATCTCATACCCTGGGAAACTGTGAACAAGGTTAAAATGTTTAGGTGCAAAGTCTAACTCAGATTCATACGTACCACAGGGCCCAGCGTTGAATTTTATTTTGTTGAATGGGTACAAGTGCAATCTGCATTTTTGGCACACACTGAATGAATTTCCTTATTTTTTGCATACCTGTACCAACAGACAGAATTCGAACGTTGAAGTATCATACAACCCTACACATCATTTTGTTGTTAACGAAAATCTGAACACATTTTAACACCTGTCAGTACTCCTGAATCTACTGTAGCTAAACCAAGAGATGATAAATGGTATCCTCTCTTAAAGAAACTTGATTCAGTGTACTAAAGCCAATGGATTACGGCTACCCCTCAGAACTAATTACAGCCATTGCAAGGTATTTCCCTTCAAACTGAACAAATGAGCATTTTCTTGATAAGGAAAATCGTTCAAGAAAGAACCAAAAGTAATAGCCCTAGTATTATGGGAGGCCTTTATGCAAGCTACATGGCCTCGCCTCTATGAAACTGAATAAAGCATTCACATATGGCTCCTCCTTCCGGTTTCCCGACACGCCTTGAATTCTGTACTTGAGGCATACGCCTTTTAGGTTCGATAAGGTTAGTCTGGCGCGAAGCTCATCCCTACTCACACGGCACAAGTTTACTCTCCTAATACTACTTGGTTTTAACAAAACAATAATAATATTATTAGAAGGCTTAGTTGCAACTTCCACATTTGTTCCCACACGTTGGAACAGTCAAATTCGTGCCTACCAATCACCACAGAGTTGAAGATTTCATGGTTTATTTGAAGCACATGGTTGTTACACAATAGCCAAGATGGCCGCCCTAGTCGACACGACACGAGGGCATGCGCCTGCGATACAACAAGGTAAAATAAGTGTGGCAACCAAAATGGTTAAACATAAATTAGCAATTCATTTGTTTCTTAAAATCCCCCTCCCGAATGCAAAGTATTCGCAAATATTTTACATTATGAAATTCTTCAACCTATGACAAAATCACTTAAGAACGTCAATACTTTCATCACTGTCCAAATCATGAATTGTTCATGGAATTGAACATAACAGTTCATAAAACAACAGCTTGCACGTCGTCGACTGGCATCCGCTTTGGTCATCATGGTCATGTACTTGATAGTCCTCATTCCACAGGATTGTCATCTGCATACTCAAGGGGACAGAAGCGATGTGCAGGACAGAGAAACTCTTTGTCTTTTGACTTGACTCGATAGGCCATCATCACCTGGATACACCTCCACCACGTGACCAAGTAGCCACTCTCCACGGTTGGCCTTAGGTTCTGCAATTAGCACTACATCTCCTTCTCTCAAATTATGTCTTGGATGGAACCACTTCCCTCTGACATTGGGGGTAGGAAGGAACTCTCTTCTCCAACGATTCCAAAACTGTCCAAGAAGTTGCTGCACTCGATGCCATTTGTTTCCTGGGATTGTACATCTCTTCAACATCGAGTAATTCAGGAGCAAACGGCCTCCCAACTGTCCAACAAGAAAGTGATTTGGGGTCAATGGAGAGTGGTCATCTGCACCAACATAGGTTATGAGTCGAGAATTCAACAACCTCTCAGCACCACACATGGCAGAGTGAAGCTCCTCGTTGTTAATATCTGTGTCTCTGAGGATGGCCTTGATTGCTTTCTTCGCACTTTTGATCAGTGCCTCAAACAAGCCTCCAAAATGAGAGGTAGACGGGGGATTAAACTTCCAGTTGATACGGTGATGTTTAGTGGACTCATGAATAATCCTGTCTTGGTCAAAGGACTCCACTAACTCTAGCAGTTCACGATCTGCTCCTACGAAGTTGCTTCCATGATCAGAAATAACATTAGTTGGCATCCCCCTCCTTGACATCATCCGGGTGAATGCATTGATGAACGAGTCAGTATCCAATGAATACAACATTTCCAAGTGTACCGCTCGAGTTACTAAACATGTGAACAGGCAAAGATATTGTTTTGCCTTGGTCCTGCCCTGTCCTTGTCTCGTCAAGTATGGTCCGACATAGTCCACTCCAACTTTCTCAATTGCTCTTACAGATCTCTGCAACCTTGACCTGGGTAAGGGAGCCATCATCTGGTTTGCTGTCTTAATTGAGAAACAACGTCAAACATTGTGGACAAGCTTCAAGGATGTTTCGCACTACGCGTCTCCCCTTTATAATCCAGAAACGAGCCTGTAACTCAGTCAAGGTGTGGTCTACTCCAGAACCATGTCCAATCCTTTCATGCATATCTGTAACAACAAGTCGTGTCACAGCATGGTCCTTTGGCAGAAGAATTGGGTGTTTGGTGTTGTAGGGCACGTCATCTGCAAGGCATAAGTGTCCATCCATCCATAGTAAGCCCTCATCATCCTTCTTGGGGTTAAATCTTGATAGCGACCCTTCTTCTCCCTTGGGAAAGGCTTCATCCTAAGCTTGTTTGAGCCAGGAGGTTTCACCTTTCAACATTTTGGTTGCTATTAGTGTACAGGCGTTTCTTCTTGACCCTTGTGGTAGTCTGCTGTTGTCAGCAAAGCGCCGTGCCCATCCTGTCATGCGCACTAGATGCTTGAAACTTGAGAATTCATTAGGGTTAATACTAGGGTTGGCATAGGTCAGATGTGCACTGGTGGTCTTCAGTCTCTCAAGGACATCACACTTCTTTGCATCTCCAGCCGGCGGCAAACTGGGCCAAGCTGACTCTTCTCCTTTCAAAAGTGTTGGCCCTTCCATCCAAAACTTGCTGTCGGTCAATTCCTTTGCAGACAATCCCCTTGTTGGTAAGTCAGCTAGGTTACATGTTCCAGGTACATGCCGCCATTGCTCTGGACTTGTCATCCGATGAATTTCACCAATTTGGTTGGCTACAAAGAGCGTAAATTCACGGCTCTGGCTTTGCACCCAGAACCACACATTTTCTGAGTCAGTGCAATAGATTTCTTCGGTCAACAGTCAACACTTTAAGGATACTCTGCACCCATGAGCTCTAGACTGGGAATTTTCTACGTTTTTACGGGAGCCACACGACACTTTGAGGCGATAAGGCGAGAAGACCGGGTGTTGTCTGGATACTGGCATACCAAATAGGCATTTGAGGTGAAGGCATCTTTTGAGGCATCAGAAAAAAATGTAAGTCAACCTTCTCTGGGTTGGCCAAGCGTAGACAACAAGGGGTGGCTATGTGAGATAGGTCTGGCAGCTCAGAAACCCATTTTTTCCACTAGAGTGTTAACTCTTTTGGCAGAACATCATCCCAGTCAATGCCAGCCGTCCAACTTTTGCTCTCATAGTCAATGGTGACAGGAACTGAAGTGGATCAAATAGGGCTGCAATGGCACTCAAGACACTTTGCTTTGTGGGCTCTTTACAAGCACCATGTTGTTCAACTTGAAAGGTATTAATTTTTGGGGTCCCTTCTTCGCGAATCTCAAGGCTCGGTTGTCTGTCTTCCACAGGGACATCTTCGAGAACGGCTGTTTCATTTGAGGACCATTTCCTAAGCTTGAAGCTGGCCATAGATAGCAAGTCTGAGAGTTGATGTCGGGGGTTCTTAGCCTCTTCTATGGTTTCACATGAATCCAGCATGTCAGCTACATACATGGCATTATCTACAGTCTCTGCAGCCTCTGGATAATCTGCACCATGTCTCTCTGCATGGGCATGGAGGACATGTTGAGAACAGAATGGAGATGCTGTATTTCCAAAGACTAGTCGCTCATAGACATCTGGTTCTCTTGAAGTGTCCAGATTGCGCCAAAGAAACCGGTGATATGGGCAGTCTTTCTCTTGCAATTCAACTTGCAGGAACATTTCAGTTGTCTCCAGACAAGGCTACTGGGGCACAGCGAAACCAGGTTAGTATTTCTACCAAATCTCTGGAGTTTTGGGCCTGGTCGAATAGCGTAGTTCAAGCTTTTTCCTTTATGCTTCACTGCAGCATCAAAAACTATGCAAACTTTGGTTGTGGTTCTGTCCTCTCTGATCACCGGGAAGTGAGGCAGGAACCACTGGTTTTGTTCCTTGGAGGGTGGTACCCTTTGGATGTAGCCTTTTTTCTCATAGTCTCAAAGATTTGATTGTAGGCTGTTGCAACTTCAGGACGTTTTTTCCTAAGTAAGTGACCTCTCTTGACTCCCGAGTCTCATTGGGGCTACTTCATAATTGTTTTCCAACTTTGGTTCTCCATCTCTCCATGGGATGCCGATACTGTACCGTCCATTCTCAAACAGTAGTGTTTCAGTCACTTGCCCTACTGCAGCTTACTCTTCTGGTGTCAATGCCTGGCCAGTTTTGTCCTTGATCCCCAAGGATTCTAACTCCCAGAATTTACGTAAGACATCATCAGGAGGTGGTTGTTCTGTGGTTAGAGATTTGCTAGTCTTTCCTGCAAATGATTGTCTGCAGTCTTGACAATCGAATCTACTGAGGCCAGGATCTCGTCAACTTCATTGTCTAATGCCTCTATTATTGTTTCAGCCTCTTCACTTGTGCCATAAACTTCTTTTAGACTACCAATGAATTTTTCAATGACATTTGATTCAGACTTTACTTTGTTTATGGCCCTTGGGATGGCATTTTTACTTGTTTGCACTTCATTGAATGGTTGGCTCCCTAGAAGCTCTTTTAGTTGATTTTTTGCTTTAGTCAGTCTAACTTTTCCTGACTCATTATTGTGTAAGTTTTGTATTTTTTTACTCACTGTGCTGCTCATTTCGAACCAGTCCCTGTCATCTTGATTCTTTGAGTCTTGTTTGCCTCCTTTACCAGCGGGGTCTACATCCTTCGGTGATTTTTCCTTCTCTGAGGATGGTAGGTCTTGTTTTCCAGGGTCTCTGTTTGCTAATTCCTGTGCTGTATCCTGTGCTGTACCACTGGCTGCCATTTGACTATGTCAACAATTTGTCCACGGTCTGTTCACTCGTCGGCAGTGAAATGTATGATCTGATGTCGATAAATCCGGCTCAGAAGGACCACATTATTTTGTTCCCACACATTGGAACAGTCAAATTCATGTCTAACAATCACCAAAGAGTCGAAGATATCACGGTTTGTTCTAAGCACATAGTCGTTACACAACAGCCAAGATGGCCGCCCTAGTCGATCTATGCCACGAGGCCATGCACCTGCAATACAACAAGGTAAAATTACTGTGGCAACCACCAAAATGGTTAAACATTAATTAGCAATTCATTCGTTTCTTAACAACTTCCATATGCTTTGATAATTGATCCAGGACTTCCCATACCTGTTCTGTCACATGTAGTTGAGCCTCAAAAATATGTATAACCAAAATGTGTGTTTACATGAACTACAAAGTACATGTAACGTCTCACTGAAGTTGCTGTAACTAAACTTTAAACTTGAAAATATTACAACCTTTACCAATTTTGGGATGCTTTTGCAGTTTTAAATTGTAATTACATACATTTCATAGATAACTATTAACCGCATACTGTATAGCCAGCTTTATGCAAACAGATCTGAAACAGCTAAGCCTTAGTTATTGGTCTTCTGAAGAAATTAAGACTTCAGCTTAACTTGTTACATGATGTAACATGGTGTCCGGAGCTTCAAAGCTTTTGTGGTCCGAACACCAACAAATAAGCAACTCTACACCATTAATTTTAGGTACAAATTTTCATGACAACAAACTTTGAAGAGGCCATAAGATACCATCTTTGAAAAATTATTCTTCTTTGGCATTACAGTTGGAGGAAGTGATGTGACTTTAATTTTCAACTTTTTTCGAACAGCAAAACAGTTAATTTGGACCGGTACTATGTGTCATGTTTGTTTCAGCTGTGACCCATTCTTGGGTTACTTAGTTCCTTTGCATGGTAATTTATGTTAAAATATATGTGGCTTGTAATTTCACCTTGGTGTGTGTGTGGCGGGGGGGTGTTATTCATTTCATTCTGCACTACTCTTTGAGTCTCTTACATGTAGTTGTTTGTCTTGATTTGTCACAGTGTACCTGATTTCCATTTTCTTTCATAGTCTTAAGAACTGAGGAATCACAGAACAAAATTGATCTCCAGTACCCTTTCGACAGAATTTTGGGTTCTGGTAGGTAGAACTTCGTAGGGCAGACCCTTCCATCAGCTGTAATCCTTGCCATAATTGTGTTTGTAACAGTCTGAATTTTTTTTTGCACATGTTGCCCCTCCACACCACTGCAATATTGATAACACATTTTGAACTTACACATGAATGCATTTTGCCATTAAAAGGAGGAGAGGGTTGTTAAGGTCATAATTTCAATTTTTTTGTTTGTGTTTCAACCAAACTGGACGGGGATTGTAGGTTTCACTGTTAGGTTTGGCTGTCAAATAATGACATGCACTATCTGCCATTCCCTGGTACTTTATGTTAATTAATAATGCTATCATTCAATCTACAATCTACGCTATTTTTTATTGCAATACATCACACTTTACATTGCTTATATTTACAGCAGATCACTAACATTCTTACAAGTTCTATAACTACAGATAACTGTAACATGCATTATTATATCAGTTAATGTTACATTAACTTTTCAACACTTTATATGCTTACACTTAATTACTTGAACAAACTAACACATGACTGTTGCCTTCAGACAATGCTTGTTTTCAAAGAAAAACCTGAATGCCAATGTTTTATTGTATAATTATATATATTTGTATCTGTTGCCTTGTTGTTGGGTCATCCTCTTCCTGAAAATCATTGCTTGTCATCTTCCATCTAGAACTTTTATAATATGGTTAGTTAAAAAATCTATAAAGGATAAAGGTTAGTCCAAGTAGCTGCATTGTGACTAATGCGAGATTTAAATACTGCAAGGTGGTAATAAAGAGTTTGCCTAAAATAAGGTTCTTGTTACCAACGTCAGCTCCCCCAGCATGCAGGATTCTATTACCATTTGGCTTTGTATCCGTTACATTGGTGATTTAAGGTATCAGTGTACCCCAAATTTGATCATTTTTCCAAAAAAGTGTTTTCTGCTTTTACAGATAGATCTTATTGCAATCTTTCATTTAAAAAATTATTTTATGAAAAAAGATTGATTCTAAGCAAAGTTATCAACGAAAAGCTTTTCTTTCCATGTATTATCTCTAATTGATAGCTGTCAACACCCTGTCAGCATGTTGTCACGAAGTAAATTTGCATTAAAAGATTATACAAAAACAACAAATCAATGGACTGTGACCAACGCGTTCTAGACTTTTTAAATGGTGTTGATATTCCTAAATTAAGCGATGATCAGAACAATTTATGCAAAGGACTTTTGTCAAACAATGAGTGCTTTAACGCTCTGTCTAAATTCCCTAACGGAAAAACACCTGGAAATGGCGGCCTCATACCTGAATTCTACAGGAAATTCTGGAATTTGCTTGGCAATCTATTGACCGACTCCTTGAATTATTTGTGGTGAATTATCTAATTCGCAGAAACAAGCAATAATAAGACTCATTGAAAAGAAAGGAAAGGATAGACGTTACATCAAGAACTGGTGACCCATTTCTTTGTTAAATGTCAACACTAAAATTGCTTTGAAAGCTTTGGCATTGAGATTGGAAAAAGTATTACCTTTTGTTATTAATGAAGACCAATATGCGTGCGTCAAAAATAGAACTATTTTTGATGCTGTCCGGTCAATTGACGACATCATGGAATATACAAGGATTAACTAAGTGCCTGGGTTAATGGTCGCAATTGACTTTGAAAAACATTTGACTTTTTTATCGAATGCTTTAAGATCCTTTGATTTTGGCAATTCCTTTATTAATTGGATCTCGGTTTTTTACACCTACATGTACATATCAAGTTGTGTCACAAATAATGGTTTCCCATCACCAATGTTTAAAGTCAAAAGAGGTTTTAGACAAGGAGATCCTTCATCGCCATACCTCTTTATTATAGCTTTGGATCTAGTTCTAATAAAAATTTGGTACGACCCTTGCATTAAAGGCATTACAATAGACCATGCGGAGGTTAAACTCACTGCTTTTGCCGACGATTTGACAGGACAAAGGTTCATTAGAACATCTGTTTAGTAATCTAAAAGCATATGAAGGGTGTTCTGGCTTCAAACTTAACAAAGACAAAACGGAAGCTTACTGGCTTGATAGCATGCAGCCACAATTGCTATGAAAGCTTGGATATAGAAATGGTTAGCAAACCTATGAAAATTCTAGGAATTTATTTTACCTATAATTTGCGCCTGAAAAACGAACTAAATTTTGATGTAACTCTAAAATCGTTAAAGAAAGCGTTAAAGAACTGGCAATGGAGAAATTTTACAGACCCTGGCAAGATTCATTTGCGATACCAAAACTGTTGTTCCGAGCTTCCGTGTTAACATTTGATAAAGGTTTTTAAAAAAAACTTAACACAGCATTGTTTAATTAGTCACAATGCAGTTACTCGGATTAACCTTTATCCTTTATGTAGTGAAATTATCAGCAGGTAATGGGTTTTAAAAAAATCTCCTTGCACAGCCTCCTTTTGTGATAACTGATTATATTCATTACTGTGCTTTCTTTGCAGGTTTCTATCAAGACAAACCTCTGTTCTTTTCTTCCAAGTATGGTGTCCTCACTATAACTTTAACAGGGGCTGTGGTTAGGTGGGTACCAAATGTAGATGTGCTTACTGGCCTCAAATTGTACATGAAACTACCTAGTATAATCTGTTTAAGCATTCTTCTTTAATCTGAATCATGTACCATTAGTGTTAGTCTCTAACTGCTTCCTGTGCGATGGTTCATAAGTTTGGAAGAGAGCATACAACTTCCTTTTTCACTCACCATCTTCCTAATCTTTACTGTCAGTATGGTATAGTAATTTGTCCCGTCTGAAGCATTGCATATACATGTACATGTACTGCTAAAGGTAGAGAGCAATGTTGATAACAATGTTTATTTGGCACAAGGATAAATAACTGCTGTAACCACCACTAGGAAAAAACCTTGGGAGTTTAGAAATATTAAACTTGTTCAGCAGTTTCTACCGACTCCTTCTTAATATTATAATTCACTACTCCACCCACCAGAAAAATGCAAAAAATGCATTGGAAAAATTGTGGAACATCAGAATCTTTTTTACTGGAATTGAGCGAAAGTGCAGAAATAAACAATACAACAGATATACTCTAGGGGACTCTTCACAACATGCATCAACTGCACATATTTTTGACAATTTGAAATCACTTTCTGAATCAATTGGTCAATGACCTTCTTGCCAAATCACGTCAGAAGTATGGATAAAACTTCTTCTTGTAAGCAGATGATCTTCCAAAAGCATTCCATTGTGAATAAAATCTTAAAGCTGCCAAAGATCAAGGCCTCTGGGCTGAAAATTTGCTGTATACAAGTATAGCTATCTCCGCTGCCGCCAGGCTTCGTGTTTGAAATTGCACCAGAAATCAGATATCCAATTGTGGAACCAATCAGAAAGGTGGGCTTGAAGTCTCTTATGACCAATCAGAAAAAAGTCAAAATTCTGGAGTATGGGCAGACCACTCATGAAGTGATTGTATCAGGCATTGTTTTTTCTCCCCCCCTGCTGTTAAAAAAATAATGCCTGATCACAGGTTAAAGTGCTTTACAACAGAACAGAGCACAGTCAAGACTTCTTTATTTGTTTTATGATAAAAAACCCATTAATTTTTCCACACATTCAGCTAATACTTTCATACCAAACTTTACCTTCCAAACAAAGAAAAGTGGCATCCGCATGCATCTGTTCTCTGATAAAGCATGCTAAAATAAGCCAATCACAATCTGTGTTAGAATTGCTCAAATAATTTGATTGCCAAATGAGACAACAGCTGTCAATCACAAACTGGACTTCAGCTAAACTTTTGGTTTTGAGTGTCTCTCGAGAGAACAATTGCTTCAAAGGTCACGTTTTAGTTTACATGTAATTTAAAAATAAGGAGCTAAAAGTTTCTAGTCCAGTGGTAGAATTTGTTAAAAAAAATAACATAACCCTGTGTTATGGAGTTTGACTCCGGATCAGTATGATTTTGTGTTCTCAAGAAAAGGTTTTGGGGAATGACTCCATTCCACCTTGAAGAAAAATTAATACACGAAAGGTAGGGACATCGTTCTAATGCATTGTTCATTACAAAAACTAGAACTCAGGACTACCGTGAACAAATCCTGATAGTGGTAGGTTGAAGGATTTGAACCAGGGACCTCCACATTTCAAATCCAGCGCCCTAAACCTATCGACCACACCACCTCCTCCATAATTTTTACAATTATTTATTTGTGTTGCTTGGATTTAAAATATTTTTGTCCAAAATATACACAATGTGACAATTTTTTTAATTTCATCTGCAGTTATTTTTGCATAATATAGTGCAGCCAAACCCCTTTATCATGGACACTGAAGGGCTAATGTGTCTGTATTACACACAGATCAAAAGAGAAAGTTAGTTTTTGAACAATGCTCCACCATAATACAGACACATTCATAATCTAGAAATGTCTGCATTATGAATGTGTTTGTAAAGAGTGGTATTATTGTCTCTGCTCAACATGTGCGAAAGGAAATTAATTTTGTTGTTACTAATTACTTTTTACTACTTTTCATAATTTTTCATATCTTGATGTCACAGTGAAGGGATGGATACTTCACGGTTGGAGTCCTCAGAGGTTACAATTTTATAAGCCCTGTTTTAAGTTAGATCATTTTTTCCCTAGAGCTCTGTTTCGAATTTTCAGTTTTTCCCCATGTCTATTTTCTATACAATTTTCACTGTCAGATATTTGCCATTTTGCAAATACCCCATGTGGGCTCAGCTTGGGTATGAAACATTTCACACAACAGTGCTCTCTTGTAATATAAAAGTGCTTGGAAGTGTTTCAACAGAACTACGAAAATTAAAAATAGTGGGTGAATTGCTTTAATACATGTAAGGTCTAGCTGAAAGTGAATCAAGACATTATAATTTACCCCCTGTAAAGGACTTCCTCGTGAACACCTTCCACTGTAACAAGGTGTAATTTGCTATCAGTCTGTTAAATTAGGCTTCTAATTATATGACTGAGAAACTTACTTCATTGTGATTGGCTGAGACCTGGCCACATTAATTCTAAATTTGCACTGAAATGCAAAATTAACATGCACATGTTCGCAATTTTGTCAGTCTTATAATAAATGGGTAATCATATCAAAGCTTGAGCAACTAAAGTTTTTCACTACTCATGATATTTGAAAGTTCTTTCAAACATTTGCACTCACCTAAAGGCTCATGCACTTTTGAGAGAATTCTCAAATATCACTTGTTGTGTAAATCCTTAATTGCAATTGCATTCATACGATTACAATACATATTTATCGTAAATGAGTGTTAACTTAATGCAACCTTTTTCCATTATTTTTCCTCAGGTTAAGTCTGACATTCTTGCAGATGCAAGAGAAGACAATGATGATCAGAAAAATATAAAGTCAGCTTTCTTGTTGTTCTGTCAAGGAAATATTGTAAGTGTTGTTTAATGTGCAGTCAGAAAATTCATACAGACATATAAATGTATGCATGAAATGACTAAAATCAAGGAGGGAATTATTTAAAATGTTCATGTCCTTCAAAAAATAGGTGTTTTGTAAGATTTAGAAAGCATTGAGGCTTGTAGATCATTGCAAGGTCTCTTACTTACAATCCTAATAAAAATTAGTATTGTGAATTAAATGTGTACATTGTAGATCATTAGTGTCAGATTAGTATTGTGAATTAAATGTGTAGATCATTAGTGTCAGTAAATAGGGAGCAAAATCTCGATTTTGTGACAGAATGTGAAAATGTGTCTTATGTTTGCCTTAACTCATTGACATACGGAAATATGCACAGAAATGCTCAGAAATTTGGGTATTAGACTCAGAGCAAATTTCCCTCATCTGTGGCTTCTCTGTGGCCAGAATTGCCTGTTTCTATGACTCTTTCTCGAGAATTCTTAAAATGGAAGCAAGCCCGGTAGAAGATCAACCACTGCAACAAAAAAAGATAAGAAAAGGAGAAAAATGAAAGGGAAAAACAATTTAAAAAAAAACGAAAAGCCTTAAAGTAGGTCTTGATTAATTTTGATTTCTGTGAATGTCCGAACAAACAGAAGGCATGCTGTCATGTTGCCAATGCCTTTTTGAGTAGATTGGAGCTAACCTTGCTCATATCCAGCCTGAAAATGTCCAAAAAATGCGTTTTTTGCCAGAAAGATACAGGTGTCAATGGGTTAAAAATATCTTTTTGTGGATCATTCCAAAATTTTTATGTTCATAATGGAAATGAGTTTGTGAATTGCATTTATTAGCAAATGTCAGTACAGTCGAACCTCGATTATCCGGACCTCGATTATCCGGACTTTTTTCTCTGGTCCCAATTTTTTCATAAATATTAATTAGTTGTGATAGTGAAAACTCAAAGTCGCAAAAGCCCAATAATCCTTTTAAAAGACTGTTGAAACAGCATATTATCCTGTGTGCTTTTCGAAATTCGCAAGTGCGACAAGACAAAGAAATATTATGACGCGTTCAGCTTTTTGTAAACGTCCATTTATAAGCCGCACTTTTTTTTTCGCAAACTTGAAGCCAAAAATCAAGGGTGCGGCTTATCCACAGATACATCTGTGTTTGGAGTTCTCAAAAACCT
Organism: Micromussa lordhowensis; assembly: GCA_964020085.1. NCBI lineage: Eukaryota > Metazoa > Cnidaria > Anthozoa > Scleractinia > Lobophylliidae > Micromussa > Micromussa lordhowensis. Next base: position 13,975,964 of record OZ026600.1, read on the forward strand.
AATTAATATTCGTAAAACTTCTTAAGATGTCAAGAAATACACAAAGAAACTGAGAGCGTGTTGCTGTTGTTCATTGACTTTTTGATGAGTGGTGGCTCCTAAAGGAGCCGTTTGTGTCTTTGAAATACGACAAAATTTGCGAGTACTCGTGAGATAAATGGCCGACTGTTCGTTGTTTTTGACCACCTTTACGGCAACTTTGTCGACTGCATTATCAAGCTTCTGCTCTGCATTAAACTTTTTTCGCCTATTGCGGGTTTCCAAACATCTTTTTGATGTGTGTAACTTTGCGGTGTGAAGGCCGCTTTGGTGTTATGATGCACAGACGACGCTCAGGCCCTAGTCCAGACTCCTCCCCACACTTAAAGCTTGGCTACTAAGCACTTGTTCGTTTTGTTTCAATGGCGAAGGAATTTCATCTTTATGGCGTGTTTCGAAGTGATTATCTTAAAAAATCAGATCAAAAGAGTATTTTAAGTTAAAGATGTCTTAAATTCAAACGAAAAAGAAGGTACCACAAATGAAATTTCGCTTTCTTCAGACTTGATAAATGTGAAAGGTGACAACTTCTATGTCGGTGTTTCGAAACCTTGATTGTTTGTCCTTGTTTGTTTATAGCAATACAACTCTACTGGAACTTCCAACTTTATTGTTTTTATTTTTTTTCCAAAATCTCCACTTCCAAATTGGGGGTGCGGCTTATCTACGGATGCGGCTTATACACAGACATTTATGGTAGTTCCTCCTGCTTGGTTTATGTAAACACACGAGCGATCTCATTAATATTCATATTTTCGATTATCCGGACTCTCGATTATCCGGACTATTTACCAAGGTCCCGATGAGTCCGGATAATCGAGGTTCGACTGGGTGGATATTGTGACTGGGAATTTGTACTATTGGCTCATTTACCTGGCATGAAAAGTGGAGAATTTTGTTTCTAGCTATACATGTACTATATTTATATTTATTTTTCTGACCACAAACATCCCCCCTGTGTTATCTCAAGTTGAATGCTTTGCAGGTGAATTTTAGTTGAGTATGGAGGTCTTGTATCTCAGAGAATTTAGTTCATTGATGCAGCTTGCTGTAATGCTGGATTGTATCTAAATGAAGTTTATCCAAAGACATCAACACGCACATTATAAGGGGGTTCTGTTACCATAATTCTGTTACCCTCCCAGCCACCAAAATTTTGGAGGTGGCTGAAAGGGTATCAGAATTGTGATAACAAAACGCCCCCTTACATATGTGTATATGTTACCAAATCTGTGTGATTTTGTGCAAGGTGGGCTGTGATGCGCAAATGGGTAACAGAATTATTTCCTATTGAACAAATGCACTACTTTGGTATAAATGGCTGCTGCAAGATTCTCGTCTGATGTGCTGGAATTGTTCTATGATTAAATTTTGCAAGAAGGAAACAGGAGGCAAATGAAGTCTATCGAGCCTGATAGGGTCGTGAGGGAGAGATAATAATTTTAATGAACACAGAGAACACAGATGAAGAAAAAAGAAGAAAGGAATTTATCCATATGAATACATGTATTCTTTTGAAAAGTTTGTCAAAGCAAAGATGCCTGCAAGAGAGGCATTTTACTCAAATCTGAATAGCAAGAGCACTACAGAAGAAGAGTATGAGCATGTGCAGAAACATTGGGAAGTATTCGGGTGCAAACACCTTGGTGATTATCATGACAAATACGGGCTGGGTTTGGCGCATTATTACAGTTTGCTGGGCTTGAGCTAGGGTGCTCTTCTGAAAAAAACAGGTGTGGAGCTTGAGCTCTCAACAGATCAAGACGTGCACCTTTTCATCGAGAGAGGAATGAGAGGAGGCATCTCAGTGGTGAGCAAGTGCCACGCAAAGGTGAACAACCCGTGGGCTGAAGGATAACACCCCCGCAAACTAACAAATTACATAACATACTTAGCCGCAAACAACCTTTACGGCTGGTTGATGAACTCAAGTGGAAGCGCGTCGTGCCCACACTAGAGCAAATAATGAAAATGGAATAGAATTCAAATAAAGGGGCAGGTACTGGAGGTACCCTGGAGTACCCTTAAGAGCTGCATGAAGAACACAACGGTTACCAACTTGCGCCAGAAAAAAGATCATTGGAAAGGAGATGATGTTTGGGTACCAAAAGCGTTGAATGGACGACTTGAATTGAACAGTGAGAAGCTAGTGCTGACACTCCATGACAAACAAAATTACATGATCCACTACAAGAACCTGCAGTTTTATCTCAAACAGGGGATGCATTTGAAAAACGTACACCGAGCGATCAAGTTCAAATGAGAATGATGAATGGAGCTGTACATTCGGGTGAACACTGAATTCAGGAAGGAAGCAAAAAGCAACTTTGAGACCAACTTTTACAAACTGATGAACAACTCTGTGTCTGACAAAACGATGGAGAACTTGAGAAACCATGTAGATGTGAAGATTGTCGAAGCTGGGTGACTGACAAGATACACCATTTGGTGGCCAGTCCATTATTGGAAAGCCATGGCATATTTGGAAAAGACTTGGCAGGCATACACATGCACAAAAGCAAGCTCCTCCTGAGCAAGCCTGTTTACACAGGCATGGCAATTCTCAAGAACAGCAAGATCCTGATGTATGACTTCTTCTGTAATCAGTTGAAAGCCAAGTACGGGTCGAAGTGTGAGCTCATTTATACAGACACCGACAGCCTTCTCTTAGATATCCAGATGGAATAGGTGTACAAAGATATGAAGGAAGAAATTTATTTGTACAACACAAGCAACTATTCAAAAGACCACCCACTGTACAGCAGAATAAATAAAAAGGTTCTGGGCAAGATGAAAGATGAGTGTGAGGGAAAGGTGATTAAGGAAGCAGTAGCCATAAAATGTGTTTGGTCTTGGAAGAAAACCCCAAAAATATAGGAAAGCCAAGGGGGGTGAAAAAGAATGTCACGGTGGTGGAAAAAGAGATTGGGTATGAGCACCACAAAGAAGCACTTTTCAAGAAAAAGTGAGTCTGGCATGGAATGAACATTCTGCGCAGCGAGGGCCACAAGGTATACAGCATGCGTGTGAATAAGGTTTCCCTTTCACCCTTTGATACAAATCTTTGGATATCTGATGATGTTGTGCACACACTGCCATACAGGCACAAAGCCATCAAGCATTAGAAGGCAAAAGCTGTAAATTTGGTGGCACAACCAACACTTCGTCATGGACAAAGTTGCACTTAGGCCTGTCAGACAAATTATAGATGACAGGCTCAGTTTAGTCACAGCTCTTTCAAGATGGTAGACTTTCAAAGACCAGATTGGGTCTGTAGCTCTTTTAGTCCCACCTTTAAGTTCACCAGGCTGATACAAATATCTTACATTAATTAGAGGGGGGAGCTTTCTTCCTTTCAAGCCAACAGGTCTGGAATACTTTGTGTGGAGGGTTTGGAGGTGACGACCTTCTCTTTGATTGCAACACGTTAATGATTTCCTTGTTAAACCATACTCTGATAAACACTGGGTTTCCTTGGACAAGTACAGAATGTATTATCAAATCAAACTAAATCCTAAATCCTATCCTGTAATGATAGCGACCCTTAGTTACAGACTGTTCACATGTACATCATTTTTGTTGTGACACTAATGAAGTGTTCATGAAAGTTTTGCTCTCTAATATAAAAATAATCTGCACTGTTAGTGTGAATGGATAGATTTAATATTGAAATTGAAACCTCCTGGTTCTCCAGATTAAGTTTTATTTTATGGTTGTTTGTGTTTGTTCGAATGTGTTTCACCCTAACATTTTTCTGGCGCAAAACAATAAAAGTGGATTATTTACCTTGCATCTACATACAATAATTCCAGTATTTAGCATGGACAAACCTACATTTGAACTTGCTATATCAAGAAAAATATGTCCCTTAGCCTTACTGGCAAATAACATCATTATATACTTAAAAATCAATTATGTAGCCAAGTTGGAGTTTCTTCAAATTAAAAGCCCTCTGACAGAAACTAATTTTCTTGACTCAATCATCTTTCACTGTATGTCTCTTCTGATGCATATCCATTATTTTATCTTTATTTTAAGAATTGCAAGTAAACAGAAAAACGTTTAAGTTTAAAAGATATGTTTCGACAGATTCTGTTATGTTCAATTGATTAATTTATAAAGCGTACATCAATCAATTTGTAAATCGATCAACTGAAGATGACAGGAGAACCTGTCAAAACATGTCTTAAACTTAAAAGTTTTGTTGTTTACTTGAAATTCCTGACTTCCCTGCTACTACATGTATCAAGACCCTTTGGAATCTTCATTTAAATAACTACAGGATGAAGCTCAGAGTGCCTGTGATCTATCAGGAAGTGCTGAGTTGGATAGTATTGTGTTAGCACTTAGTAAAGAGGTGATTGATGATTTTCCAGTGTCAGATCCACGATGGGCAGAATCTATTCCAGCAGGTCAGTGAATTTGTAACTTATTGGATACAAAATACAAATGCTCTTGTCTCTGTATCATTTAATTCAAGAGCATTTTGGTAGTAGAACGAGTTCACATGAGTCAATTTAATATGCTAATCAGAACCCATAAATACTTACATGTATGTGATGGGGACATTAGGGGTTCTGAAGACTGCAAACAGGAAAAGCGTCAAATACCATAATATCAAAAAAGTATCACCACATAGTGTAATACTTCAATACCGAGTTGTAACTCAATGTCATACTGAAACCACTACTCTGTACATAATCAAGTTTAGAGTAAACGTAATAACAATTATGAATTTGTTACTGAACAAGAAAGGGACAATGTCATGAATTGTGCATATGCAATGTTTCGTTTAAAACTTGAGAACTTCAGGAAGATTTTTTTTTTTAAGTTTGAGTTCAGCCAATTCAAAATACTGTCGACTAGTAGAACCAGTTGTGGTATGTGAACAAAAGGAAACTTACCGTGATTAATAGGCAAACCTATCATAAAGGGATAATTAGAAAGGAAAAATGTTTTCTAGTTGTTGTGGGCAAGTTTAGTGACCCTGTCAGCCCTGAATACGTTGCTTCCATGCAGTAATTGCAGAGTCCAGTTTATGTATTCAGTGCATCTTGACCTCCTAATCACAATTATCTTAGAAATTTGTATTCACTTAGCTTTTAACTGACACATTTAATGTAGAATTCTGTGGAGATATGTTACAGAATACAATTGAAAAAAACAGTGCATGATTTGAGATGGTTAACAATCAATTTGACTGTTATTTTAGTGAAATACAGCATGATTTTTGGGCTCTTTATCACACCGTGATGTGTTACAAATCTGTATTCTAATTATCTGTTAATTGGTGTATTAGATTTAGAAATCTGTTAAGATAAATTATACTGGACAAAAAATTTACATGACCCACTATTAGCAATTATGAAGTTAAAAGATACATGGGTCATGTTGCAATTCAACAGTAACTAGAGTGAAATATGGCATGATTTTTAGGCTATTTAACACATCTTGACCTTTAAATTGTCACGTTCTCCAGAATTTGCATTAGTTAGCTTTAATATGGTGTATAGAACTTGGAAATCCTTGGAGGTTTATTAGAGAATTTTTTTTTACAGAAGATGGGTAGCACTGTTAATTTGAAAGATGTGTGGATCGTGTTGTAATTCGACAGTAACTAGAGTGAAATACTGCAAGATCTGTAAGCTATTTTCGCTGCTTGACCATTACATCATTATGTACTGTACAACCTGCATGATTGTAGCTGTAAGCACATGTAGCAGTATTAAGCAGTAGATATGCAAAAATATTTGCACGAAATATTATTAGTACTGGCAAATTCTGAAATTGAATGCAAACTGACCTCAAAATAATTTAGTTTTGAAAATCTACTTTCTCTTAGCTCTAAAAGAACACAATACTGTTAGATATGCGGTTAGATATTCCTTCAAAAGGAATTTGAAGTCCATATGGAAAAGTTAACCTTTACATGCACAGCTTGTGACACTGTCCCTTTCTGTCAGATTTAGACAAAATAAACAAAATAGGTAACATCCATTGGCGTTTTGGCTAATAATAATATTAACAAAAACATACTAACCACTTTCCAATTGTGACACAAAGAATTGCGGTTTTCTGTTACCACGAGAGCTGGGTTTCATTGGGATGTCCAATTGGAAACTGGAAAAGGACATAATCAATGACTTGGTCTTTGAGACCTTTGATCTTGCCACAAATCCGTCAAGCAGAGTTGAATTTGGAAGTAAGGAAGATTTTGCAACTGGGTAAAAATATTGAAATAACTGAAAAATGTCCCACTCATCTGTACATTAGTTTACAATTTGTAGTTTAATTTATTTTATATGGAATATATATGGGTGTTTTATATCAGATTCACATATTCTCGCCTTTGACTTAAAGTGCCTATAACATGAAAAATAGTTGCTACGTATTTGAAAGGCTTTTCGAAATACAGAAGAATGGTGTTTCCCTTTTTAGAATATCTTTTTTGTTTTAGAGATACCGGCGTTTTTGTATTGTTCAAATTAGGGAAGTGATGACGTCGTGAGGTTTACAAGTAAAATACTGAATAAAGAATATCTCTGGAAATATTGTAGCTGTGTTCTTCAAACATGGCACCAGAAATGTTCATCACAAAAGAAAAAACACCTGTTGCGGTGTTGCCATGACAACAGTTTTGCCGCTGGTCCTTTCTTAGATAAAACTGAAATTCCCAGTTTTTTGTCTTAACCAAGGACCATCTACTCCAGCCATGTCTGTTCCTGGCAGGACCCTCTGTCCCACTTTAAAGGGTTGAAAATGAGGATATTTGGTTTTTGACAGAAAGAAACTGGAACCGAAAGAGTTCCCATGGCAACAACACTGTAGGTGTCATTTGGTTTCTTTTGTGATGTACATTTCTGGTGCCAAGTTTGAGGAACACTGCTTCAATATTTCCGGAGATATTCTTCATTCAGTATTGTACCACTTTAGTTGCCAACCTCATGACGTCATCACTTTCCTAATTTGCATAATACAAAAATGTCAATATATACAAAACAAAAAAAGGTATTCTAAAAAAGAAAATGCCATGCTTCTATAAATTATTTTGAAAAGCCTTTCAAATGTGCTGCAATAATTTTTCATGTCATATGCACTTTAAGGTTGTAGAACTGTACAATCTCCCAGCTCATTTTGTATATATGTCTATATTTACTTGTTTATTACTTGGACTTGATCTGGTACTTACATTTAATGTCATGGTAAGAACTAAGACTAATCAACACTTGACATGATGTAACAGGTGGCATATCTGCATCAACTTCACTGATCATCCTTCATCAGCTGCAAGACAAGTTAAAAGCTCACTCCTTCATGGTAGAGTTTTTGAAGAGTGTTGGCCTGTGGCAAAAGGTCAGAGATTTCATTTATTTTTGTTAACATACAAACACTAATCATTTTTAACTTGTGATTTGCATGCATGCACAAAAGCGAGTTGCAGGTATGATGTGAAGAATGGCACTCTCTCGCTCACTTGATTGGCCAATTCCTGTAAACTTTTCTTTGGTTTTATGGCTTGTGCATTTATTTGAAAGTTTTTGCTAAGTGATAAACAAACAAAAAATGGGAACCTTTGTTGCTGAGAATAGTGTAGCGTGAAAAAGTGGCCAATGATTACCTTAAACCTTTTTTTCATCTGTGAATTATTTTGAGTTTCCCTAATCTACTTTTGTCTGATGCAGCATATATATTTCATTTATGGCTTCAGTACTTCTATTTTTCAATATGTGACTGTACACAGGAAAACATGCTTTAAAGCTTATCCATTAAACAGGTGAAACCGTTAACCATCCATTAGTTACCTACCGGTAATACCTTTTTGGTAGAAAGTTTTCTCAGAAATGTTAGATGTGTTAAACTAACCATTAGCTTTGAACATCAGAACGTTAAAACGGAAATTGTAAGCTTTAGATGTTAGCCATCATACAATTAGAACGGAAAGCCTCACCACTGCAGGGCCGTTAAAAAATAACAGCATCTGTTAAACGGTAATATAACTGTTTACTATCCATTAGAATGGCCAGGCATAGGTTATAAGTAAGGAAATCTGTGTACTGCAAGACGTACAATAGTCTTGTTTGCGTTACAGAGACTGAGTAAGTGATGTGGTTAAAGAGGGAATAAGTTGAGTACCTTTATTCCGGGTTTATTGTGTGTATTAATCTAGCTTGAGACTCGACGAATATATATATATAAACTCCAAGTCAAGTTTGTCCATCATTGTAAGCATGGGAACATCATAAAGCCTTGGACTTTATGGCTGTGAAGTCAATGAAAAAATTATTATCACATGAGTTCCACTGAAACACTGAGTCCCAGAGTCATGTAACACTGGTCATCAAAATGCTAGTTTTCCACGGATTACAGTGAAATGTAATTTCTCATTGTTATTTTCTTAGTACCATGACAACAGAAAACTGTTGTGATGACCAATAAAACTGCCTTCTAGTAAAGCACAAATCAGGGTTGTGAACAAACAAGTTATTCAAAAAAATTTAGCTTAAATAATTGCTTGGAACTTTCAAATGACGAACTTGACTTGATGACCCTAGCAAGTACACAAGCTTTCGCTCATTATGACTCCAGTGGAACTTAACAAAAGAGGAGCCCTCTACTATCAGTCAGTGCCATTTTTCAGGAAAATGATTAGTGTGTCCGAAAAATAAAATAAGGGGAAGAAAAGGGAAAAAGAAAGAAAATCAAGAAAAAGGAAAAATACCAGAGTGCTGCAGATTCAAACTGAAGACCTCTTCCTTGCAGTGTGGATTGAAAGGTTATGAACTACAAGACCATCTACGCAGTCATTGAAATTTACAGGGAAATATCAAATTAATTCCGTAGTATTAAAGATGCTGATTTTTTGTTGCTTCCACCACGGACTCGAAAGACTCAAGTTGTTGAAGTTAAGCTGCTCATCGAGAGTCCGATTGTCTTCTATTCCTGAAGCACTATCAACATTGCAAAAAGGTTGTAAGCTTTGCAAATGTTTATGAACTGGAGTCGTTCATTGTTTTGAGGAAAAGTATTTGTGCTTTGCAACCTTGAAATTGCACGGGTAAACAGTTTTATGGATACCCTTAATTATGGTTCATTGATAGATCAATCAATATGAACCAAATGAATACAAACTTAAAGAAGGAATGCAACTAGTAAAAAGAAAGAAGCCGAAAAATGTATTTACATTTGGCGGAGCTAAACTGTAAGTGACTGCGACAAAGAATGTAAATATTTTCCTGTTGGCATGAAATGCTCGCGTGCCACTTTGGCATTAAGTTATTCTATTGTTGCAAGCATATATAAGGTTTAACAGGTTGTAATGCATTCATCTCAGCTCTGGAACATTCAAATTTTAATCGTTATAATGCCTTCCAATAACGATTCAGACCTTGCAAAATCCTTGTCTGATCTCAAAGAGGAGTTACGTTCTGGCTTTTCTTCGTTAAAGAGGGAGTTGGTTGAAGAAAACACTTTGGTGATAAAGAAATTAAGGTCAACAGCTTCATCGACGCCTAAATTTAAGAAGAAAGGGAACGAAAAGCAGTTTGAAGTCAGCTCACAAGTCCTGAATCACGTTCAGTCGGCTTCTTTGTTCCTTGCAGCTACTCTGCCTCAGGTTGAAAAAGCCCTTGAAGAATGAAAAGAAGGTGAGAAGCTTGCCCACATGAATAAGCTTATTCTTATTGCTGATTCTGCTGAAGAAGGTTGGGAAGTAGTTAACGAATATCAACGCAGGGATCTGGCCGAAGATAGCGATGACGACAAAAGAATAAGGCAGGCCGAAGCAAGAGCCTTTCAGAAACGAAGACATGCCCAATCGCAAACGAAGATACCCAATTTTTCTCAGGGCTTGCCATATGCACTGTTTTCCAGCACTGTGTGTGCCAGTTCTCCTTTTCCTCTACTGCAGCCCTCTGTATTTCCTACAGCGTTCCAGAATCCGTACACTGGGAACTGGCCCAAGGCACCTCCTGGCTTGCGTGGGGGATCCTGCTTCATGTGTGGAAAGTTTGGTCACTTTCGAAGTCAGTGCCCCGTCCTGAATTACCAGCCTTCAGCAAATCAGCCTTACAAGTGTCTGATGATCTGTGAACCCTCCCAATCCCTACAGAACAGAGATAAGTCATTAAACTATTTTCCCGAACATTATAATTTAGACTCTTACGAATGTGAGCAGGGTGTTAGTTCTAATGTTGTTGTGCCAGGTTGTTTGAAGAACCATGTACAGTTTTGGCGTTCTATTGGCACTAGTCAGTTTATTTTAGACATCATCGATGAAGGGTATCATATTCCTTTTTATTCTACGCCACCTCCTAGTTTTTCTTAGAACAACAAGTCAGCCCTAGCTCATCCTAGCTTTGTTGAAGAGGCCATATCTGAATTGCTGCTTACTTATCGGGTTTTTGAAACGGATACTATTCCTCGCTATGTTAAACCCTTGTCCGTTTCCATTCAGTCCTCAGGGAAGAAGCGTTTGATTTTCGATCTCAGATTCATTAATAAGCATGGAAGAAGAGCATTAAGTTTAAGGACCTTAGGGTTGCTCTAAATTATTTAGAAAAGGGTCATTTCATGTTTTCGTTTGACAGTCGGAGTGGGTATTAGTTAGCTCCTTCATAGTAAATCTACTAGTTATTCCTTGTGAATTAATTTCTTTAATTAATGTCTTGACTTTCCATTTGTATCAAACAGTTTTCCTGGCAGATATATTATGAGGAAACAAAATAAAAATATACATCTCATATTTTCCTGTGCAATTTCCTTGATTACACCCAAATCTGGGTATGTCATTTGATATCACTGAAGTTTCCATGACTCGCTTGCAGCTGATTATAATCTATACTGTATAATTTTACAATCAATCCTCCTCTCACACTGCAAACTCGCAAGCTCCTAAAATTTAGAAAGGTACACTAATCTTTTAGGAACTGTTTGGAACTCCTTTAGAGTCATTTGTATTTTTCAGTAAGTAGCTGCCAATCTTTGGATGATCAAAAGTCCTTGAAAATTAAATCGTCAAAAATGTTTGCCACTCTTAACTTACTTGCTCCCTGCTTTTCCACAGGCTGTAGGGGGTGGAGTGCCATTTGAAAAGGTTGGCATAAGAACAATGCAAGGTTTTGATATTCTCATGCTTATATGCTTCTCCTTGTGTCTGGCTGCCCCATCTGGCACATAAGCTTTTATGCTAATGCCTATGCTTGCATCGCAATTGAGGACCAAGCTTTGTATTGCAACTATATTTTTAATAAACAAAACAGCACCCCTTTCAACTTTACCTACTCGGCCAATATTTTCTGTCTTCGAGGGCTAATTTCTTTTCATGTTCCTCAACATGCTCATTTAGCAGTTCAACACTTCTCAGAATGATTCACACCCTGGTATAGAAATCAAATATCAATATCTATTAAGGATATAAATTATTAGTTAAACTGGCCTATCCAATTCACAAGTTAGCTCACAGAGCCTTTGATTTTGTAAATCTTGAGTCTGCGTTAAAATGTAGTGGTTTTTGTAGCATGAAGTGACTAGGAGTGTTAATACTTTCCCTTGGAAAGGGATGCAAGTCCATCACAGGGTTATCTTCAGCATTTGCTGGACCATGGTACCCGCTGGAGCACTTGCCTAGAAATGCAATGCAGTGAGCCAGGCCATGTGTCAAACCTTGACCTGGACTGCACCATCCTAGATCAAACTGATGTAAAACACTCCTCAAAGCAGCGTGCAAAAATAGTTTGACATGCTTAAAAATGGATGGGTCTTGTACATTTTCTTGTAAACTTAAGCTGTGTTCACATTAGGCCTCCATTATGACCGAATTATAATCAAATTAAATATGAAATGGGTTCACATCAACTAATTACAGTCCCTGATTATGGATTACAATTACTTCAAACAACCCAAAGGAAGTTGTTTGAAGTAATTACAGTGCGTGATTGAACAAAATGGCGGACACGTGGTGGTTTGTCTCATCCGTTGTTGCTGTTTCAGACGGCATATTTTTCTTCTTTTAGCCTCTAAAGCTTCCTTTGCCTTTCTCCTGGCCTCCAAATCAAGTATTCCGGTGAATATCATGGCAGCTGTTCGATAGGGTGCCATTTTGTTTTCAACTTTAGATTGCGAGGTTGCCCTGCCTAGTTTATTTGAATTTTCGCAGATGTGAATAGAACCATAATTGAATAAAATCGAATGGAGTATGATAGATTGAATCGTAATTCAGTTGAATATAATTAACATTTAGTGTGAACACGGCTTTAGTCTGCATGATCCTTTAAATTGAAACTAGACTTTGAGACTACATGTAAGTTAACACTGAAAAAAACAGTAAATATAATTATTGAGTTTCTTGATTCAACTGGTTTTTGAGTGATTCTTTGGCAACCTAATCTTTCAATGCATTGCACTTATACCCATAAGTACATGTATGAAACAATGCAAGACACAGAATTTATACCTTTTACAGAATGTCAAAATTTTCCTTACAGCTTGGCGTTGTGACCTACAAGAAAAAAACCTCTCTTACATGTTTTCGTATCTGTGAACATGCTGAGAAGCTCAGTGCAGCTGCAGCCCTATGCAAGGTCAATAAAATGTGAGTGTATATATGTCACTAATGGTGGACTGAGGTCCCTATGAGATTAGTGGTATAATAGTATTGTTTGTACTCCTTTTGTCAGGGAACACTTGTCTATCCACAGAGATTCTATTTTTACTCGGAAAGTGATTTATTTTCTAACTGTAGGAAGGATATTGAACTTCACCCCTTCCTTCCATTTCTGTTAGCTTTTTAGTGAATCTGCTGACCACTGCATAAAGCTATCACAGTCACTTACATTGCAAAGTTTATATCATAGTTGCTGAGGTGATTTGTTTTGATAACAAAGTGTCTTACACCTGTATTTATAGATCATGTAGATTGTCAATGTCCATACCATACTGCAGGTGGGATCTTGGAATTTTGAGGGAGAGGGAGGTTTCTTGGACTGGAATTTTGAAGGCATGGGGGGTAATGCAGTTTTTAATTCCAAATGCATTGGGGGGTTTTAGCTCTGAATTTCCAGAGGAAGACGGCAAAAGCTTCGCTTGAAATCTCTAATCTGATAACTTATCCAGTTTGTAAATCAAGGATGAACCGACCACGGAAGTAGGATAAAGGTCAATCGGGCAGGTGTTAGTGATCACGTGGATTGGTTATTGTGCAGTGAGCTCCACATAGAAAAGGCTTTAAACTTAATGAATTAGTCGATAGATTAATAAAATATAAATGTATGTATTTCTTTGCGATCTAAAATTGTTGATCAATGATCCTGTTGCATGCGAAAAACTTGCACCAGTTTCTTGTTTCCAAAAGGAACACCAGACATAGTTGTAGCAGTTACTACAAGTTATGAAGGAAAATTTCAATATGGCGGTTGACGGCACATCTTGAACTTTACTTTTATCTTCCACTTGTATCAATATGATCTACATGTACTCTCCCGAAAACATGAAGCTAATGAACTGAAAACGAAAAGTTGTATTTGGTGGTAAGCAACTTAAAGAAAACACTTAGAAGGGAAAGCTACAGTGTAGTGTATTAAATGTTTATAACAAACTTGAGTTGCTTGTTTGCTGGACCAAAAGTTGTGAGCACAATTCTCTTGGATTAATTATCACAGCAGGCTCTACTAAGGTCTGAGTACCAAATAGGTTTGATGTTAAATTGAATTGAGCCCACTCAACAGTTACTGGTTTTGACCCTAGAAATAGCTTGTTCTAGAAATTGTCAAGGTGGAGTTGACCCATCAATCTGATGCAACTTGCCAAGTGATTTGTTTCAGTAACAATCCTGAATGCGAAACAATATAGGAGTTTGTTTTTACCTTTTTGCCTTTCAGTTTTCAAATTGGGATGTGCGCTTTTAATTATTTCAAACAAATGTGTACATGGCACACATAGGGTTTCCATTTGTGTGTACAATTAGACTGATGACAAAACAAGCTTATGATAACCATATCACATTTGACGTTTTAAACAGGTATCAAGGGGTAGTGGATGAAAGTATTAAACTTGTCATGAAAAAAAGGCAAGTGAAGCCGCAGGTTAGAGGACTCACTGAGCAGGATCTCTTCTTTAGGGAGGTATGTTTTTGTACATGTAAACCAATATGCCTGAATTATCATTGCCCAAGTTGTAATGATTGTACTCTGAGTACATGTAGATGTCGTACAAACATCTTAATCTCAAGATATCTCAGTGTTGCAAACTAAATTTTGACAGCACTTGCCGTTTGGGCAAGTGACTCTCAAAATACTCACGGCTGGTGTAATTTTCACTCTCCCAGAAAGATGCCTCCCTTCTCAAAATAGTCTCCACAATGATTCACAAATCACGCATTTTTCGGTATCTAGTAATCATGAAGGCCCAGTTTCCCTTTTTTGTTTTGGTCCATTTACGGGAGTTCTCCTTAGGATCATGGATCAATTTAACTGTTTTATCCTCTTTTTTATGATCAAGTTTTAACACTCCTTGGATATTTTCCATAGTTTTAACTGAAAAACAGGTATATCCCTAGAATCAAGACATAGGCCAGACTAAATAACTTGTCAGCATGTGGAATACTGATGTTTTTACTTCCATGGAAAAATTGTACTATGAGGGAACCCAATATTTGTAAGCCCCATGGTTTCTTTTTGGGCTTCCTCACCACTTGTATTTGCTTTTGTGTGATCACCTTGTTTTTTTTTTTAGTATTAATTGTATTTTGTGGTAAAAATAAAATGCTACTACTAAAAGACTTAAAACCCAAAGGAGGCACTTTAACTTTTTTGTACTTCAAGATTAATCTTCATGAGATTCATTTCTTAGCAAACAAACAACCTGGAGACCAGTAGTATCACTGTAACCATTACAATTTGTCACTGATCCTTTTGTCTATATGAAACACTATGTTGCATATTATTGTCAAATTATTTGGGCATCTTGGAAGATAAAAAGAGGTAGAAAAAAACATTGGTAAGTTTTGATTATTCTTGCTAAAATGGAAATTAAAAAGGAGTGTTATCAAAATTTAAGCTTTATAAATAATTTCACACAGATGAAAATCATTCTCGTTAAATGAGTGATCAATGATTTGTACTCGCCCGATGCTTTTCACACTTGCATTGGCGAGCGGGAGAGTGCTAATTTCCAATACTACATCTCTGAGCTGAAAGTTACAACAGTCAGGCAATGCATACATAATTGTTTTACTAGTCGAATATGTCATGAACTGAAGTTTGCCTTTTACCATGTCTGCTATAAACATTGTAGGTTTCAATGATTTCCGACATTTTTGAATGTCTTGTGGATCATGAAGAAGAAGTGCTCAGAAAGCAAAAGTCATCTTTAACCCACCTTCAAACAGTGGTAGCTGTAAATGCGATAATGCAGGTAAGCTAGCACCTTACAAGTTAATGCTTGTGGCACGGAGAGTTGTAGATAAGGTCTGTCCAAATCATTTTGCCTCACAAAAAGAGATGATTAGGACAATGAAAAATCAAGATGCACGTCTAGCAAAGACTTGGATCGGTAAAAGTTAAAGCAAAGATACAAATAAATAAATAACTTGTTTCAAGTGTGGATATATTTAGTATTGATGAATAATACTCATTCACCAAAACACAATTGAAAGGTTATATCTCAAATGCCTGATCTGGTTTTAGTTACTTAATTACTTACTTACTCATTAATTAATTAATTAATTAATTAATTAATTATTTAATTGTGACTGTTCAAGTGAGGAAACTTCTGCAAAGTGCTACAGTGGAACCCCATTAATCTGGTCACCAATGGACCGCATTTTACAAATGACTGCACAAAGAACAGGTTGACGGCATGGCCATGGGTACACCCCTAGGACCCCTACTAGCAAACATGTTTAGGTGTTCCCTAGAAATGCCTAGTTACTAGAAACGATATGTTGACTGCACATTTGCAATCATGCCTGGCCCTCAAGTGGCTATCTCCTTGATGTTTTAAACTCAAAACACCACCCCCTAAATTTTTCCAGGGCAACTGCTACAGACAACACCCTTCCTTTTCTGGACATAAACATTGCAAATAATGGTGCAATACTTAGCCCAAGTGTCCACAGAAAGCCAACAAACATTGGGCTTTTATGATATGATAGTCGTGTCGACCATGGCTACAATGTCGGCCTACTAAAAACAATGCTATACAGAGCCTATCAACTGTCATCAACTTGAAAAGCTTTTACCAATGAGTGCAGGATTCTCAAGACCACCTTTGTACAACTTTGCTGCCCAATTAAGGCATTCATGCACAACCAAAGCATCAGCAGCAGGTCCAGTGCACCTAAAGAAAATTCCAGTGAGGAACCCATCGTGATCACCGTTCCGTTTAAAGACCAAAGATAGGTGGACAACACGAGGAATCAGCTACAGTCCTCGGGCAGCAAGTTCGGTGAGCACTTGTAAACCATGATCACAAGCCAAAAAACCGGACACCTTCTGAAACACAGGGAACAGAAACCCAAAATTGTCAGCAAACAATGGGATGTGTACCATTTTAAATGTGGACTATGTCGGATACATCAATCAATGCTTTCATCAACGTATTGCTGAACACAGTACCCTAAATTTGTCAATTGGAAAGCACATGTTTAGCATGTGCAGGATCTCAAAACTGGTTTAAATTAACAACTTTTCAGTCTTGAAAAATGCTGCAACAAATTTGATTGTCTTATCCACAAAATGTTAACTATTCAAGATCTCAAGCCAACTTCGAACATGCAAACTGACTCTATCTAAGCCAAAAATTTTATGTGAGGTCACAAGCAATGTATATTATACTAGTTCCACTGGTTTATATTCACACCACGATAAAACTCATTTTTACCTTGATAATGATGTCGGCAACAGTGAGACGTCAACTGTAAGTTTAATGGATATAACAACAAATAAATTTTAAGTATGAGGAAAGAGTAGATGTATGGAGTAAATTACTGACAAAAGTTTTTAAATGAATTAATTATGACCTAGACTTGCCCTAGGAGCTCAGCTAAATATGAAATGCCAATGTAATGTGTTATCATAATAAGGTAAAGATAAAGTCTGCATATGAGCCAAGTGGCCCATCAGGCTGGCACCTATCTCTGTTTTCTTTAGCATTGAGCAACAAGGAGTATTTCTACTTCCTCTTTGATCAAATTCTAGTCCATTGTAGGGTTACCCCCAGCATTTAATTTGCCGGTACCCATTTATACACCTGGATAGAGAGAGACACGGTGAGAATGGATTGTGTTGCCCAAGGACACAACAAATTGTCCCCGGCCAGGGCTTGAACCCGGACAGCACAATCCAGAGACGAGCACCCTAACCATGAGGCCAATGTGCCCCCCACAAACTGCATACAAAAACAATGCAGTAGGAGCATACCTGCATGTACAAAAGGAACAAGGTCATCTTGCTCCAGTATTTGTTATATCCATGTTGGTTTATTATATCACTACAGTTTGAACCAGGTTTTAGGCTTGCATCAATCATAGTTAGTAGCTACTAACTATGCATCAATCAATCAAGATGCACAGTTTAAAGCAATTGTTCTTCCTACAGGAAATGCTGCAGGAGGCATGGCATTACAGGCAAACACATTTTGCAGCATATCGACCAAGTGATGTTTCAATAGAGTGCAACACTGAACTGATGCCTTGGACTGGTAAGTTATTGATTATATGGGTCTGCCCTAGTGTCATGTAGTCCTCATTTGTGGTCATACATGTGGACTGGGCTTAAGGCTTAACAGTGCATTACTTCTCAAACAAATGTCCAGTCAGACTTCCTGCTTAAAGCGTTTGCCCACTTCTGTGCCATGTAACCCCATGAATATAATAGAGAAACACTGAACCATTCTACATGGCATTTGCAAAAAATGCTCTCTGTAGGTTCCAGTACAGTAGAGCACACTACTTTGACCTTGGAATTATTAGCAGCAAACTACATTCTCATCAGTGTCCAGTGTTTTGTTTGAGTGTTCATTGGTATGTGTAGGTGGGTGGGTGGGTTGGGGGTTAATCAGGTAATTACAGCTGTATTGGTGTCCTTTAACTATAGCCACCGTAACATAATTCATTTTGTGCTTTAAATTGTGCATTTTGTGAATATACTATGAATAATGAATGAACTTTATTTACATGTAAGTGTCTGACTATTTTTCCTTAAACACACAGCTTTATTTTACACAGACAATTACAGTTAGACTAAAATTATACAAAACAACACTACAAACTACATATCTGCATATTACAAACTACAGACTGTAATACAGTCAAGGAACTACATAAAACAAATTTACAATATGCTACTTACAGCATTGAGTTAAAGCTTTGAGTTACATTGATGTGCGATGTTTACATGCACTTCTTACATTGATTATAATTATCTATTATTATAGAACACTTTTACGTATTATTTTGGCATATACTACATATTCTGATTACATATTACATATTAGAAAGGCATAGGTAGGTCTCTATGGTGGCAATATTGCTCGTAAGGTCACAATTCGAGTTTTGTAATTTTTGTGCTCTTACCCTCTTAAAAGTGGCCAAAGAGAGGTTTCCATATATGGGGCTGAAGTTTGAGCTCATTTGAGCAAATATCTGTCGACTACATTTTTTTGAACTGGAAGCAAGCCCAGTAGGTCAATCACTGCAGGAAAAAGATAAGGAATGAGAAAAGGAAAGGTGAAAAACAATTTAAAAAACGTCTTAAAAATGCGGCAAAACTCGATGCTAGTAGAAAGAAAGGCAGGCTGTCATGTTGCAAATGCCTTTTTTGAATAGATTGGAGCTAATTTGGCTCATATCCAGGCTGAAAATGTCCAAAAAATGCATTTTTGGTGAAAAGTTCCAGGTGATGGGTCTAAAATACTGGTACAGTAGCTGGTCACTGGTAATTGTTGACTGGCAACTGGTGTATGATAACTGGAAACTCATAGATTAGATACTGTGATATGTCCCTTACTACTGGCGCAGTACACTAAGCATACTGTGACCACAGTACTTATAAAAAAGATTATTTTTCCACAAACACATTTTTTCTAGCTGTGATTACCTTTCAGTTCCTATTTATTTTTTACTGCAAATTCTGCTATAATTTATTTAATACGAATTGAAGTAAAGTTTTCATCCATGATTCCTTCTTTCGTCACTCTTTCAAGTTATTCATTCAACAACAAAATTTAATATTCAAAGGTAAATGGTAGTGGGTGATCATATTTCATCAGGGTTGTAATAAGATCACGTGATGCTGAATATTTCTGTGAATATTTCTAAGAAATGAGTTTTGACTACAAAGTAAGTTATATGAACACACTGCCATTAAGGCAAATAAGTGTTGGCTTAACTTCAGAGTAACCTGTCGACATATTGAATTTTCTCTTAACATTCAATTATGCCTCAATAAGATATAATGATAACTACATGTATGCAATCATTTTTAGTTATCTTAGGTTCATTTTCACCAGCTGTGTCCTCATTTGGAGGACATCTACTTGTCAGATGTGTAACATCCAAATGTCAAACATCATGGTTAATGTGAACATAATTATCTTGAGTCATGTAAGCCGTTTCAAATACATGTATTAGTTACTGTTAATGGTTGGTTGTCACAGGTCTATTGTTATGAAGGAAAATTTTTATTGATTGATGTTATTTTTGTTGGAATTAAAGTTTTTGTAAATGGATTGACAGTAATGCATTTTGGTCCCCCTACCTAACTAAATTCCAGTCACCAGTTCCCAGTCACCAGCTACCAGTATTTTAAACCCACTAAGATCTGAGAGTCAATTGGTTAAATTACTAATTGTCAAATAATAAGATAAAAAAGACTAGACGCTCTAAGAGTATTTACTCTGGCTTCATACCGCATTACAAAATAACTGAGCCACTACATGCACTCTCATTGGTCGATAGGTGTCTTTAGATGAGAGTATGTAAACACAGTTGTGACATTTTAGATTAGCACATGTTTTTACCTTTCGCAAAAGTTATGCAAAGTCTTGAATTCTCCCAACCCTCCTTGTGTTTAGATGAGGCTATGTAAGCACAGAAAAAGTGCTCTATTGCTTAAATATCGAATTGTACCTTACAATAAAGCTTATTGAACACAGTAAAAACGTATAAAGAATCGGGATGTTTTAACACAAGAGTTACACTTATTAGATATTTGCTATTCAAGTTGCTTTGTCAAGTATCCTCTTTACCCAATTCCCAGTTGATGTTTGCCTCCTCTTCGAAGTTCTGTTTACAACGATCCTTGATTTTTCAACATCTCAAGTGTTCTTCTCAGTATCATAGTTTGTTTTTAAGTCAGTAGTCAATTTTTTGCTAATAGTTTCATAGTTTGAACCTGTGCATGGCTATCGCAAGAATGAGCATGAACTTTGCTTATTTGGCAGGCTTTTAAGCGACATAATTCATAGACCAACCTGTTCTTGAAAACACAGCATTCCTTAAATTGTGTTGTTCACGAATATAATAACACAAGCTAATTTGCACTCTCATCCCCAGTTTCCACAGTCTACGCTAGGAACGCCTGAGACTATGACCCCCCCCCCCCCCCTTTTTGGCGACCAAGAATGGTTTGCATTTTATGACTCGGGCTTTCCTACTTTCCTGTGGGAGCCCAAGTAATAATAATGTACTGACTGTGTATGCTTTTGTGATAAAAGTTTTCCTCTTTTAACTTCTTAGCAACAACAGGACCTAGTGGAGTACGGTCATTACTTTTAAAACAGGTAGGTCTTATTTTGTTACATGAGATCTGAAGTTGCTTTTGGTTTTCCAGAAAATCTATTTACAAATTATAATCGTACATACAAACATGAACTTTATTAAAGTGTCAAGGTTTTTAGCTACAAGCTAATTGGGGACATTATAAATGAATAAAATACCTATAGTATAAAATTGAAATTCAGTATATGTAGAAAATAAAAAATCGTTCAAAAGAGAATTAATTAATATGCATAGTATAGTATTATAGTATAAAATAGTATTATAATTTTTATAATTGAATAAAACAAAAAAACAAACAGGACAAGCAGGGTACCAGACAAAGACAAACAGCAAAGCAGACAATTTAAGACAAAGACATAAATGTACATGTAACATTCAGAAAGTTTAAAAAAATGTGAATTAGATGCATTAAGTGGAGGATAGGGGAGCACACTCCCATTGCACCAGTCAGCCAAACAGCAGGTACCACCATACATACCCACCACTCTAAGATGAGCATGCACAGCAGCAACATGTGCCGTCCAGCAGGCCAAGCACATTGAGAGCACGCACCTCTCTCCTGAATGCCTGAAGACTGGTCTTGCTGGGTAGTTCCTGGCTTATCTTGCCCCATATATGTGGGCCTAATTATCTGATTCTGTGCCTGCCATACTTAACAGTATTATATTAGGGTTACGGTTAGGAAAATCACTTCGTAAGTTATAATGCTTGTCTTGCTGAAAAAATATTTTACATACATGCTCTGGAGCTAGTGGATTTTTAACCTTGTACATTAAAATTAGTATGTCTTGTAACTGTCTGTTCTCAAGACTACAAAGTCTTTCCTTCTTCAGGAGTTCCTACTACTAGAACGCCAACTTTCTTGCTTGCCTTTTTGCATATGTCACTTATGTGAGTGCCAAAACTAAGTTCATCATCTAATGTTACTCCCAGTAACTTTAAGTCTGATGATGAATATAAAAGCTGGTCATATGCAGCTACTGTAGGGCAGCCCTGCCCAGAAATCTTAATTTTAAATGGGATAAAGTTGTCCCAGACACTTGTTTTGATGTGTTCGTCTAATGCAAGACATTGTTTTGATTTTTGTATTCTGTCTACAGGTGGGATTATCAGCTGAGATGGGACTAGCAGATACTGCTGATCAACAGGTTAGTGACCCACAGTCAAAGCCCTTTAAGGGTTCCTTCAATTAAGACATTAAGAAAGGAAAAATCTCAGAAAGGAGGGCGGACATGAAGTAGGTCAAGTTATAAGACACTGCAAATAACCTTTGAAACAAGCCTCAACAAGATGCGTGTATGACTCAGGAGAAACCTGAACCTAGAGATGTGAGACATGGACTGCACAGAGGGCATATACCTGATGAAGAGCTTTGACAAAGTCAACACCACCAAAGTTGATTTCTTGAAGCTTTGGTTTCTTTGTATGGATGTGTAAAGAGCTGGATGAAAGAAAAAAAGCCAGAAATGAACAGACAAACCAGGTTTGGCTTAAAAGCAATCAGTTATGTAATGCCACAGGGTTGTTATGCCATAAAATAGAACTGTATAATTTTGATGCCATTAGTAGAAACGAACAAGTTTGTCAGCTTTGGTTGTAAAGTGGCCATTGACACATTGAATAGTCAAGATGGTGGCCTGGTAACATCATACTAAGTTAAAACTTGGGTGAAAATCCTAAACAATAATTATGAACCCCAGGGAGCAACTAGATTTGCATGCAGATTTGCAACATGGTATAACCTTGGCGGGGCACACATTGATAAAGATGATGCCTACAGATCAATCCTAGGAAACCACGACAACCTTTGGGGTTTAGAAGATAGGAAAGTGGGCTCTAAATCATGGGAAAATTGCAGACGATAAACTGGGTAACAGTTTGTAGGCACAAAACAGTTTATTTATTTCCAGTACATTCACTACACAACAAATAGTAAATTAAGGGATGAAGCATTTACAGACACAGCAATACATGTATCCACATGTTTTGAGATGTTTGATTGAGGAAAGCTATTGTGCAGTAAGCAAATCTAGGTTCTAGACTGCCAGTAAATTCAGGTTTTATCTTTTAAATAAACGACTATATTTCCTGGGTAAGTCGCTACACAACTCTGTTCCAAGAAAAATAATTGTTTCACTCTCCAAGAAATCGCTTTTGAAATGGGTCACAACAACAACCCTGATACCCCAAGGCACTACAAGCAGAACTTGGACTTCCTGCTTCATTGTCTGCCAAGCATCTCTCTACTTTGTCGTAACCTTCCCACTTCATCGCTGTCATAGGGCTTCCATTCTTGACTGGATCAGTGAAGTTGCTGTATCGCTAATGTGGTTTAGGGGGATCTGAAATTTGCGTAGCAGCAGGTAGCCTGCGAACGCCAATGATTTCCAGCTGTCACTTGGTTCTGCAGAAAATAACGTCTGCATCCCAAGTGAGAGATCAATTTCAGTGACATCAGCTCTTATTAGCCAATCACATTTCACCTTGTAATATCCGCCAACGTAACACGCAGAGATCATGTGTGGAGCCATCCTTGGACACCCATTTTTGTAGCTAATGTACATGATTTCTACACTGTCGTTTTTGGTGGCACGCCAAATTACATGTAGTCAATTACACAACAGTCACAATGTTACTTAAGCTTACTAGTACCTTGCGGCAAGTGCCAACAAGGAAATATAGCTTTATGTCTCTGGAATGCGTGAAAGTTTGACACACAGGTGAAATTATTTTACTATAAATGAAAGTAGGAAAGGAAGAGTGTGAAGTAACTCTGTTAGGAGGCTTGGTCTTGAAGGCATAATTTTCATCACATTTTTAAAATGTGGAATGTTGGAATGTTACTTAAGTTCAAAGCAATATCTTGTGATATTGAGGTGTTACACAGACCAGTTTGTGACTTCTTTCGCCTTTTTTTTAGTGTCGCTCGCTTACAAGCTCTTCAAGTTCGCTTTTGCTTAAATTTGCGAATCTCTTTCCAGGTGGCTCGGGAAAAATGCTCCCAAGTAGGTCATAGGATGGAATTTCTGTTTCATCTTCAGGCAACTGTGAACACAGTGTCGCATTTCTGCCAGAAGGGACATTGGCCATTACTTTGGAAACAATGTCTGTCAAAATATTTGCTTTGTAAACATTAGCACACATGTCAGCAGCATACACCCATGGGCAAATAGAGCGCGCGCTTTGCTTTAGTTATGTTATAATTAGCTTTGAAGAAACTTTCGTTTTAATATACATGTGTTGGAATGATTTTAATTTAAAGAAAAGTTCCTGTTAGTATTTCCCTGTTGCTTCATGAAAATTCTATGGTTTTGTTTTAACATGATGTACTGACAAAGCACAAGTTGACATTTCACAATGCTATGTGACCTATGTTTCCTTGTTGTAGAGCTCCTTAAATCAAGTGATTCTATGGTAACTTTCACCTATCCATTGATTGGAAAAATTAATATACTACTGAACCTCTTTCTCGCTATCATTTTTTTGGTAGAGGAAGGGGGTTGGGCTTGCTACTTTTGGAGGGCTCGCTATGTAGATACTTTCAGGATTTACATGTATGAACGGCCACAATTTTTTGATGTTACTTTTTTGGGGGGGCGCTACTTTTGGGGTGATGCTTACAGTATCACAGAAAGTCGTTGACATGCAGCTAGAAAAACTCTTGAAGGACAAAGATAAAAAGTACAGACGAGAAATTCAGAGCCTCAAGAGTCGGCACAGTACCTATGAACAACACCTAGATAAGCTTGTGAGACTCCTTCAACCTGTCAATCATGCAAAAGAATGTGTGGAAAGGGAGCGGGACATTTTTCAAAAGCACTTTCTTGAAGATTGTGAAGAAACCATTATTTGACTATTCAGTGCTTCATTGTCTGTTTTAAAGCCCACCTGGCTTATGGCTTATGGCGGAACAATGTTATTGCATTACATGACTGATTGTTTTTACGCCTAACGTTGTGTGCCTGTTCATTTCCAGCTGTTTTTCTTCCATCCACCTCCTTACACATCCCTACGCTGCCTTCTGACATTACATTTTGGATTCCCACCCCCACCATCTTGGCTTTTCAAAACTGGCATCCTGAATATTAAGTGCATCCCAGGGGAACGGGCTTATATACTACTTTTATTCAGGCAAAGGTCCTCCAAGGTATTGCTAGCTTTGACAGTTTGTTTTATAGTACCAGAGTGCATATACATTCAAGTTATTTTTTGGCATTTCTTTCAGACATTGCCCCTGCTTGTCCAACAGATAGTTGATTTAGCAGATATTTTGTTAGATGGTTATGTCCACCAGCTCCAGACATTAAGGTAATTGTCCTCGACTACTGAAAAATTTTATACACTTTTGTTATTGTAAGAACTGTTTACAAGCTGTATTTGTGTTGTAGAGCTTGTCTGTTACCTCCATGATAAGGTTATGCTTCAGTCTACATTTTTTTCTGAAGACATAGTGGAAACTTCTTGATATATAAGTTTTGCATTCTATATAGAGTTTATTTATTTTGTAAAAGACCTGTCTATTCACTCCTCAATAAGCTTTTTTGCTATGCGGTCTGTATTTTTATTTCAAGACCTGCTGGGTATTGTCATAGGTTTTTAAGCATGTGCATTAAAAGTGGCCCTGTCTTACCATGTGTTCTCTGTATTGAAATGAAGTTTCTGTTTGTGTGTTTTCAACTGGCTGAAATAAACTCTTTTAGCAACTATTGAAGCGCTTGGAAGTTTTGATGAAAAATGTCTCACCAATTTTGTGCAGTTGCACCCTACCTCTCCCATGCAGTGTTGTTTCAGAAGGTTGGCATTACACAAGAACTGAGGTTTAGATAAAACAGGGAAGTGGCAGGAAAAGAAAGGGCGTTTTAACTTCCAACATGTCTGATTAATGTAAGTGTTTCAGCAATTTTGTCCAGGATTGTAGACATTTGCT
Organism: Micromussa lordhowensis; assembly: GCA_964020085.1. Lineage (NCBI taxonomy): Eukaryota > Metazoa > Cnidaria > Anthozoa > Scleractinia > Lobophylliidae > Micromussa > Micromussa lordhowensis. The sequence continues at coordinate 14,001,703 of OZ026600.1, forward strand.
ATTTTTATGATAGGTCCTGTCCTGGTATGAAGAGTCGTTATGGAGAAGTTAGCAAGCAGTATGAGCAAGATAGGTGCACTGTTATTTTACCATTAGGTAATGTTTGTATGGTTGCATTCAGCTGTATTCTTGGTAATAAATGTAGTAATTATTGACTAATAATTGACTATTTTCAAAATAATATTTTTATCTTACATGATGTAATAACTATGGAAATAATAGTGGAGCTCCAGTGGTGCAAAGTGTCACCAAGCGGAGCACCATTCCCATATAGGAAAGAAAAGGAAGCAAAAGAATTGATTATCTCATGATTATCATGGTTAGTTTTATTGCTCATAGGCGTGCATATCATGCATGATGACTTCAAGAGATAATTAAGTGAAAATTAATCGCTTGGAAGAACTCTTGGAGAGCAAGATTCGTCGATAAACACTCAGACACAAACAGCTCCTTTATGAGCCACCACTCATAAAAAAGTCAATGAACAACAGCAACATGCTCTCAGTTTCTTTTTTGTTTATTCCTTGAAATTTTGAGAAGTGTTATCAATATTTATTAGGTTTTTGAGAACTCCAAACACAGATGTATCCGTGGATAAGCCGCACCCTTAATTTTGGGCTTCAAATTTTGTGAAAAAAGTGCAGCTTATACATGGACGTTTACGGTACAGATAAAAATCTAGTCAATTAAAATTTACTCCCAAAATAATTATGACCCGTTATCTATCTACTCTATCGTATGTTAATGTAATGCAAATAAGAAAATAATGTTAACAGTGAAAAGGCTGTTATACCTGACATGAACAGTTCTAAGTGAATATGAAAGACCATATATTTGAACTGTGGAGAAAAATATGAAGACATGATTAATCATCGCAGTTATATACACAACTTCAAGCAGTTGTGAAATTAAAGCCTGAAAGCTGCGGAGAAAGATAGATATAAGTTTTGTATATAACTGCAATGATCAGTCATGTCTTCATATCTTTCTCTGCAGTTCAAATACATGGTCTTTCCTATATTCATTTGTATCTTCACCATCTATGGGTATGCTATGAACTCGCAACATGACAGCTCCCAGTTATAGCTTGATTAGCTCAGTTGGCGGAGCACTGCACTGGCATTGCAGAGTTCATGGGTTCGAATCCTGTCCAAGCCTGAATTTTTTTCAGGCTTTAATTTCACAACTGCTTAAGTTGTGTATATAACTACGATGATCAATCATCTCTTCATATGAACAGTTCTGTTACTCAAGGTACATGTCTGGAAATCAAGGACAAAATTCAATACATGTAACTGTGCAAGTGTAACTTCATTCAGCCTATGCAGTTACAGCTGGCTAAAATATCCCTTGATTGTGAATTTTTTTTTAGTAGCATGAAAACATTAGGAGAAAATAGAGGTTAGTATATATGGATCTAAATACTGAGTACATGTTAATAAAGCTGTTCATTTTCAGTCCAACTAGGTCAGCAATCACATGCAGCATCTCTTGCAGAGAAGTACCATGACTTTGGAATTTTAATTGAACTTTGTGAATCAGCTGGTGATCAAAACACGTTACAGCAGTACATGACTCAGTTTACAGAGGAGGTTTGTTATAAAATTGCCTGGCTTTATTTGATATAGTCAAGGTGCTGAAAATAAAAAAATAGCCTCTAATTACTTGTTTGCTCAACCTGTACCACAGTAACGGTTTTTCAGTGGATTCTGATGGACTAGTTATTATGGACTGGGTTTTTGTTCACTCTGTTTCCATATTTTTCAGTGATTTTCTACTGCACCTACGTGTATATGTTGCATATATGCTGCATAAACCGATTGAAAATACATACATGTCCTTATGGTGAACTCTTGCTCACTTATATGATCTTTGAAACTGGAAGATGCTCATGTCCAAATTAAGGGTGACCCGTCACTGTTAAGCCATATTAAAAGTTAACTGTTGTTTTAAGTGAAATTTAGGGTGAACTGTCATTTTTTGTTAAGTTAAGAGTGAGTGTCATTTTAAAACTTTAGTAAGGATTTGCTGTGTTTGCTATTGTCTGCTGGTTTGATCTTGAAGTTTTGAAAAGACAGCATAGTTTCTGAACAAGGTGAAGCTGGAGTAGTTGGGGTTTTACTGTTAAAACCAGGGAATTCAAATTGATGAATTCAGTGTACAATCAATAGTCTTGTTTCAAAGAAAATATTCAAAGTAAACATTGATTTGACAGTTGATTGTCAATTGCTCTTCAATTATTATTTTTTCTATTGATAGTCTAATGTTAAACTGATGTTACTATCACAAATGAGAGCTAAGAAGAAGAATAACTTTTAAAATCAAAATGCTTGCATTGTCATATGTACATTTGTATTACTGTTGCTGGACACCCTGTTGAAAACCACAAGGGTAAGTCCAAGGGAAGTGGGATTGAATTCATAATAACAGGGTCGTGTGTACACATAATTTATCATTTCATGCTAGAGTGGACTTGTCAAAATTACAAACATTTTTTTGTTGGAAATTTTTGTAGGAAAAGAAAGTTACTACCAATTTTCAAGTTATAGAAAAACACTTCAAATTCTACACTTGAGTTATGCATGGAATTGCACAATTATTCTCTGCTGGCATAGCCTTTCCATTCTAAAAAAAATTAATAATTAGATGGCTGTCTAGGGTGAGGCACAAGCCTGAGTAAATAATTTTCTATTATGCATGTATCCTAATAATTGTTTTGAAAACAATGTGTTCTCTGTCTTTTTCTCAGGGTTTTTCAGATTTCTTATTCAAGTGGTACATGGATAAAGGTACAGTTCCCTTAAAAATGCTCATGACACTCACTTTTTTATGTGCTTTGCACCCTAAGATGCATGTAAGTTTCTAGGAGACAGTAAAATATCTTCATTCTCTTTAAAATGTTGTTTACCTACATGTAGTTGCTTGTAAGGAATCTAGTTTCAATGCAGAAAATCAACTGGTTATGAATTGAGCTGAAATGTAAAAACAAACTAAGACCAGTTTCTACTTGTCTGCATTTTTTAGGAGAGCGTCAGAAGTTGATGACAATACCTGAGCCCCAACACGAAGATTTAGCATGTTTTCTTTCGTCTCATCATCATCTCAGATGGCTTCATGATATCCACTTGAAGTCATTCTATCAGGTAAAAGACCCTTAGGCTGGGTCACACTAGAGCCAATTTTGTTTGAATAAGTAATAAGCTTAAATCTGTCAACAAGCGGAAGTGTAAAATAAGTGCAACCCCCAGTTTCAGAAACTTGCTAAATTTTGCTGATTACCAAAATTTTGCCAATCTTCAAAGAAGCCAAGGTGCTGCCATGGAGGCTTCCCAATTTTGGCAGAGCAAACAATTTTGTTTTATTAACCATTTAACTGTCTGAATAAAATTACAATGAGAAAATAACTTTGGTCGGCTTGTCCAATTTGGCACGTGTGATGGCAGGACAAAATCATTTTTTACCCCGTCCATCTGATCGTTTTTACAGTTATTTCAATGGAAACAGAGAATATGAGCGTCGTTTTTATTCCAATTCTTTTGAATAAGCATCAGCAAAACAATCGTCTTCAATCACAAGTATGGAAACCAACACAAGTGGCGCAAGCAACAGCACAAACAATAAGGAAGGTAAAAAGAAAGCGAAGTGTGAAACATGGTCGCAAGTGTACCAAACACTGCTAAAAATCACGAGTTGCTGGAGAGCTGAGAGTCAAGAACTGCGTGGCGAAAAATCTGTGAAGAGTTAAACTCTAACATGGAATCTAACAAGACCATTGAGAAGTGCATGATTTGTGACATACATCTCAATCAGTAAAGTTTTGGCTAAGACATGGTGCTCTGATGTGACCAGTGCTAAAATTTGGAAGTTGCAAAAGTTTTGCAATTTTTTGTTGTCGCCAAACTTTGTAAATATTTGAATTTGCTCTAGTGCGACCTGGCCTCTACCTGCTAGAGAGGAAAAATAAAACCAAAACTTGGCCAAAATGTTCGTCAGATATTACACACCAAAGTGTGTGAGGCATTTACGACAATCAAATTATTTTTCCTGTGATGTCCCATTGAGTAACAGCAGTCATAAAATTTTCTTTGTCCAACTTAAAAAGGGATTTACTAATTAACCAATAGAACTATTGAAAAAGCCCTTTTGTTAGCCCATCATCTCCTGAGTGATTGCTGCAGTAGCATTGGTATTCAATTTAGCAAGTACTGTTATTTTTGCATTAAAGGCTTGTGCATACCTACCAAAACAAAAATGGCAAAATGTATTTTTATTTTTAGATTCAACAGTTTATAACCTTATAATATATATAGTTTACCAAGGTTTTCTTTAAAGCAGCGTGTAAAGGAAGTATTTACCGGAAGGTACCCCTGAAGGTCTACAGTAACCTTAAGAGCCTTTTGATTTTCTTGTTTATCAGGCATATGAGGCATTAAAAGGGTTAGCCATCAACGAGGCATCTTATTTGGCAAGAAAAAAGGTGACTATAGTTTCTTCTTAGTTAACTGTCTCAGTGTTCTTAAGGAATGGGTTTATGGTTTGGTAAATTTGCAAGTAATAACATTAGCCCAAACAATTACATTGTTTTTAATAAGAATCGAAAGAATGCAGACGACTCTTGTGGGGAATTTACCTTTGAAACTGTTGTATCAGTTGCAAAAAAATAGGAGGATTCCATTCCATGTTCCTACTCCCATCCACATGTCAACTCCGTTATTAGAACCAATCGACGGTATGCAGATAGATAATTCAATAATAGATTTGACCAAAAAATTGGCATTTTCTGTTTAAATCTGTTGACATCTGTGAAAATCGGTATAAGTCAATCTACTAGCACAAGTTAAAGTCTTTGGCTGCCAAACTTCTGGTGGCTATGTAAGAAAGCAAAAAAGGTACTTTTAGCTTTGCACATGGACGGAACTTTGTAACTATACCAGCAGGGCTACAAGACAACATCTCATTTTAGTGTGCCTATTTGAAAATGTTCTTTACAAAAAAGTGGTAATTATTACTTTAATAGCAAAGATAATGATAGTACTGACCTAGGTCTTCGACAAATTTAAATAATGTTAGAGCAAAAACACTGCTGGTCCGAAAAATAGTCTAAAATGTCATAAATCCTCAAGGTTCATGCAAAAAAAATTAAAATTACCATTGGTTGTCTGTCATTTGTCAGCCTACTGTTGGCTGTCTGTTGGCCGACAGATGTCAGATAATTGTCAAGTTTTCCTTGTTCCCATTGTGTGGCTTCATAGCTCAGTTGGTAGAGCATCGCACCGGTATCGAGGAGGTCACTGGTTCGAATCCAGTTGAAGCCCTGATTTTTTTCAGTCTTCTTCTTTCCAATTGCTTAAATTGGAAAATATACTGCGGTGATCATTCTTCACTTTCATCTACAACTGCAGTTCATATATGAATTATTTCGTATAAAATAGCTCACATCAGTTTTTGGATGCGTTGCAAATCCACAGGAGAGACTATTACACAACACCCTGTTGTTTTTGTTCAGCATGCAATAGGAAGATGCAATAAAAGCAAGTATACGTTACTTAAGGAAGACTTCCTTTCCTCTACAGACACTTTTGAGTCTTAGTAAGCTGGCCCTTTTAGCATCAGATGAAAACAATGAAGCAGAACTGGAAGGTGAGCTAGCTTAAATGGCAATGATTAACAAACAATATAACCAGTATATTAAATTAAAAAAATCAGTGTAAAGCCAGTGGTAACAGTTTGGACATTCACATTTGTCTTATACTTTTGACTCAAAACATACTCTTTTTACTCTTTTTATTTGAAATTCACTGCAAAAGTACATCATATCCTTCCATAACTGAAATTGAATGACACTTCATTTTATGGATTGTGGAGGACAAAACGTAACCATTGTAAATAATTCCTGTTTTAGCAGACACTGTTTTTTCGTCATAGATGTGATTGCCTGTGAATTTTTTAAAAAATGACGTTGATATTTATGATAACAACAAATACATCTTTGTCTTCTTTCAATATGAGCAAGAATAAAGTTGTCCAATATTTAGCTAAGAAATCTTTTAAAAGGATCTTGAGATCTGATTTTGTTACAAAAATTACCAAAGCATGAAAGACATTGTCGCTTATTTCTTGTAAAGAGGCCCTAACTGGGAATATCTAAAATATCTGAGGAATGCTTTTAGAGAATTAGAGCCAGCTTCAGATATACCATTGTCACTTTCTAAAAATATAAAGTTTTCAAGAAATTCACAAAATTTGGAATGACGAGCTTTGCCTCATTAACTATGGATAAACTATTGTATCATTATATTTCAACACTAGGCAAAACAATTAACTCTGAAAAAGAATGTAACTTCTACCTAGCTCTGTACCATGGTCACTGTTGAAAGTTCCCCAGTTGTTACAGAACTTTCAGCGTTCTTTCAAGAAGTTCTATCTCAAGCTTTAAAGAGCTTGACACAAAAGTTCAAAAGTTGACCAGTATTGAAATTTACAATGCAATAGTACCACAATCAATAGAGATTAGCCACGTAAGTGGCATGCTAGGAATGCTGGGATAGTCTTGGGCTAGGTTACTGGGTTCTGAGTGAAAGCATGGACAACGACCATTATAATATACAAGCTTTCTGTTTATCTACTCTCTCCTCTGCCAAGGCCTCTTTCATACTGCCTTGACAGCACGGAGCTAGAGAGCACGGAGCTAGAGAGAGGGAATAATGAAAGCAAGTAGGTAACACTCCCCTTTTTTCTTCCCCATCGTTCCATTTGCACCTTCTCACTCCCATTTTCACCTCCCCTTGTGGAGTCCCAGAATCCCTCATTTAAGAAAACGCAAAGACCTTTAAAACTCAGGGGCTCAAGAACTTGAGACCATGAAAACTAAACTTTTTTTATGAAACAAATGCATCACTACAGTTCCTCAACAACCATAGTGTTAGGTGGTACAGATGACTCAGGCAATACCGAAAACTTCGGGAACACAGTCTTTATTACTAAGGTCAACCACAAGGACTTACTTACAACAACAACAACAACAACAACAACACGATCCAGGTAGCCCAGATGTAGTTTCCCTCAGAGAGGGCCTAACGACAAGCGACAGGCCAACATTCCCCCTTCTTTGACCAAAAAATAAATAAAATAAGGAGGTAGATCGTACTTGTGGGAACAGGTTGCCTTAGCAGCTACACAAGTACTATCATGTTTATATGAGAGGCTGTTATGACTCTTATCAAAGAAAGTTCTGCAACTGTGCTGTTATGCAGCTCAAACGTTAATGGTGGGCATTTCTTGAGTTCAAAGTCTTTGAACCTAGTTGGTGGTTAGACAAGTCTTGTGCATGTTTTCACTTTAGGTTGGTGATCCCTTGGCTGGTCTTGAATTGTAACAGCAGGTGTGTCCGTTGACAGCTCACTTTGGCCCATGTTGGGTGTGCTTGGTTCTGGTGGTTTTGGCAGGGTGGAGGTGTTGAAATCCGGGCTGCTGTTACTTGTGTCTGATGAGGGAGGTGGTTGCTGTTTAGGCTGATCAGTGGGCGTGTTCAGCTCTGATCCTAGGGGATTGTAGTGATGCATAAGGTTGTATCCTGGTCTAGGCAAGAGTGTAAGGGGTACTGCATGGCGTTGGTGTATGATCAAATTCACCAATGTTGATTATATTGTTCTCTGGACCCACTGTCTTGTCATAGTGAGCTTTACTGGGGTTGTGTTTGGCCTTGATCTCTGCTGATACAGTGCCACAGTTGATTAACATGGGCTCTAGAAGGTGGTCATGTGTTGGAAGTGTTGTTTGTGTCCAATGGCTCACCATGCGTTGGGCAGGGGAGTAGGTGTGGCCTTTTGGTGGTGTGTTTCTACAGTTGAGAAAGGCGATTTGGAAGTCATCTGATTTCTTTAGCATAGACTACAATACTTTCACTGCTACCTCTGCTCGACCATTGCGCTGGGAGTGGTAGGGACTTGAGATAGTATGTTTGAACCGGTACTGAGAGGAAAAGTCCATGTAATCCTTGCTGGTGAATTGTGGTCGGTTGTCTGTGTGGCAGATACTTGGAATGCCAAACCTGGCAAAGTGAGCCTTGGTTTTGTTGACGACTGTTGTTGCCAATGTGCCGACAAGTTGATCCACTTCGATCCAGTCAGAAAAATGACACACTGGTACGAGGTAGGCTTTCTGTCTATGCATGAAGATGTCTTGGCTGATGATCTGCCATGGTAGTGTTGGGATCGGGAGTGACCTCATAGGTTCTTTTGTTGACTTTGATCCATACTGTGCACAGGTACTTCAGTTGCACATACCAAAAACTGCTTGTCTCATACCAGGCCGAAATAGTACTTCTCATGCCATGCGTACATTTGACTCAGGACCAGAGTGGTTTGCATGGATTTTGAGCAGCACCTCAGCTTGCATGGATTTGTGGTATCATCACTTGTGCAGCTTTGTAGATAAGGCCATTGTCAGTTGACAGCTCTTCCCTGTAGGTCCAGTATGCTTGTAGTGACTGCGGTACCTGCTTTCTGTCATCCGGCCAGCCTTGAGCGATTGTGGTCATTAGGGACCTTAAGCATAGATGAAGAAGAAGAAGAGGACGACGAATAGTACCATGTAAAGACTGGGACAGAATGGTCCGTTCATGGTACGAAAACAGCGGGAAAATTGAAACTTAAGCTTCGCTCGACGAGAATGTGAACATAAACAAAAAACATAGCACAGAAAATAATTTTTTTTTGTTGAGTTGGCTTCTTTTAACAAGCTTCAATTATTGTGCATGGATAGTATGTCAAAAGTTAGAAGAAGTCTCATTAATATGAGTTACTACTTTCTTTGGATAAGTTACTTGCAACACGTTCCTTATGCAATTTGTAAAATGGATTTTATACACTTACACGCACCTTGATTTGAGTCGCAGATGATTGAACTTCTCTTGCAAGCCGTACTTATCCATTGGGATCAATGGTGTCATGTTCACTTGGGTATTCACACGAGCCTAGAGAAAACACATTGCAATGTTAATCTTGATAAGGCTTCAAATTTCTCTAGAATAAATGAACTTATTAAAAGCTGTGAGCAATGATTCGCATTTACCTTGTTTTTGCATTTCGAATGATGACATCTGCACCAAGTCGAGCAATTCTTGTTTGCCGCTTTACACTGACAGAAACCCTGACCTTCCTTTCGGGCACAGGCACCTTCACAATTACATATCATCTTCAACACCAAGCAAAAAGAAAATTTTTACGCCAACAAATAATAGGGAAGAAATTAGCGCAATTTGAATCAACATCAAATGGTTGCATTTGGCTTTACCGATCTGTCACCTACCTCTTCATCTGCAATCTCCTCTTCTTCTCCGCTATCCGCATGGATTCTTGACCCGTAGGCATTGAATCCCACATGAACTTGCAAATCAATAGATTCGTCTGTTTCCATAATTACTAAAAGAAAGAACTCCGTACTTTCCTCGCATGTCATGATGTATCTTGTTTGGAAAAGACTGGGCGACGGGATTTTAATAGCCAACCAATCAGAGTTTGCCATTTAACAACAGCACAATTCCAAAGCAAAAACAGACGACTGCAAAGGATCTCAGATGAAAATGGGTCTTTAAAGGAACACTAACATACATGGGCAACAATCATTCACTCTATTTTTAACAAGTTCCTTCAGAGGTCCCGCCCCATCCATGAAAGATTTGTGTTGTCTAAAAATCTCCACCTGTAACAGGTTGTCATGTTTGTTTATATTTTCCTTAGATTCTATGGGTTGGTTATTTGATACTTGACCTGTGAGGAGTTGGCACCTTATTGACACTGCCCAAGGAGCAGAATTTTAGATTCAATGGCTTTCATGCAGGCTCTCGACTCACCACCACGCCCAGCTCGTCTTATGTGTCTCTCTTGCGGTTTCGCCGTAATCATCCATGGCCCAAAACACGAGAGCCTGTTCACAGGAAAGCCTTATCAAAGATTCCCAGTATTTATGTATCCACATCAAATTTATACTTTTTTTCAGACAATCAGATAGAAATTTTAGCAAACCCTAGGATTAAATAATTAAGTGCAGGTGAGAAAATTTCATTTTCTGCCTCACTACCAAAACTGGAAAACATTTGTTGAGAACATCTTGGGAAAAAGAAATCAATGTTTGCACACAAAGAAGCTATGTAACAGAAATCTTGATTTTTTGGGGGGGTTCAAAAACACTTCCTAGGATAAGCAGAAACCTAGTCTGTGAGCAGGCTCTCTTCTGCTCAAAAATCCGTAAGGGAGAACACAACACAAGTTGGCAGTCATTGGCATGTGAGTGTGGTGATATATAAAGCCTCAAACCGCAAGTGGTGCAGGCGTTGGAAGAAGAGCGAAAAGAGAGACTACAATGGTTTCATACAGCATTTCTGAAGCCGGTGCTCTATTGATGACAATTCTATTGGTCGGTCTACGAAGTTATAATGCACGTCTGTCAGTAACCTTTATGGGTGACATGCAATGCATGCCAAACTCTGTTGTAAAGCTTGTCTCCTATTGTTTGACTCCTGAGGTTCATGAAAGTTGTATTTTTGCCAATTCCATTTTGTATTTTGATCTTGCAACCTTTTTTATTAGTTTTATGCTTTACGCTTGTTTTTAAAGGGCTGTGGCATTAGGAGGACTTTAAACAAGTTGGTTACTGGCACTCGGGTGACACCAGGCCTGTTTAAAATGTTACAAGTGATATTGCTTAATGTTCTTATCTCGGATACCATGTTTATCTGTAACCCGCTTTGCCCAAGACTTTGCAAGATTCCTTAACGGTGGTTTCAATGGAAAATCTGAAGTGAACACTTGTACAATGGCAAATATCAGATATGATGGCTGATCAGTATTTTCGTATTTTTACCTTGAGCAATGCAATCTTTTTCGATTTTGAACCATTCATTGCATCTTACAGATATAGCCTCTTGATTTGAGGAAAAAATTAGACACAGGAGTGTCATATTAAAAAATGGGGTTCATTGGCACGACCTGTCTAAGAACATTAGAAATGCTTCATGAAACAATTGCAGTCTCTCTTTTTGCTCATCTTTCAATGCCCTTGCTACTTACGGCTTGTGGCATAGCTACTCGCTGCTCACACAACACAGTCAGAGTACACTGCTTGTAGTCTAGCAGAAACCCTGCTGTTGTTGAAGGTATGAATGTCGACTAGTTGTAAACTTCCCACTACAAATGCGCTGTATTCATTTTTCTTTGTACCCCAAATGAAAGGTTGTTTCACTGGCCAAAGTATCAGGTAGTATCACATAGTTATGTTTGCTATGCGATATTTTTTATTTCTGCATGAAGTATAATAAGTATTATTATTTGTCATTTTTCTCATTTTAATCAGTTCTCGGGGGCAGGTCTGTCAAGTTTCACATAAATTTGACTTGACCAACATATGGACCAAGGGAAAAAGGACTCTCAAAATTATTTCAACCAACTATCAATCCATATGTTGATCAAGTGGTGGTTGACAGCATCAATGGACACTGGCAGTGGGTTCCTAAAGTACACATGATCCAAACATCATACCCAACAGCCCACCCAAGTGACGCTATTTTACTGGCATCAGAAAACATTCATAACCTGGGCATCTTCCATGCCACCTGGCTGTAACTGTATCAAGTCCTTGTTTCGACATCTTTCCAGGAAATTCCTATGTGCTACAAGGGGAAAGGAGGGCTTGACAACAGCTTGGGTCTACTGACCTGCACCAGACTACAGACTCTGTAACTATGCTACCTTGGAGAGGGGCACAGGGAAGTTCTTTAATGTTAACCCAAAGAGCAATACCATACAAGCTAAATCTCAAGTACTTGTTTATAGAATAAGCTTTATAAGAACAATAAGGCTTCAGCTCAAACCAAAAGTTTAAACCAAAAGCATATAATTCCTTCTTAGCTTGACACCTACCATTCTTGATCATCTATTCCATAGATCTGCATTTTCCCTGCACTCCCGCCCAGTGTAGTAGAGGAAACCAAGCCTTTCTTCAAGAAACACTTCACCATCTCTTCAAACTCAGACATACCCCTGCGCTTATCTCTCATGTCCGAGCAACCTACAACGGCAAGGAGCAGGTCATGGTGCTTTGAACAGTTCTACCCCTGGTCGCAGAACGGCATGCACAATTTTCCAGGCCATCTTGTACAATAAATTACAACTTTTGACACCACTAGAAATCGCTTTTTGGCCTGTTACAGAAAATGTCCACCATTAGCTTCTATCGAACAAAAGCCGTTGCTTTGTCGTGTTTGAAGTTCGTTGCCCTTCCCAATGGTCTGATAGGTCATCTATATGGCCCCGTAGGTAAGAAATGGTTATAATAATTCTGTTTCATCATATATTTCTATGTCATTCATGAAAACAGATGGATTTCAATCAGTCGATGAGCAGTGTCAGAGAATCAGTAGAGTGGCTATTTAATGATGTCACTAATAACTTCAAGTTTTTGGACTTAAAAAAAAAACAACTTAAAAATTTGGTCTCAGTAGTGTGGGTAAAATGTATGTGGTCAGTGTCCTACTTAGAAATGCCCTCACCTGTCTCTATGGAAATCAGACAAGTTTTTTTCAGCTGGAACCTTCTTCCTTAGAAGACTAGTTTTCGTAATAGCTTTTTATTTAATAACCTTTTTTAGCAAATTTGTAACATTGGGCCTGGCATTATGTATAATGTGTAAAATCACAGCAAATGAGAGTTCAAAATGAGGTTTAATTTTAGCAACATGCTTCTTCTACACTGTTACACTAATGCCAGGTTCACACTATCTACAAAAAATGCCAACACAACAGCATGGATAAGGCAAAACCCGATCTTCTCTTTAACTCGTTATCCCACTAAGTTGCAAGTGTGAACCAGGCTTAAGGCTGCAAATGTGAAGAGAAAAAATATATCTCAGAAGAAAACGAGTGAAGTATTATTTTTTTACTGAATAAAGAAACAAGTTTCCTGCATCATAAAATAATGTTGACAAACAGCGTAAAATATTTGTAACTTTCAACATAGTTCAACAAAGTTTAAGTAAATAAATGCTTAACATAGTTTGGTTTTTCATAGTTTGGGTCATGGTCTTCTGTCCATTTCATAGAGTTGTTTTTAGAGAAGAAAAAGTGAAAAGAGAATAACATTTTGATAAAACGTAGAATATGCATGTAAAATGTGACAAATTTAAATAAATAGTTTTGCACGTAAATGTAATTATGGGTGGTTTTGGCTCGCACATCTTGAGGTCTTCACATATTTTGTGACTCTTGAACACAGATTGAAGAGTGTGATTGATTTTGTTGCTTAGATCTGATAATTGCTTTCTCACTGTGTCAGCTGACTTTTGATCTTCAAAAGGCAAAACCACTCGGTGAACAGTATTTTCATTGGTAGACTGAACTTGCACTTCAGGGTTTTCAGACCGCACTGAAGTGACAAAAGCAAAACAGCTTTTCTCTTATTCTCGATGTTGTGTGGACGACGAATGATGTCAGCGAGGACAAGGCATGACATGTGCAGTATCATCTTATAATTCAAAGTTACTTCCGGTTCATTCTCGTCCTCCATTCTTGTCATCTATGCTTAAGGTCTCTATTAACTTGGAGAGGTGGTCATCCTTTTTGGTCTCGTCGCGTAGGCAAGATTCGGTAGTTTCTATGAGGCGTGGGTTGTGTGTGTCAGATTCCTCTGTGAGTTCAGTCCTGAATACTTCAAAATCTGTGACCCTGGCATGTAACGGGGTAGGCAATGCTGGTCTCGAAAGAGTGTCTGCCAGGTAGAGTGAGGTTCTTTTCTTGTATTTGATGGTGAAGCAGTATCTCTGCAGTCTCATGAGCATTTTCTGTAGCTCTGCTGGGGCTTTGTGCAGGGACATTTTGCAGATGGTCTCAAGTGGCTGGTGGTCGGTGTGAACTTCTATGTCTGATTTGCCATAGAGCCAGGGGTCAAATTTTCCAAATGCATTGCAAATGGCCAGGCACTCTTTTTCAATTTGGGAGTAGCATTGCTCTGTTTTGTTGAGGCTGTTTGATGTGTATGCTACAGGTTGGAGGTGTCCTTCACTACTGGGCTGGAGAAGGGTGCCGCCCACGCCTTTTCACTTGCATCAACTTTAAGTGTGATGGGTTTATTAAGGTCACAGTATTGGAGCACATGTGCATTGGAATTGAGGTGTTTGGCTTTGTTAAATGCGTCATCTTGTGCTTGTGCCCACAAGCACAGGTATCTGACTTGGTGAGTTGGGTGAGAGGTCGGATGATGGTGCTGAGGTTGCGACAATAGTGTGAGAGATAATTGGCCATTTCCATGAATCTCTGTACACCTGCTCTGTTCGGGGTGGGGCCATTGCCAAGATTGCTGCTATCTTGTCTGGGTCTGCTTGCATTGCTTGACCAGTTATGACGTTGCCCATGAATTTGACTTGTTTTAGTGTGAACTGTATTTTGCTCTGCTTCAGTTTTGTTCTTTTTTGAGCAGCACTCCATAAGGGCAACAAGATGGTGGTCATGGTCTTTCTCAGCTTCTTGGTAGGTTGTTCAGGTATGTCATCTGCAATGCATAATACAAACCTGCATTGCCGATCGCAGCGCCGATATTTTCAGTAATGGTTTCTTGTAATAATCTCAGTCTCTCTAGGTTTTTCGCTAAGTTTTTAAAGTCAACTTGGATACAGTAGCCGTGGAATCTGAGTACAAAGTTCTTGAAATTTTGTGACATACTCCTGCCGAGTTTCAATTCGGGTTGTTTGAGGTTCGCCATTGCAGTTTGACGAATTGGCTGCGGTCGTTTTGCTAAATGTACGTTTACTTTCTGTGAATGCTTCTCTTGTCAATTCATCGGGTGGATCACACTCCTGACACTGTGTTAGGCGGTACAAGTCGCCTCATGCAATATCGAGAACTTTAGGGAACACAGTCTTTTTTTGTAAGGTCGACCACAAGGACTTTGTTACAACAACAACAACAACATGATCTGGGTAGCCTGGATGTACTTTCTCTCAGAGAGGGCCTAAGTACAAGTGACGGGCCAACAATAGCATCTCTTGGAAATTCATAATGGAAAGAGCTCTGTGCTGGGGAGGATTCTATGAAAGGCTGACAGGGCTGGTGAAAAACTATAGAAAAAGCCTGTCTAAATATGATTGAGCTCAACACAATACTCACTGAAGTAGAGGCTTTGTTAAACAGCCGTCATCTAACATATCCTTACATGGATATCAATGATGGCTCTCTTCCCACCCAATCAGAAGGCAGAACAGAGAACCAAGGAACAATTAAAATAACTATTGTCTTTTAAGGGAACAATAGCAGATTCGCTGGAGACTATAATATATATAATACTATCCAGCTTATACTCATTTATACTTTACTACAGTCATTTCTTCTGTATACATAGAAACATGCTGCATTTTATGTAATCTTGTCAGCCTAAGAGAGTGTAACAATACATGCAACATGAGATTCTAGTTTATCTTCAATAAAGTGAATCTGCTGCTTTTTCAAGTGTTCACATAGTTACAATAGTTGTAACAGTTAGGAAGAAACAGTGGTCAAAACACAATCCTGTTTAGCCCAGGGAATGGGGCTTAAGGTACTCATGTTGATTTTGCGCTTTGCAATACATTATGTAATTATCACCTTCATTTGCTGCCCTGTGTGCCAGTGGGCATGACAGACAGTGAGTGAGGGACCTTTGAATCATGGAGAAACAGTGCTATATAAATCTCTTGTGATATTATACATGTATGTAAGCAGATGACCTTTCACCTTATGACTTTTATAAGGTGATATTATTGCCAATTAACTTGTAACAAATTTTCATTTTACTGTGAAACAAAACCTTTCTTGAACAGAAAAAGAGTTAAACATAATACTTTTTTAAAAACAAAGGAGTCAAACTTTAATGAGTTGTTTTTTTTTCTTGTTTACTGAGCTGCTAATTTAAAGTTTCCTGGCTTACCCGAATAATGTTTTTGTGGCAACTATTCCCACAAAATTGTGTTCTCTGTTTTACAGTTAAATATATTTTTGTTTTTTAAACCTGTGGTTGGCACAATGATTTTAATAGGTGACATAAGATGAAACATTGCTGATCATGTAGCTCGGTTATTAGAATATTACTTAATTTGACTTTTGTGTGCTCAGTAGCTAGTATGGATTCCTCCTTGGTACAATATTACTACAGTGGTGATGATAATGTTTTGTTATTCTGAGAGATACATTTCTAATGTTTTGTTCAGGTACACAAATTTACACCATTTAAAACATGTCTTAAAGCCAAAAGTGATTATTGAAGAAGGTATTGCTATCCAAAACCTTTCCATTTTGCTACCTTATACCCATACCCTCTTTGATCCTCTAAGATTCAATGTTCAGTAAGCTTGCACAGTTTCCCAAGGTGTTCACTTATGGGAGGTTTAACTTTAGTTAACACTTTCTAGCTCATAAGCAATTTACTAAGCTTTAGAAAAGACATATTTTATCCTCTTACCTTAAAATATTAATGGGGCAGACAATGGAGTTATGTAAAATTTGTAAGCTGTATCCTGGTTCTTTTTATATATTTTTGGCACAAAAATAATAAATATAATGGACTTTGATTTAGAAGTAATTTGTTGTGTCAATATGTCAGAAGAATGTTCACTTACTGTTTAATTTTGTTTTGTTTTAGAAATAAAAAACGAGCATGATATGTTACTTCATCAAGAAACTCTCCCATCTGCAGTTTTACAGGCAAGGCAACTGTTGTGTTGAACTGTATTCATTTTGTGTACATTTGGTGTTTTTTATTAAAACTTGATATTCATAGCACAATCTCAGTCATGTTGTAGCCTAGTGGTTAGGACACTGGTTTTGTAATCCAGAAGCATGACTGAGCTACACTTAATCAAAGATTGGCATGAATTTTGATTTAGTTTGTAAGGGGGTGTTCTGTGATTTTAGTTTTGACTAATCTTGAATTCTTAAAAACATTAGCAGTTGAAAAACCTTCCATGCAAGAGAAATTAAATCTGTCTGGCCCAGGGTTCCTTAATTGGAACTATTCAGACAGTCAAGTGAAGTGGTTTTGGTAGTCTCCAAACTAACGTCTTTGCTACACAAGTATTAGCCTCTTTTATATTGGCCAATCAGCAATTTTTCCCGTGGTTTTTGTGGTTACTGGCTTTAACCAGTCACCAATATGTCATCGGGTGTGTAAATGTCACATACCAAGTGCAGTAGACTTGGGACGTTGTGCGCTGGGATCACTGAGTGTCAACCACAGTGTAGGAACAGTTAAGCAAACTGATTTTCAACTGTTGACTAAGTCTCACACACATGTAGTGAAAACTATGAAGCAATTGTGATTGCATAATCAATAAATACAGTTAAGAATAACAAGCAAAACAATGACATTAAGGTAAGACAGAAGACCAAATATGTGTGACCGCAGATCTCGGAGGCTATGTTCCGCAAGCTATAAGGTTTTCTTTGGGAAAACTCGGACAGCCAGAGCTGCTATTGAAACTACTGCTCATGCTCAGTTTTCGACCAATCAAAAGTTGCGCTGAAATGTATTATCCCAGAGATTCTCATTTCATGCCCGCAAGGGACTAGGGGAACACGACCTCTGGGAACGAGATTGGCTTAAACGAAGCTATACTTCTCCAGATTATATAAACAAAATTCATCTCTTTGTGTATTACCTGTTCATCACACTACACTGTCAAGTCAGTAAGAAAGTAAGATAGTCTGTGACTTTTCTGAAGCTTTCAGAGCAATCTTTAATTACAAAGCGAGACCATAATCATCTTGACATTCGATAATCAATTTAATTTTCATGAGTTTAAAAAAAAAAGCTTTTTAATTTTTAACGAAAATAACTGCTTTTTACAGCTTAGATTACTGTCACCTTTCATTGAATGTTACATTTTGGGTAAACCAAATTAAAAAACGAAGACCTAAGATCGAAGACCCCAAAACAGGAAAGTGACTCATTATTGCGGTTATATATTAATGATACATAAGTGAGAAACTATAAGGGTACGGGCAGTCTGAACCAAAGCCGGAAGAGATGTGAAACTTACGTGAATCACAGATTTAGAACTTTCATTTTGCACACAATGTTGCACACAATATTTCCTCTCAGTGTGCTTTTGTTCCTTGTGTTGGGTTGAAACAACAACAACACTTTATTACCCATTTAGAAATAATTATACAATCAATTAAAAAGATGATTTTGACAAGTTTAAGGGAAGAAGTCAGCAAAAAGACAGTACATTAGGGACCAGACACACCTGATTCACCAGGGTAATATGTGCATGAACTTTATAATGGCTCATGCTTCATAACTGCCTTCAAACTTATTGGATACCTTTTGAAAAAGTTGAAATTGCAATGAAAACAGTACATGTAGATGGCTTCCAATGTCAGCATCTAGCACTCACTTAAAAAGAGTTGCACGCACTAATCACTAAGCTGTAATTAAAATAGTAAATGACTTTGGTTATAATATAACATTGTTTATGCATGCAGGAGGTTACTAAGCATAAAAGAAGCATGGCAGTCAGTTCAACTGATGTCCAAGAGTGACTCTAGCTCCTTGATTGCTTAGCAAACCCCTGCATGCCTCCATAACTCAGTGGTGCACATTGTCTTTCATGTTTGATATCGCACAAGCTCTCCAAAATATAAGATGATGTGGGTGTATTGTAAAATTCGATCAATCAGTATCTTTGCTATCTTTGTTATCTTTAAATCAAAGCATTACCTGAGATCTTGCACTTAGTTTCATATAAGTTCTCAAATATTCATTGTTTTGAATGCTACTAATCTTGATGCATCTACAGGAAATATAAACGGAAAAGGGAAATTATTTATTCTCAAATTGTTCCCTTTTGTTTCCATATACCTCGCTTACTTAACTTACCATAGTAAATTAATGGTTTCAACCCAGGAGTATCAGTAGTTTGTATAGTGTCATCGTCCGGGTTAGGGTTGTTCTTAAAAGACCTGTTAGTGACTGACATTTCGACAACTTGAGCGGAAATCATCTTCAGAGTCAAGTGAATAGTGTTTATAGTCAGTTTAGCCATGATGGTACATTGTATTGGCTGAACGATTTGTGTAAAGTTTGCCAGCAGTCATTGGTTGGTTCTAGTATGTTTGGATCTGTCTATTGTTAATCAAAATGAGGTCCATCTATTGTTAGTAAAGTTAAGTACATGTAGGTCTGTCTGTCTCGTTTATGTCATGAATAAGTTGTTTTTAAGGTGCTGGCAGTTGTTGACATCTGTTGAGAGGCAATTGTTCTACATTGTAAGTTATTGTACCAGCTTTCCAGAGTCAGCTGACACGACGAACAGAAACACAACACCTGACATTAAGGGCACTTCTGAGACCATCACACAGATCCTACAGCCACATCAGTGTACCCGACATGACTTCTGCTCATGTTGTCGAAATGCCAGTCTATTTGCCAGAAGGTCCATAAGCTTGTCAGTATTTCCAGCCAACTCACTCTGTTTTTAGTATTGTTAAAGGCAGGTTCCCTCAGATGCTATGATATCCTGAAATGTATTTGAAGAGTTTGATTATTATTTTTTTATTTGTTTCTTTTTGGCAGCAAGCCGGTTTAGATTTGGAGTCCATGCCTCCTTTGCCACCTACAGAACTGATTGAGGTGCCGTCCAAACTTTAGGATTATATGGCATATATGGGTGTATTATAATTAGATCAATAAATATCTTTGCTATCTCTGAATCAGACCATTGCCTGAAATCATGTACATAGTTTCACATAAGTTCTCAAATATTCAATGTTTTGAGTATGCTACTAATCTTGATGCATCTACAGGGAATAAAGGGAAATATGTTTTTAGTTTATTTATGTATTAAATTATTCTTTTAATTTACTCAGTTTCAAATTTTATTTCATTTCTATTTTTTTCAATTTTTGTCTATCTACCAGGGTGTTTATTTTTTTGCACTCTGCACTCCACACTTGTTTACACATTCAGAATAAACATGTATGTGCTTACTTTCTTTAGCGCCAGTTACTGAAAAATAATGAATCAAGGCTTGCAACATGGAAGCTTTTTTATAAATAAAAAAAGGAAAAAAATTCATTTAGATCTAGAATACAGTATGTAGAAGCACATTTTAGCGGGGTGATTTCATAAGAGAATACATGTATAATTTACTCTATTTTTATTGCTATTATTACTAATTCCTTTTAGTACATGTATATAAATGTTCCTGCGATGGCTGTAAATCAGCTTATGCTGGTGAAACTTAGTCACTTTGATGCACATGTTCATGAACGTTTTTCCAACATTTCCAGAGTTTGTGGACATGATTCAAAGTTGCAAGAGTAAAAGAAAACAATATTTTAGATGCTTTTGAATTTTTGTTGAGATATAAATCTTAAACGTAATTAAGACTACAATTTCCTACACAAAATGTGATGTTGTTGGATTATGCAACCAAAAATAGCATGTTCTATAGGGGGTGGGCCATGTAATTTTCAACCTTCATTTAGGGGTGGGTCACTCAGCTTTATGTCAAATGGAAGAGGTGGGTCATGTGTGTTCCGTCCACCACATTTTCAAATGCTCTGGACCACCCCTCCCCCTATTTCATTTTACCATTCTGTTTTTAATGGGCTCACCTATTTTTTTTTATATATTTTATGTAATAACCTTTTCTATTTTTTAGCCAATGAAGGCTGAATTATTTATGCATGTATACAGCCAGTGTAGCACTAGGTTGTTACACTGGCTACTAGCTTCTCAATGCTGCTTAGTTTGGCAGCAAGAAGGGACACTTTTTTTTTAGTACTTTAGAAAATCAACTTTGCCATGATTATAAGAATGTTTGAAGCTAGCAGTTGGCCAAACTAATCTTGCTATCAACATTTCCTTAGGTTCCACATTAAATAAAAGGACTGGTGACCCTGAACTGTTAGATTCAAAACATTTATTCAAAGACATGCTATATTTTGATTGCATGTGAAGGTTGTCTTGTATAGTTATTGCAAAGGTTGTAAAAGTGTTCCAGCAAGTAGTCCTGTCAAGTGATGACAAGTTCTGCACAATTAATAATAACACATGTGTATCCATTATTGTCATGTTGATAGATGATAATCCCTCACCTGATGAAATAATTATGATGATTGTGAATGTTGTTGAACAGCAGTTTTTGTATTTAAATTGCAGTTACATATTGGAGATCAAAATTCAGAGGCCAATGAGTATGATTTCAAAAAAGCCCTGGATATCCTTCATCTTGCTGTACTGGTAACCCTTCTTTGATAACTTAGTTTAAACACTGCAAGAACTTATGGTATAACATGTAAGTGGTAATCTCGTAGACGAGATAGACACAGACAAAACATTTTGTCACAATTTCCAGTTCAAACAAATCTTGTAGTCAATCTTGTAGTTAAGAGTTCTCTAACAACTGTCCAGCAACCAGGGTCTTTAAAATGGTTGTGTGTGTATGAATGATGTCATATTCATCCTTCCTCATCTCCAGTATTTCAATTCTAAAACCCTCAATAATAGACACCAATTGTGTTACTTCTACTATTGTACTCTACTACATCGGAGAGATTGGTTGGTGATTAAAAAAATTGCTTCCTCGAACAATTTTACATTTTTTTAAACGACCTTGTTCTTAATTAATAAATTCGTGTTGCCAATATTAGTAGTAAAAGGGGTGCCAAAAAGTGCTGGATTTTTATTAATTCAAAATGGCCACCAATAAAAGTTTGAGAAAATGACCAAACCAAAGTTGTTACTGATTTTGTCGGGTCAAAGTGCTCAGGTGATGAACCAATGACATCAGTGGAGGGTGATGGGAGGAAACCCTCATCCTCTGCTTGTCTTGCATCATCCAATGTCATCAGCTTTTTTGCTCTTGTGTCAATTGCTTTGCATCAGCCATCATGTGTCAATCCCCCATCCCGTCTCATGTCATTTGATGGTATCAGTTTTTTGTGTTCCGTCAGGCCACTTTTGTGTTAGTTATATAAAAGAGTCACTTGCTCATACCATCACTCACCACCACAGAAAATTATGTATTTTGGGTGATTTTTTTGTCTTTCTTCCCTTTATTCATTAGTATTAAGTGGAAAAATTCTCCCTCACAATGTGATTAGTTGTCTCACACCATCTGATGGCGTCACCTTTTTTTTCCTCGCATCAGCATTTTTACATTAGATATTTAGTAAATAAACCCCTTCAGGCGGCTGGTATGTCGGCTGATAATGTCCGCGGCTGAGAGATTGTCCGAAAAATGAACATTTGGCCGAGAAGCGAAGCTTCGAGGGCAAATGTGAAATTTTGAGGACAATCTCTCAGCCAAGGACATTATCAGCCGACATACCAGCAAGCCAGAAAGGGGTTTATTTATTTTATAACCCTCCCATTAATTTTCAGTTCGCAAAAAACCGCTCGTAAACTTGGTAAAAAAGCCATTGGTGATCTGATGGCGAATGCGCGTGATTGACGTGAGGGAGCAACGTAAATTTGATTGGTTTAACTAACCTTATCTCCACTGTGATTGGACCAAATTTGACAAGCTGCCATGTGAAATTAATTCTTCGTAACGCCCCTTGGATCAAAACCTCGAAAACTTGGCGCTTTTGGTTCATATTTTCCGACGTACTGTTCATAAACTTGACTAGAAAGAAATGTATTTCAGTCTCGGAATTTAGATCTGTGAAACACAGAATGTGTAAAATCTGTAGCACTTGAAGGTGGACTGATTTTTTGGCGCTCTCTCGCTTGAGATAAAGTACTTCAGCCGGTTGTTGTTGTTTTGAGCTAAAGGTCACCGGGTTTCATCTCGCGTTGGTTTTTACAGCCTCTCTTTCCGAAGTAGAGAATGAATTTGCAAAACTTTCCGGAGTATTCAGGCCAAGCTGATTTGCTGCATAGAGGACTTCAAGGTCTTCGCCGGAAACTGGACGCTGGTGCTTTGTGAAAGAAATCAATCCCTGTCGCGCAAGATCGTTCAGTGATGGATTCGTTTGCCGGCTTGAATACTTATCCCAAATAATGGCAAACGGCTTTCTTTGAAGGGAACCGGAAAAAAAATCTGTCCAGCCCGGAACGAATTGGCTTTCACAGTGTTGCGACTGTATGGTTTTCCTTCCACTGAATTTTCTGGCTTCTGCGTAAAAAAGGTTTCAACATGGTTGACAATTCTCCTGTCTCCATGATTTCAAGTGCGACTGGAATTTTTTCTCTCCTTCCTCCACGGTAAAGTCGGACGTGAACGGTTGGTTTATTTTATAGTTAGTTATTACATTGTATTAAATCTTTATTTTGTAATATAATTATAAAATGAATCGGTTTAAATTTACGTAGGACTAAATATTAAAAGTCTACTCGTGACTCTATCAACCTTCAAAGACTTTGGCAGCGTATTTTAGTGACTTTTATGTAATTTCCGGAACAGCACTTGCCATCAGCTTTTTAATGTCACCATCGCTAGACTCAGTAACACTAGTTTGGTTCCCTTCCATATTAAATAAGAGAAAAGAAAAGTTGAAATTCTTGTGCTGACTATGTTTCTCTTCGACGGAAAAAATCGGAGGACAAATATCGACTCGGGCGGGGGTTATTGCGTGATAACTGTCCAGAGATTTATACCACGTGACGTAAAATAGCCAATAAAATCGATCAAAAATTAATGGGTGGGTTATAAACTAGGATATCTAAAAGATAGTAATGCTCCGGCACACTGTTGATAAGGACATATTTTACGTAGTCATTGACAATCTATCTGCGCGTTCCAAGTCTTACATTATAATCGAGATGAAATTCGAAAGATGTGGAAATTCTAGGAGCAGAAATCTCACTTGCAAATTCGGTACTAATACGCATCAAGTCTAGAGTGTTAACAGTATCGAAAATGCGTTGATCGCTAGCCTGCGAACTATTTTTGGCTCTTGCTTGTCTACGCTGGCGGCACCAGTAGCAGCCGGAAATAGGTCTGCGTTCGCAGGCTAGTCGATCGCCGGATATGTGAAACTGCTAAAACTGTTTGGATGAAAAGGAATTGATCGTAGCATCCGTTTGTTTTAATTATTCTGCAAGTTTTAGTAACGACGATTTCTTTTCGAGCCCAACGAGCCGCTAAATATACGAATTTTACACTTAACGCGCATACAATTATTCCTCGTTCTTTCATCCACTGCCGAGCCAAACGAGCCGGCTCGTTGGTGAATGTTTAAAAGTGGCCCTGCATTCTGTAGTTGTTTAAAATAAGTTGTCACAATTAATCGTCCAAATTAACCCGGGCGTCCAGATTTGTACAAACTTTCTCGTACTGCATTAAAAGCAAAAGCAAGATTTGTGAAAGTCAATCACGATCTCCTGCACATCGTTTTACAGGTAATTCAGAGCAAAATTTCATTGGAATCCACGCGAAAAGACTGTAATGACATCTTCGTGTTGTTCGTGGCGCAGATTTCCAAATTGTCTGCAAAAAACAACAAGGACACATTATTACATATGACGCATAGCTGGTGATCGTGACGGATCGTGACAAAAGCACATGGTGATCTTAACTGTCTGGACATGAATTGATACATATCAACCTCCTCTTTACCAAATCCAAATAAACGAAAGATGTGGAAATTGTAAGAGTAGAAAGCTGACTTATAAATTCTACACTGGTACTCACATGTCTCTAGAATGGAATGTGACAGACTCCGGATGGGGACGCGTCCGTTGCGATGTGTGAAAAAGCTGAAGTTTTAGATTAAATTCATGTTCGGATAGAAACAAATCGATCGCAGCAGATATAAATTAGCGTGTTCTACGGTTCTCGTTTGTTTTAATTATTCTACAAGCCTAAGTTTTGGCGATTTCTCTTCATTAAGAATTTGACGAAGGGGCCGAGACCGCTACAAAATTGACGCACTAGGTTTTAAATTAAGAAGCGACAATTAATCGTCCAGATAATTCTGCATTAACGACAACAGCAAGGGTTGTGAAAGCCAAGCACGATCTCGCTCACATCGCTTTACAGCAGGTAAATCAAAGCAAACCATAACGAACCTTAATCAATAGACCATTTCCGAGTTACCTAAAGCCTCTCTTTCAAAGCGAGGCCTGGTGCACAACCATTCATATGAAAATGAGTTCAATTTGCATGTGAATGAAATCTCATTTTCATATGAAATGATGAGCACCAAGACTCGCTTTGAGAAAGAGGCTAAAGGTAATGCGGAAATGGCCTATTGCAATCCACGCGAAAAAGGACGACAGCACAACGGTGTCACAACCTCGCGTGTTGTTCGTGGCGCAATACATTCTGGTAGAAGGCGCAATGCATTCTGGTAAAAAGGCGCAATGCATTCTGGTAGAAGGCGGAATGCATTCTGGTAAAAAGGCGCAATGCATTCTGGTAAAAAGTGATGAATTCGAGAATCATACTCTCTTTTATATATTCTTAAATCCTGTTTATGTTGCAATAAAGGGCTTACTTACTAGGGCGCTCAATGAATCAGATTGTAGGATGTTCTGAGTGGACAAATCAGAGACCGTATTTCGCACATATGATCCCCAAAAACGGCCTCTAATGGGGCAGAAATGGTAATTTTGCAAATTAGGTTCATCCCAGTTCCCTAAACAAGAAGTCAGAAAATCACATTAATTTAATGTGGATTTGAACAGCTTTTACAAAGGAGGACGTCACTCAACACCTCTGATCGGTGGGTTTGTTTCTGATAAAGGTTAGAACCACCATCTTCTCTTCACTCGCAAAAAATTGTTTGGTCCGGTCGGGATCTTAGTTACAGTTCTAATATATAGATTTCTAGACAAACGTATAGTTTTCTCGAAGTAAAGCTACAGCGTCTCCGAAGAAGAACGTACGACGACAAATATGATATGCGCGATAAGAATCTACCTACTGTGCTTGCAAACAGTTCTAATCACAGCCGCTCCCGGTGTCACGATATAGAATGCAAGTAAGCAACATGTTCATGGTAAACTTGATACTTTTCCCTCGAAAGCAAATACTTCGAGACTTAAAAACACACCTCTTCCTGCAATAGAAATGAGCCTGAACAATGCATTAACACAAGGCAAATTACAGAGGTGTCAGACTCGACGAAGCGACAGGGAGATAATAGTGGAGATCATGCAGACCTGTGACCTCTAAAAATTTTCCATAGCACGGTCTAACGGCTCAACTCTACTGGAAAATCCTCCTTATAACACAAGATGAAGAGTCCTTCATAAACAAGAGTGAAGCAACAAAAACGGTCGAGCAACCGAAAAGAGAACGGCAAATATACAAATTCCACGAACCGTAGGAGTCGTGTAGTTAATAACACTTATTTGTTTTGGTGAGAATGTTTAATGTACCTCATATTTACGACTTCGTTATGCATAATTACCGATTGAACCAATCAGCGTTCATGACCAGACAGATTTGCGTCATCAGTATGGAATTTTCGGCGGTAAATCGCAGACGTCCTCGCGAAACGCCACTCGGGCCGGGAGCGAAGAAGGACGGCTGTTTTCGCAGGCTAAAGTTCTCTGTATAACAATTTCTGCCTCGTTTTCATGACCCCTTCAGCTGCCATTTTTGTAGGGTCACATGTGCAAAATACGGCCTTCTGATTTGTCCACTCTAAAAATCCTGCAATCTGATTGGTCGAGGGCCCCGGTAAGTGAGGCCTTTATATATCTAATGCAAAATGCTGATACAAGACGAGCAGAGGATGAGGGTATCCACTGACATCATTGGCACGTGATCAGCAAGGAGAAGGGGATATCTCCCTCCACTTACATCATTGGGTCATCACATGGGCGTTTTTCCTGCCCAATTAATTAAAAACCACCATTTTTTGGCACCCCCTATAACTACTAATATTATAATTATGTACTAAATCCAAACTGGGCTTCGTGCGACAGTTGGTCAGTCTCAAATTTTCAGTTTAACTCCTCATAGACTGAGAAGCCTTATGAGCACTGTCGACTGAAACATAAATTGAATTCTCCAGTATGTAAGCTGTGAGAACTTGGTTTCTTAGTCGCGGGTGCTGATGCTTGCCCCTCTCCACCCCTGTGGTCAGCACCACTACGCTGAATGATCAGCATGCCGAGGACTGTTTGTTTGAACTGCCTTGATTGCAGCATTTATATATTTACACTGTCAAGAGAGATAAAAAAGACCTCTTTTACAAGGCAAAGATTCTATGTCATGTTTGCTGGTTAACAAGCATATTAAGTTTCTCATATGTTGTTATGTTTAATTGTTAACAGACTGGTCATTATGATTTCGATCAAGCTGCGGCCATTAAGCGTCACATCTGGTGCAAAGCTCTACTAAGAGATGAGTATGTTGAAGTAGTCTTAAAAGAGCATGAAACCTCACTTAAATAGTAAAACAATCATAAGTCACAGAAAAATGCAGTTTGACCGCTTGGACAAGATTGAGATGGGTTTCGTTTTGCATAGATCATCAAAAGGGTTTAAAAAGGTATCATTATTTTTTTGCTGGGATGTTATCATTTTATAGTTTGCTACATAAGGTCCATGATCACGTTAAAATACCCATGGTATCTTAAGGCTTATAGCATAGCGATAGTTTTAGTCACGAATGAAAAATAAATACAGAAAAGTAAGCAGAAAGTACATTCACAAAAAGAAGACGAACTATAGCGAACTATATAAAATTCATAATGGTTGGGAAGTACGTATCCAAAAAGGATAACATGTATTCAGCTTAGTATTGAAAGTGATTATTTAGCGTAAAGCACGCGTTCCCCTATAAGCGTTCCTATTTTACTTGGTTTGATAGCAAGACCAAAGGGTCATTTATCAATAATTTAACTTGATTAAGGTGGTTTAAGATTCGACGGGATGTTGTCAACGTGGCAAACTGTATTTTCAACTATCAAGTTTCTATTTGCTACTTTTGCCTTCAAACCTCTTTCCTTGGCCTTCAACATCGCTTTGATTAGAATTTTTCTTTCCATCTGGATCGCTCTTGCTTAGTCATTTGTTATATACACATCCTTGTACTTCTCTGAATTCATAGTGAAGTTAGCATATCGTTTTGTGTAAGGATTCGTTTGGGACATAACGACTCTTCCTTCCTTGATGAACATGTCATTGCATGTTTGGTTGCGATATAAAGATGAGGGCTTTGCCGAAAAGCCAAACGAAATAAGCATTATTTCAACATTGCACTGAGATATTTATATTTATACCTTATAATTTATATTTTTTGAAATTAAAAACTGCATCTGGCAAAAAAGGCAATAAAAGTGTTTTTCTGTCTGTGCCATGCTTGTTCTACAAGTAACTTATTTAATGCATGATAACAGAAGTGTGTTTTCTTTTCTGTCAACAGCTGGGCATCTCTTTCAGTGAAGGAGCCTCTGTTGACTGCTAAGAATACAGTTTTCTTCAAGATTGTTGAACTAGCTTACACGCAAGGTACTACACGTATTTCTTGTGTTTTCATTTTCGTTGTATTTTGATGATAAAATAATTTTATAGCTAACCCACGAATGGTTCATAAATATTAATTCAAATGAAATGATTTCATACCTTTAATGAAAACTACCTATATAGTAGTCTACCTCTCAGGATTTTCATCAATGATTCTGATTATGGGCACAATGTACCTAGCATTAAAATTTCTTCGCTATTGTTTAATTGCCCGCTGATAAAGAAGGTCAGTTACAGTTCAGCCAGTAAGTGTTCAATTCAAGACCCTACACTTTATTTTGCTACATCATGCCTAAGAAACCCTTATTCCTTTTGAATTTATTTTTTGCAAATTAACGCATGCGCATTTGAAGTCGGTCATATAATAAATAAGTAGTTGTATGAAAGCTTGAGCAATTAAGGATTTACAAATTACACTCACCTTTTCAAATATCATGAGTGCTAAAAAATAAATCTTGACAGCTCTCGCCATTAGGGCAAGTGACTCTCAAAATGCACTCGCCTGGTGTAATTTTCACCTGCCTAGAAAGATGCCTCCAGTAGTGTAGGAAATGGGGGAACTAGGACATTTCTGGATTTTACGCATCTCAGCGTAGTTAGTGTAAAAATCTGAGTCTAAAATATATGATATAATACACTAAAACAGCGTAGTTATGCGTAGGTAGTGTAAGTAGCGTAGATATCGTAAAAATTAGACATACTATTTTACGCACAAAAATGCCTAAAATGCGTAGGTTAGTGTAGGATATAGTAAAATTTAGATTGTTCTCAATTAGCATTTCAGGACATTTTAGCGTCATACATCTTTAAATATTTATCAACAATTGGACTATTATCAATCACAAAATTGTCAACACTTGTCATTTGATTAATTAAACTTTCTCGGTTAAGATCACCTGAGCGCATCGCTTCTCGAATCATTATTAACAAATGCTGGTAACTTTGATAGGCATAGGTACAATTTTGAATTTTTAAGTCTAAACCTTTGTGTTCCATGTATCCTTTAACTAATAATGCCACTGTACTAATCGCTATTAGACTTATACCACCAGTAGCAATAGCGCTAGCAATCCCACCTGAAGCAGTTAGGACAGAGAGTGAATTACCAATGAATTTGAGCAATTTGAATCTTTTGTAAGCCCTTTTGAAAGCCCAACATTTCCTATGATAGCTTAGATAATAAGACTTTAGTTCGTCT
Source organism: Micromussa lordhowensis (assembly GCA_964020085.1). Classification (NCBI taxonomy): domain Eukaryota; kingdom Metazoa; phylum Cnidaria; class Anthozoa; order Scleractinia; family Lobophylliidae; genus Micromussa; species Micromussa lordhowensis. The sequence goes on from OZ026600.1 coordinate 14,031,352, forward strand.
ACTTCATCAGTCGATAATTTGTCTGAAATATGATTCCAATCGAAAACATTCTTTTTAGCCACCATTATATTATTTTATTATATTTATAAATTAAAAACAATTTGATCACTATCATAGCCCATTTGGATTAATTCATCATATATTTTTTCAGTTTGATCACCTTGAAGGTTTACAGTTTCATCTTTAATAAAACCGTTACACGCTAACTTTTTCTTCCAATCTTTTAAATTAAAGCCTTCAATCTTTTCAAATGAGGTGATTGATTTTTTTCCCCTCTTTACGAGAGAAATTTTAATAAACTTTCTACTTTCATCTATCAAAGAAGATAAACTTTTGATATCCATCTATTCTTTGGATAAGATAAATTTTTCTAAAATGCGTGACAAAAAATGACAAAACCCTGGTCGGGGGTGCTCGGTGGCTGTTACTTGCCTAGTCTCGGCTAGGACTTTCGCGCCGCTGACAAGGCGGCTGTCGCTCGCGTGTTTGAGATCCCGAAAGACCTCTGAGCACCCCCAGTTATCTACTGGGCCGGGACGGGTTCACCCGAGGGTTATCACCGTAGACGGTCTCACCCTACTATCCCTAACAAGCGCCTGCACGTGCCGTATCAGGATTCAGGGGCGGCCATTCCCCACCTCCAAAAGCACCACCATTTGCTCGCTGTTTCTCTACTCAATTCAATTGGAATATTTATATTGCACCAACCCGGTTTTCTCGAGCATGTGGTGCACTTTTTTCATCCACCCACGCTTCACATATAAGACACGGTTCATCCACCCATGCGCATCAGGCAAGCCATTAATTTAGCGTGGGTGGATGAAGCGTTTCAAATATCTGACGTGTCTGAAATTCATTTGCATCAGACACGCTTCATATATTTTCATACTAGACATCAATTTGAATCAATAAGTTTACCATCGCGTGTGTTACAGAAGAATTCGATGTTTTGCTTCGAAAATTGATCCTGTCGCCCGCTCGTATCGTAATCGGATCGCTGAAAATAGTCATCTTTGACCATTCATCCACAGATTTGACAATTTTTAAATCTTTATCCGTGCCATTAAGAACTAAGCCAACGATCACTTCGGATGCTTGATGATTGCCAGCACAAACACAAATGCTACCACGAACTATTTTACCGTCTACAGGACTAGGCCAACCATATTGCTTATTTCGCTCACATCCATTACCGAAACTCCATTGGAGAGAACCTTTAATCAGTGGTCCATTCTCTTCTGCATAGACGGTGATGAACGGGTATGTTTTTTGCGTATTAGCTGCTAAATTATTATCTTGCGTCTTAGTCTCTAAATCATTGTAATCGACTTTGCTTTTTAATGCATCATTGAATTCGATTGCTAAAGTTCCTAAATCAGTAATTAAAGCGTAATCCTTTAAAGCTGATGAGTTAGTCTTTTTAGCTAGTTCATTGTTAACGTATGTAGTTGCTGCTTTTGTCTTTAATAAATCAGATACGAAACGTTTAGTGGTTGCGTCGTGATCATCCATTGGAGCGGAAATGTTAGTTAATCTCTTGTTTTGTAAATGGAAATGATTGTCTGGAGTTAATTTTAAACCTATTCTTTTTTTAAGCTTTTCTACTTTTCCTGTTGTTGATGGTTTGTCATGTTGTCCATTAGTAAACCCCATATATATATATTTATATTATATAATAGTTCCTTGACTCTTTTCAAATTCTTTCACATTTTCAAATGCTGTACTATTATTGTCCCAAACATTCTTTGTTACCAATCCTCTCACCTTAGTGAAAGGATTATCATCTACATTTATTCTTCTTATAGTTCTTAGTCCACTAGTATCAGTAAAAAAATTATTAATAATAATTGGAGCACTAATTCCACTAAAAATTAGGTTCATATGAGTGTCTTTTACCCAAATCCAAAATAGGACTTGCTTTCCTAAAGCATTATTTGGAATATTAAATGTTCTTAAAGATGGTTCATCTATTGTAGGATTTTCTGAAATTATGACTTTGCTTTTATCAACATGAATATATTCAAAGCCAAATAAGTACCTATATCTAATACTTATAGTCATTACACTATTTGTAGTTGTGCTATGTTGAAATACATAATAAAAAGTTAAATCACCTTTGTTATCACCAGTAGTTACAAATGCATATGTATTTGGTGTTTTACCTTCATTACTATCAGAAAAATACAAATCTTTTATTAAAGAAATCTTTGAATCATTACTTAATATATATTTTACTATTAATTCTACTAAATTTTTATTTTCATTAATAGTAGGATTTTCTTTTGCAATTTCACTATTTACTTTTGCAATTTCACCATCAACATATTTTACAACATTATCTTCTGTTTCATTTAGTTGTTCCACATTAACAGCATCACCGTTTTCATTCCCATCAGATAATCCTTTTATCTGACGATTACCCATATCTATAGGTGCTTCATAATAGACGATTTTGTTTCTGATGGTATAGAATCTATCCCAAATTCTCGAGTCAACATCATTCTGATGACCGGTGACACCATAAAGGACTACAAAGATGTCTGTTTCTGCATCATAAGTCGCACCACTCTTATACTTTAAAGTTAAATCAATATCTAAATCAATAATCCCAATGTTTCCATATTTATGAAAATTCACTATTGTTCTACTGTGATCAGAAAAAGTATTTGTATTATTACGTGAAACATTTAATGTTTCGGATACTGCGTCGACAACCACTTCGTCAGGATCTACTCGATTACCATAATACATTTCAAAAGCTAATGTATACTCACCTAAATCTAACGATTTTAAATCAATAGTTAATCGGGTGCTATAATAGCCGATAGCAGAGTCATACTTAATTTTAAATTGATAAGTAGCTTTGTTGATATCATAGTAATCTTTGTCGACTTTTCTTACTTTGGTAATATCATTATCATCTTCCTTAAATAAATCATCATCCATGACAAAAGAGAATTCATTATCTTGTCGGTTTGCTTTAATATTCAGTTCTTCAAATTCACTAACTTTGGATTCAATAAAAGATCTAAGTACTGAGTTATTATCAGTAACTCTCCTATTAACATAGTTAACGTTGGCAGCATGATAATCATCCGATGACTTTGGGTCTTTCAAGCGGATAATGCTATGATTAGCCATATCAAGATTTCCTTCCATGTCTCTATCTCCTAAAAGTGGTAGATAAGTAGATTTTGCATCACCAACTGTTAGGGCTGCGTCGTCTACAGAACTACTACTAATTCCAGTGATAGCATGATCACCCATTTGGAGACTTCCTGTCATTGATCTGGAACCATTTAAAGGTAAATTCAAATTATCTCCATTGTCAACATAAGTTTTATTAACAGCATCATCACCACTAACTGGATTTGGTAAACCATAAAGATAACTATTATTCATATTAATTGGACTATTACCATCAGCAACCATGGTTAATCTACCACAATTTGTAATGAGATTATTATTCATGTTTAGATCACCTGTCATATGCCTTGAACCATCTAATTTTAATACATCTGTAGGTATCTTACTTATTTCTGCTTGGACAAATGACTTGGAGACCAAATCATTTGTATCAAAAGTATTGACACCATATGGTTCAGTATTTCTTATCCGTTTACCTTTTAAGTCATAGTCATCACCTTTTAATTTTAAAAAGTTTTCATTGACATAAAGTTTATTAACAGCCATTTTAGAATCTTTTACATAATTAGGGTAATCAATGATTGGGACATCATCTTGAGTCTCTAAATCTGTTATTTTATTGTCATTCATCTTGAGATTTCCAGTCATAGCACGAGAACCATCTACTTTAAGATAAAGACTTAAATCAGACTGTGGTATGGAAGCAATTTGACTTTCTAAATAAGTCTTTGTCACAGGTTGCTGCGGCCCAGTTGGAATAGGTAAGCTAAAAATCCTATTTCCATTCATAGAAAGATTACCAGTCATGTTTTGGCTTCCGTTTAGGAGTAATACTTCTGACCTATCTGCTTTTCTAGAAGATAAATCATTAATAGCAATATCCTGTTTAGCGTCTTGATCGTCAACATATTCTTTATTGACAGCATCTTTAGGGTCAGTAGGATTACCAATATTGATTATCTTTTCATTATTCATATTGATTGGTTCAAAATTTAATATTGTTCCTGAAAAATCAGTACTTTTAACATTAAATAATCTATGATCAAAACTAGTCCTTTGTATTCCTTTGACACATCTACTAAAAAATAGAAATTTAAAATTAGAGCTACTGGAACCATAATATCGAAATTGTAAACGGATGTTCACATCTCTTTTAGAACTATTAAATATTATGTAAGCTTTTGCGTAATTGCTAAACCAATCATGACTAAAATCAATTATGTTTGCATTACCAGTGACATTTGTAAATAATAGCCTATCTGAATCACCATCTGTAACTATATTTGTTCCATCATATCCAAATATTTCAAAAACGATAGAATAATTAGGATCTATTTCTAAATTGTTCACTAGTCGAACAGTAGAATAAGCATAACCAGATTGCGCCCCTTCTCGAGGCGCTTCTAATAGTTCAAAATGATCAGTGTGCCCAGGAATAGGTATAGATCCTTTAGTACATTCTGCTTTATCACCAAAATCTTTATAAAAAGTAAAACTAGGTTGCAAATGATAATTTGTCCTATGATCTGTTGTCATCTCCTTTAATTGTTTTAGAGGTACAGCATCATTATCATTAGTAGCATCTTCTAAATCACTAATCTTATGATTATTCATATTTAAATGACCAGTCATTGAAGTTGTTCCATCTCTTTTCAGATAAGGTGACAAATCAATAGCTGGTAGGTTATTATCTACATACTCTTTTGTTGCTGCATCATTATTATCGATAGGAAGGGCTACTTCAGTTAATCGCTTACTATCAATATCAAAATTACCATCATCAGTTAGACTAAATCCAATTCCAGGTAAACCAGGATCACCTTTTTCACCTCTTCCAGTTGCTGATGTTGATTCAAGTTGTCCATTGCTAAAACCCATATATAATATACTGAATTAAATTTCTTCTTCTTCTTCTTTATCTCTTAAGTAATCAGAATCTAACATTTTGAGATTTTTAATTAATAATAATATTTCATCAGAAATAGATTCGTTGTATTTTTTTTCAACTTCTTTTAAACATTCTATTTTACTAGTAAGATTCTCTAATAAAAAATTTATCTCATTAAACACATTAAATATTTCGTGTGTTAATCTTCTCGGCAAACTAATTCTATCCATCCTATATATTTTCATTGAAATTTTTTCTAATTGTCTTTTTAGGCTTATCAATGTACACAAAACTATAAGGCTCACTAGTCGCACTCTCGAATCGCTTCTTAGGTACATTGACTTCACTGCACATTCTTGCTTTCTCTGCATTACTTGGAGAGTCAAAAATACAAAAATGTGAGCAATTCAACCTGATGTCTTTGGGAGTGAGATAATAAGATTGACTCAAATAGATTACACTGCAATTTTTATGACGACCACCAATAAAATATTCAACAAGTGGTTTTTGGTTTCTTTCACAAGCGTAGTCATCAAAGATAACTATTTTTTGATTATCTGAGTCTAAACTTTCTAGAGGAACGACATCACCATTACTCTCTTCTATAACATCATAACCAGCCTCTTCTGAAATGGGTCGAAATGTTTCTAATAGTTGTCTGTACTTCGGTTGCTCAAGATTTTTAGAAAACAAGTAAATCTTATCATAGTAGAGTAGATTATAAAGCATATGCAAAAGAACGTTAGTTTTACCACAACCGCTTGGTCCACAAATTAACATTCGAAAAGTGTCTGAAGGCATATAAGGTAGCAGTCGTTTGAAATTGCGGTCATTATTAGAAGCTGAATCATAATTAGGAATTTTCATCTATATAATTAATATTTTTTTAATAAATATCGCATATTATTTCGCATAATATAAAAAATATAAATATTATATGAGTCTCTCAAATTGGAAACGATTAGCTCAGAAACGGACTGAGACTGGAAGGATGAAGAATCAGCTTTATGATGATATCACTGAAGAGAAGATAAAGAGTAAGACTTCAGACCAGCGGATAACAAAATCATTTAGACTAGATGAAATCATAGATGGGTTAAAGGCACAAAAGCCTAAGAATAGACCGCAAGGACCACAAATGAGAATACGTCCTGCCCCAGCGGGTAAAGCAGATGAAATTGATTATGCACCAGAAGTAGATCCATATGAAGATATGGATGTAGAAGGATTATTAGATCTCCAAGATTACGTAGCGCCCCAGGCAGAAAAACAAATAATACCTAAAGGCGCGCCACCAAAATATGAAATAGATCCTAGTTTTTGGAGAGGAGATGAATCTTTACCACCAGAATATTCTTTTGTGGAAGAAGGACCTTTAGCAATTGAATCACCACCTGATGATGATGATGAAGATTTAGATAGAGGAGATATTAATAGAATTTTAGATAGTGCAAATCTTCCTAACTATGATGATGTTGAAATGAGATTATCCCAACCAGTTATGACACCAGTTAAACGTAGTAAATATCTCGAGAATAACATAAAAAGAGCAAATTCTGAAATAAGCAGTATTACAAGTAAATTTAAGACAAATACAACTAATAGACTAAAACAAGCCATAAAAAAAGGATTGCCAAAAGATGTAATAGAAAAGCTAGAGCGAGAAAAGGATATGGCTCATAAATTTGCAGATAGTAGACTAAAACCTATTCAAGAATATAGAGACTATCTAAAAGTACAGAAAAAGAAAAGTACAAAGGGAAGTGGCGTCAAGAGGGGAAGTGGTGTCTATTTCTATAATGATGCTCAAGAATTACTAAAGAAATTAACACTAATTATTGGCGAAATGGAAGCAGGCAATACAAGTGTCAAGATGAGAAATATGGGTCAAACTATCTTAGACACTCTATTAAGAACAAAATCAATCAATAAGTCGCAATATCAAAAGTTAGTCAAAAAATATTTTGCTATTTAGCATTATCAAAAAATATTTCGGGGTTTAGTAAATATTATTTACATTAGTATATGGAGAGAGAAATCTCATTAAGCAGTTTTGCAGTTAAAGATGAACCTGGTAATAGACCTGGTGATTTTACTACAAGGTTTTCTAGAACGCTGGACTATGAACACAGTGATGGGATTTGGTATATTGGTTTTAATAAAATTATTTCAATGGCTTTTACATGGACAAATATAAATTCTGGTTATAGCAATCAAAAGATAGCTTACAGTAAAGACGGTGGGAAAACATTTACAGATATTGATTTTCCAAAAGGAGTTTGGGATTACACTGATATTGATAATTACATTAAGGAAAAGACTAAAATAGTCCGCGGTGATGGTGATGAAGAATTTCCAATTACGGTGACTTTTGATGAACCAACTTTTAGAGTCTTAGTGACTTTAGACGCTAACTATCAGCTTGACCTGCGTAAATCTAATTTTGGTAAACTAATAGGATTCGATAAGGTGATCTTAAGAGATGAGAGAAACGTTAGCCCCAAAGTACCTAACCTATCAGAAGATACAGATGTCTTAAATATTCATTGTGATTTAGTCTCTGATTCATTAGTAGATGGGAGAGAATCAGATATTGTTTTTAGTTTTGGTACAGGAACGCTGAGACCTTCTTACAATTTTACCCTTGAACCGCGTCGTGTTATATACAATCCTATCAATAAAACAAGAGTTTCAAGCGTTCGAATCTATGTAACTGATGGCTTAAGAAGACCAGTCTATTTAAATCATGCTGACACTGCATTTTCATTAATCTTAAAAAAAGTTCCATTTTAATTATATATGAAGTCAAGAGAGTTCAAAAAGATTTATCACCCAAGAATGGGACGATATGTCTACAAACACCGTGGCAATGGAATTATAGTGGATAATCTTATGAAACCACTAAAAAAGGTAGCTAGTGCTTTAACTGGACAGGTTTTAAAACCATTTGCTAAAAAAGCAATACAAGCTGGTGTCGCTCATGCGGGAGAACGAGTTGGTAAAAAGGCTGCTGATAAAGTTATAGAGCGATCTGGTGAGCTTATCCGAAAAAGGCTATCCTCAGGGTCTAAAAAAGCGACAAAGTCAACAAAGTCAACAAAGTCAAAGCCAGGTAGAGCAAAGCCAAAAACGCAGGAGGAAGTTTATACACTGATTAATAATCTAATAGCACGCTCTTAAAGAAAAAAAAAATCTGATAAAAAATATATAATGGCATTTAGATCACCAGAGTACGTACAGAGAAACGAACTAGTGCAATTTCGTCTTCAAGATGCTATAAGAGCTCCTGCCAATACTCAAGAGCAAAATAAGAAAGGATACAAATTTCATGTTACTGATCGGGGTATTATGCTTGATTGGTTTAACGCCTTTTTTGAAGTGCGATTCAGATTAGACCTTCGAGCAAATGGTGGAGACAATGCAGACGCCAGAACAACAATTATTAATGGATCGCATTCATTAATTAAGCATATGGTAATAAAGAGTGCAGGAAAAATCGTCTATGACACTGATAATCTTCATCTTGTAACTTTTGCAAAAAATCTTTTAGAATATTCAGATGATTTTGGGCGTAGTACAGCCAAAAATAGTTTATGGTATTTAGATACAGATGCCACTTCAGATGATACAAACACAGGTTTGGAAAGTAGGCGTTTATTAACAGCTAACAGAGCTCATGTTAATACAAGTATTCCATTAAATAGGTATTCTTTTTTCGAAGAATTAGAAGGACGATTGTTACCTCCAATGGATCTCCAATTTGAAATAGAACTGACACCGGACGCTGAAGTATTATATGGGGCAGTTGATACATTGAGATTAGTAATTGATCGTTTTTATCTATGGGTACCCCGACTAGAACCAAAAGATGCTCTTATGTCTAAATTCATCAGTGAATACCAAAAACCCAGTAAATGGAAATACCTCAAAGAAATGTACCAAAGTTCAGATACTACTAGAAACAGTGGTGATTTCAGAATCTCAGCTAGTATTGATAAAGTACAGCATGTTTTCCTCTACTTCCAGAGACTTAAGACCAATGATATGTCAGCAAATCCTTATATTTTTGATACTTTTAAACTGAACGCAGCCAATAATAATAGTCATCTTAGTACATGTCGTCTTGAATATGGTAATGGTGTCTTCTATCCAGAACTTGAATATGATACAGAAAGTAAAACAAGAATCTATTATGATTTAATGAATTATTCATGGAAAAAGAATGATTATAATACAGGTACTCAGCTCAATATCACTAATTTTTCGAGTCTTTACCCAATGTTATATTTTGATTTAACTTATCAAACAGAACAGGTAAGCAGAGATCCAAAGCAACTGAACATAAGATTTCGCCTCTCACAAGCCGCAGCTGCTGATTTTAGAGTGCATGCAATTGTTCTCTATGAAGAAGATGTTGTTGTTGATAAAGTGGGAGATCAATTAGTTATTGTATAGTCTAAAAAAAAAATATATTTAGAAAAAAAATATTTTAATATAATATATATGAGAGTTAAAGAGAGTCAGAATGAAAGAGCAGAAAAAGAACAAATAGTCGATTTTCTTCATATTGACCCTTCAAAGATAACTTTTACAAAACCAAAACCAAATAAGCATAATGGAGCACAGATAGGAATATTATACAATCGAAAGCCATTGTTTGTTAAATATGAAGGATTTACACAATTCGGTTCAAGAGAAAAATATGATGAAGATGGTAAGTACCAAGGTACTAGTATGCAAATTAATTGTGAGGGTGAATATCTAAAAAAAGCTAAAGAATTAGACCAATTCTTCATTGATTATATTCATTCTTTTAATGATGAAGAAATACCAAGAGAGGTTGTAGAGGGATATGATGAATATGGACAAGGAGGTTCTTGGAAAAGAATTTGTAGAAAACCATATATAATTGTTAATGAAAAAAGAATGTATACAGATTACCCATCAAAGATGGAGTTTAATTTTTTTTATCGCAATGACAAACTATTTACAACATTTTTTACATGGGATAAAGAAAAGATTGAAACAGAAGAAATAGGTCCGCGAAATACAGTTAAATTTATTGCTGCCTGGTTTTCTATAACAACTGGAAATTTTGGAGCTACTTTAAAACCAAAAATAATGCAAGTAACATTTCTAGAGGAAGAAAATATTTTCGATAAGTTTCTCTTAGATGATGATGAAGAAGATGAAGAAGTTGACTATTGGATCTGATTAATAACAACTATTCCAAAGTCATAGACTATTCCAAAGTCATAGAATAAATATTATTTATGAATTTTAAAAAAAGTCCATAAATAATATATAATGACTGAACTACATCAAATTTCTATAAAACTTTCTGAAGGCCAAAAACTAAAACTATCTAAGGCTTACAGAAACAGAGAAGAAATAAGTTTACGCTTAAGTAAAAATGCGTTAAGTGGTTCCGATGTTCTTATGGTACCAATGAATACTGTTAAGAGACTCGCTAAGGCCAAAACAGCTAATCGAGGAATGGTAATTACTATATCAAAGTATAATATCAGGCGACAAACTGGGTCTGGTATCTTTAGCTCAATATTGCCAGTATTAAAGAATGTAGCACCAACTATCGGTAAAACACTAGGATTGTCTGCTCTAGCAGGGTTAGCTTCTGAAGGTGCTAGTCAAATAGTTAAGAAAATTAGTGGCGGACAAATGTATCAAGTACCAAATAATAAACTATTTATGTTAGCTCAATTGGGTGATCTACTGACTAAAGGACAAATAGGAGATTTAGCCCGAGCTCATAAAGGTGGAGAAGACTTACTTTTCCGACTGACACAACGACAAGTAGGTAATGGTATTGGAACGTTAATAGCTAGTATTGGTATTCCAATGCTTATTGATGCATTAAAAGGAGGAAGTATAAAAGGAAGAGGAGGTCCTAGAATGGGGAAATCGGATGGAGGAGGAGGTCCTCGTATGGGAATGCCTATGGCTCCACCACCTTTTATTGGGACATGGGGTAGGGGAGGAAAAAAAAAAAAAAAAGGTAAAAAAGCCTAAATTCCATAAAGATATCCCAATGAGTAATTTTGATCTTTTAGATTGGTGTAAATACTTGAAGATACCTATCAAGAATGTCCTAAGTAGAGATCAGACTGTACCACATCAGCATAAGTTAGCGCTTTTTATCTATAATTTAGAACCTCATTATATGAGTGGTAGTCATTGGGTTACAACCTATGTTCGTGATGGTACAATAAATTACTTTGACTCTTTTGGTATGCCACCTTTTCAAGAGTTGGTAAACCATGCAAAAGAGAAAAACTTAAATTTATTACACCAAAACCATCAAATACAGAATCTCTATACTACAACCTGTGGCTATTTTTGCTTGTATTTCTTGAATGAAATGCATAAAGGAATCTCTTATTTCGATTTATTGCAAGTTTTTAGCTTTGACACAGAAGAGAATGAAAAATTCATAGAAAAATACATTAAACGATTGCTTAGGTAGTTTTTTGGATTTGTCGGAGCTTATTTAAATCTCGTTTCAAACTATTTCTCAGATTTCTCACTCTTTTAGCTTCTCCAGAACAACATAAAAAGGCAAGTTTTCTATAAAGAAGTTTGTAATGTTTGTACAACGCTTCTATTCTACGTATTTCATTGTCAATTTCAATTTCTTCCATTATATATTAAAATAATAAAAAAAAAATAATTATAATATAGATGAAAAGCTATTGTGTAAAACAACGAAAACAGACAGAGTGCGTTCCTGGTTCAGAAAGGGTTGTGCAGGCAAGAAATGGTCGTGCCATGATGAAATGTAAATGCGCAGAATGTGGGATAACAAAAACTAAATTTGTTCCTTCAGGTATGACTGGGAGAGGTAGAAAAGGAAAAGGGCTATTACTGGGTAAAAACAGTCCATTTAAGGGAATTCCCCTCATAGGAGCTATATTATAGTTAACTTTGTTAACAATAGTAAAGGAACTAATTTAACATATATTTATTATAATATTAATTAATATATGTTATCTTATTGCGTTCGACAAAGAAAAAGGACAGAATGTGTACCTAATTCTGAAACTTTTGTAATTACAAAAAATGGTAGAAATGCAATGCGATGTATTTGTGCTGAATGTGGAATTACAAAATTTCGTTTTATATCTAAAGCGGAAATGCAAGGAAGCGGTTTTGATGAACTAATTGTCAAAGGGTTGGCTGCTGGTGCAAAAGGATTGTACAACCTAGGTAAAAGGGGAGCTAGTCGAGCAATAAAATCTGACTATGTAAAAGACAAAGTTAAAGGAATTGGTAAAAGGTATTTGAATAGAGCAATTGACTCTCTGGCTGATGATCTTTCTAAAAAAATCAGTGGAAGGGGAAGGGGAAGGGGTCTTGATATTCATAAAGCAATAGGTAAGTTACCTAAACCGAAAGCTGGTTGGACTTTACCAGGACACAAATATACTGGCCCTTACAATGATTTAGAACGACAAGTAAAATGGGATCGTGATACTGGACAAATCTATGAAATCTATGATCAGCCAACAGGTAAGACAGATGCTATAGCCATGCAACACGATGTTGATTACTCAGTATGTGCTGATAAGGGAGGTAATGTAAAATCATGTAAAAATGTGGCTGACAAGAAAATGGTCCGAGCTCTAGATGCAATTCCCTGGAATGAGAGACAGTGGGGTCATTGGCTGGCTAGAAACACTATTAATACAAAGCAAAAACTTGGTTTAGGAGTAAAAAAAAAAAAACGCTAAAAATTTAGACACATGGGAAGCGCTTGCTAATGAGTTACACAAACCTATAAAACGAAATTTTACCAAGCGAAGAGTCATTGCACATAATGTAGATGACATCTGGTGTTCAGACTTAGTTGATATGCAAAAGCTTAGCAAATGGAATCGAGGTTATAAATATCTACTAATGGTCTTAGACCTTTTCAGTAAATATGGTTGGATAGTACCTCTAAAGACAAAAACAGGTTTAGAAGTCGCTAAAGCGTTTGAAAGCTTATTAGTGAAAAATAAGCCTAAAATGTTATGGGTAGACAAAGGAAAAGAATATTATAACAAAAATGTGTTGGATCTCTTAGCTAAGGATAAGATAAAGGTCTATTCCACTGAAAATGAAGAGAAATCATCAGTTTGTGAGAGATGGAATAGAACTATCAAAGATAAAATGTATAAGAGATTCACTATGCAAAACAATACAGTCTACGTTGACATCCTTCCGAAAATACTCGCATCTTACAACAACAGCCGACATAGATCAATAGGAATGACGCCTATCCAAGCTAGAAAACCTGAAAACTATGGAAAAGTTTATTTTAATTTATATGGTGATTTAGCGAGAGACAATAAAAAGAATGATAAACCAGCATTTGTGATAGGTGATAGAGTCCGAATAAGCAAATACAAAAGGGTGACCTTTGATAAAGGCTATACTCCTAATTGGACTGAAGAAGTTTTCATCATAGACGAAATTAGATTCACTAATCCTATTACTTATAAGATAAAAGACTTAAATGGTGAAGTGATTAAGGGTACTTTCTACAGAGAAGAGTTACAAAAGACAGATCAAGAGGTCTATAGAATAGAGAAAATTATCAGAAAGTCAAAAGGAAAAGCATTAGTCAAATGGAAAGGTTACCCAGACGAATTTAACAGTTGGGTGCCAGCTGAGGATTTAAAAAATTTATAAAAATTATTTAAAAAAATTAGAATATTATAAATAATTATATAGATGGAAAAAACAGAAGAACAATTGAAACGAGAAAAATGGAACAAAATTACTAATGAAAGACTGAAAAATACTGAATGGTACTGTGATGTATGTGGAAATGGAAAAAATTACACTTACAGAGGAAAATATATGCATCTAAAGACAAAGAAACATGAGCGTAACATTCTAAAATACACTAATCCAGTTACTTGCACACTAATTGATTTATAATAAATAAAAAATTAAGAATTTAAAAAAAAAATTAGACATATATTATTATATATAGATGGATTTTAAAGTTAAAATTAAACCCAAAATTAAATACAAAAAGATATCTGCAGACACATTACCAAAACCATCTGATTGGTATTGTAATATATGCAAGAAAAAATATTCAAAAGGGGGAAAATATCAGCATTTAAAGACAGATTTTCATAAGCTTAATGAAGCAAAAAAAGGTCCGCAAGGTCAGCCAATACCAGCCACACCTGCCAACCCACAACCACGAAGATCTAAGAAACATGAAGATTATGTTGAAAATCGACTAATCCGTTCGATTGCAGCTAGGAGACTAAGAGACTCATACCTTGGAGGTACTTTAATAGATGATCCGATAAGTCCCTCAGTCAATTTACCAGAACCATTAAGACCTACTGAATATAGACCACCCCCACCAGTACCAAAACCCCGTACAAAACCACCAGCAGCTCCAGTGCCTTTACCGAGGCTAAAAATAATAAGACCTATAAAACCTGTACCTACAAGCCTTCAAAGTAAGGTTAAAAATGTGATTGATCAAATCGCTCCATATTATAGACCTGAAACTATAAGAGAATTCAGAAGAAATTTGAAATTTATCCCTAAAGACATCACTATTACTGAGCGATCCAATGCATTAAGAGGTAATGTTCAATCTTATGATGTACAAATTGTCAATAGAAATGACCCATCAATACAGTTAAGTAGCACTAAACGAGAAATATTTGATCTTTTAATGCGATCATTATCAGATAGAAGGGGTTTTAAATACAATACTACACTAAGGGTTCGATTATCAAAGAGTACTGAGGATGGTGTCATTTACCGAGAACCCTATTTTAACGCTGGCCCTTTTACGGTTACCAATAGAATAGATATAGAAGTGAGTATCGATGAAGGTATTGAAAGAATTTTAGAGTTAATAGCTGTTTGGCTCTCTGAAGGTTCTGGTTGGGTATTCCAATCGGTACTTTCACATATCATTAATATTGTCTCTTACTTTCCATTAAGAGGATCATCATATATTGAACTACCTGAGGAACTACGTAACCCTATGAAGGGTTTAATCAATCCCAAAAATACAGACAATAAATGTTTCCTATGGTGTCATAATAGGCATTTAAATCCACTTATAGTTCATCCGGAAAGAATAACCAAGGCAGATCGAGAATCTGTCAAACGGTTAGATTACACTGGTATCACTTTTCCAGTCACTGTAAAAGATATTTATAAGATTGAAAAGCAAAATAAGATTAATATCTGTGTATTTGGTTATGATGGAGAAGCTTATCCTATCAGAATATCAGAAACTAATTTTACAGACCACTTGGAATTACTATGGATTGAAGAAGGAGACAAGAGCCACTATGTGCTCATCAAGGATTTAGATCGATTTATGTTTTCATTCAATGATCACAAAGAAAAGAAATATTTTTGTTTGCGTTGTCTACATTGTTGTAGTTCTGCTAGTGTCCTAGAAGATCACAAGCAAGATTGCATGCTCCTTAATGGAGCTCAAGCGATAAAGATGCCCGAGGCAGGATCAAAAATTTATTTTAAAAATCACAAAAAAATGTTACCTGCACCTTTCGTAATTTACGCTGATTTTGAATCAATCACAGAAAAAATAGACGGTTGCCTACCTAGTGATGATAAATCTTACACTAGTACTTATCAAAGTCATAAGGCTTGTAGTTACGGATATAAATTAGTCTGTAGATATGATAATAGTTATTCCAAACCAGTAGAAATATACCGTGGAGAAGATTGTATCGAAAAATTTATCATGAAAATGTTGAGTGAAGTAAAAGATTGTATAAAAATAGTTATAGAACATTTCCAGAAACCATTAGTTATGACTGATAAAAATGAAACACATTTCCAAAATTCTACTATATGTCATATTTGTGAGAGAAAATTTAATGAAGAAAAAGATAAAGATAAACCTTCAAAACAAAAAGGTAGAGATCACTGCCATATTACAGGTAAATATCGTGGTGCTGCTCATAGTAATTGTAATCTTAAATGGTCTATTAGTGTAGAAAATTTAAAAATTCCAGTAATATTTCATAATCTTAAAGGTTATGACTGCCATTTTATCATGCAAAATATTGGTCATTTAATAAGACAAGATTTTAATATTAATGTTGATGTTATAGCAAGTAATTTTGAGAAATATATTGGCTTTAGACTAGGTAATTATTTGACTTTCATTGACAGTTTTTCATTTATGAGTCAGAGTTTAGATCGACTAAGCAGTAATTTAAGTGATAATGCATTCTTTTATTCAAAGAAAGCTTTTCCAAATGATGATCAATTTAGATTAATAAAGCGAAAAGGTGTTTACCCTTATGATTACATGGACTCATTCCAGCGATTCAGTGAGAAGTCTTTACCAGCAAGAGAAGATTTTTATAGTATTTTGAATGATACAAATATTTCAGAGAGTGACTATGAGCACGCAAAACAAGTATGGAGTGAATTCCAAATTAAAGACTTAGGTGATTATCATGATTTATATTTGCGTACAGATGTTCTACTATTAGCAGATGTATTTGAAAGCTTTAGAAAGACTTGTCTGGGGTATTATAGGTTAGATCCCTGTCATTATTACTCTGCACCTGGGTTATCATGGGATGCATTACTCCGAATGACAAAAATAAATCTAGACTTAATTTCAGATTTAGATCAACAACTATTCATTGAAAAGGGAATGAGAGGCGGTATTAGTAATATTACTCATAGACATGCTGTTGCAAACAACAAGTATATGAAGTGTTATAATCCAGAAGATGAAAGTAGTTATTTAATGTATTTAGATGCAAATAATCTTTATGGATGGGCTATGTCACAGTCACTTCCAACTAAAGATTTTAAATGGATTAACTCTGAAGATTTCATCTTAGAAAATTACAAAAATAATACAAAAGAAGGTGCCATTTTAGAAGTAGATTTAGAATATCCAGAAGAGCTACACGATTTGCATAATGATTATCCATTAGCACCAGAAAAGATTTTAATCACTGATAATATGTTATCAAAGTATTGCAAAGATTTAAAAGAAAAAGAAAATATTAGCAGTGGTAGAGTTCACAAGTTGGTTCCTAATCTAAAGAATAAAGAAAAGTATGTATTACATTACAAAAATTTACAGCTTTATTTATCTCTTGGTATGAAGTTGAAAAAGGTTCACAGAGTCTTAGAATTTACTCAGAAACCTTGGATGAAACCTTATATTGATTTTAACACAAAAAAAAGAACAAATGCTAAGAATAGTTTTGAAAAAGACTTCTTTAAACTAATGAATAATTCAGTTTTTGGCAAAACTATGGAAAACCTAAGAAAAAGATCTAATATCAAATTAGAAACTGATCCGGATCATTTATTGAAATTGACAAGGCAACCAATGTATGTTTCTAGTAAAATATTTGATGAAAATTTAGTTGGGGTACAAATGAAAAAGGCTAGACTAGTCTTAGATAAACCCTCTTATGTTGGATTCTCTATTCTAGATCTAAGTAAAACATTAATGTATGACTTCCATTACAACTATATCAGAAAAAAATACCCTGATGCAAAGTTACTTTTTACTGATACTGATTCTTTATTTTACCATATAAAAGCAGAAGATCTTTATAGTGATTTATATAAAGATAAAGAAAGGTTTGACAATAGTGATTATCCCAAATCGTCAGAGTTCTTTTTTGCAGAAAATAAAAAAGTAATTGGTAAATTCAAAGATGAAACAGCTGGTGATCCAATCACTGAATTTGTTGGTCTAAAAAGTAAAATGTATAGTTACAAGACAGAAAACAAGGAAAACAAGACTGCTAAAGGTGTCAAGAAGAATGTCATTAAGAGTGAATTATCTCTCTCTGATTATCGTGATACCTTACAAAAATGTAATACTATGAGGCATAAGATGCGAACTATCCGGTCAGAGTATCATCAGATATCTAGTTACCAAATTAATAAAGTATCATTATCACCTTTTGATGATAAAAGATATATTTTAGATGATGGTATCAGTAGTTATGCATATGGAAATTTTAATATTTCATAATATATATGCCTGTCCCTAATTTTAAAAAATTTTTAACTGAAGACCCACTTCATGATACTGATAGTAGTGACAGTGATTATAATCCTGATTCAGATGAGGAATCGACGAGCAGTGAGGAATCAACGAGCAGTGAGGAATCAACGAGCAGTGAGAGTGAAGATTAATCTACTTTAAAGAATAAAGTATATTAATTATTATGATGAACAAAGAGACCATTGGCAATCTACATCGTCAAAAACTTTCAGAAATTGTTCTCAAAGAAAAAAAAATACCAGATTTAAAAAAAAAAATTCTAAATTTATCCATCAAAAAAGATTATTCTAGAATTGATCAAATTGAACAAATAAGGTTACAAAATGAAATAAATGATATCAAAAATCTTCGTACTAGTTATTTATTAAAGAATGCTATTTTACTTTTTTTACATACAGAAAATAGAGCAAAACATTTTGTTGTTGATAATTCTTATTATAAAAGGTATAAATATAATATCTTCCCTGATGAACTACAATACAGTGAAAATAATATAAATGAAGATAATTATTGTTATACATGTGAAAAATTTCGAGTATTGAACGTCGATGAAGGGATAAGTACTTGTCTAAGTTGTGGAAAAAGCATAAATGTCTCAACAAATCCAGAAAAATCATCTATAAAAACCGCAGAAAATGATTACAAAAGATATAATCATTTTTGTGACTGTTTAGCCAATATCCAAGGCAAAGAAAGTTTTAAAGTCTCAGAAGATGTTATTAATAATATTTTCAAAGAAATCATTCGTGAAAGGATGGAAAATTCTTTGGAAAAGTTAACAGAAGCAGATATTAAAAGATATCTTAAAAAACATCGTAAATTACGTTATTATAATCATGCCACACAAATTTTGTATCGAATAACAAAAATACCTCCATTACAAATGACTTCTATAATGGAAGAAAAAATGAAAATGAGGTTTTTACAAATTCAGGAGCCATTTGAATTATTTAAAGGTAAAAATAGAAGAAATTTCTTTTCCTATTCATATATCATTTATAAATTTTGTCAAATACTTGGATATAATGAATTTTTACCAAAGCTAAAATTGTATAAAGATCGTTTAAAACTCTATGAACTTGATAAAATTTGGAAAAAAATCTGTGAACATCTAGGTGGTGAGAACGCTGGTTGGAAATTTATCATGTCTTAAAAATCAGCATCGTGAGAACAATCTAAATTTTACTATATCCTACACTAACCTACGCATTTTAGGCATTTTTGTGCGTAAAATAGTATGTCTAATTTTTACGATATCTACGCTACTTACACTACCTACGCATAACTACGCTGTTTTAGTGTATTATATCATATATTTTAGACTCAGATTTTTACACTAACTACGCTGAGATGCGTAAAATCCAGAAATGTCCTAGTTCCCCCATTTCCTACACTACTGCCTCCCGGTCCCTCTCCCGGTCCCTCTCCACAGTGATTCACAAACCATACATTTTTTGGTAATTACGGACGCCCAGCTTGCCATTTCATGTTGAGCTTTCTTGTTCTGATCCATTTACCAGATTTAGGATCACGGATCGATTTTACTGTTTTATCCTCGTTTTTATCATCAACTTTTGACGCTTCTTCCTCATTTCCGAATTTGCATATATCCTAAGAATCGAGACAGAGGAGTAAACAACCTGTCGGAATGTGGAAGACTGGTGTTTTTTTCCGTTTGATTCAATGAAAAATTATACCATATTGGCTGCACTCTCATTGGTTACATGACAAATAAGCCACCTATATTCTAACGCTTAAAAGTGATGAAGACCTAGTTCCCCAAACAGAATCAGAATCTAGTGCTTAAAGTGATGAAGGCCGATTTGCCCAAGCAAAATCAGAACTTGGTCTTTATTTTTTTTTTTTAAGGGTAGACTTTATTTTGCAAATACTGACATTACTTACAATATTAAGTTACTACTGCATACAATACTAACATTACTTATACTACTAATTCTTGTTACAATGCTAACATTACGTACGATACTTGCATTACTTACGCTACTAATACTTCATACAATGCTAACATTACTACTTACAGTACTTACACTACTTACACTACTGATACTTCTTATACCAAAATAAAAATGAA
Organism: Micromussa lordhowensis; assembly: GCA_964020085.1. Classification (NCBI taxonomy): domain Eukaryota; kingdom Metazoa; phylum Cnidaria; class Anthozoa; order Scleractinia; family Lobophylliidae; genus Micromussa; species Micromussa lordhowensis. Next base: position 14,051,545 of record OZ026600.1, read on the forward strand.
AGAGGAAAATGAAAAAAGTAAAAGGGGCACATCCCTCCAGACAAAGATATTTGGCGCAGCTCATGCACATAGTGTTGTCCATTTTGCACTGAATTTCTTCAGTGTGTTAGTTTTAAAAGCAATTGTACGTTCACACAGGATCTTTTCACTGAGTAAAACTCTGAAAAGAGGTTTTGTTTAACCTCGATATGATAAAGATATGATATTTTGCAATAATAACAATGATTGAAGGCTTGAAAATATCTAATTCAGGCTTATAGCCATATGAAATGTCCGTAGCGTAAGGCAACATTTTCCGATCTCCTTTCGTTCCACCAGCTGATTACCCTTTGCCAAAAAGTTTGAGCATTCACATAGAAGGTCAAGTAAATTTTCATGGGAGTGGCTAGAACGATCACAGCTCGGAGATGTTCTCGTCTTCTAGATTACTGTTAGTAGGTAAAAGGTTATGTACCACCTTATATTGAAAACATCTAAGTTTGTTTTCCATTGTGACGTTGAAGGGTAATTCATAGATAGCTTTAGCCGAGAGATTTTGTTCGACTAGTTTCCTTTCTACATTGGGAACTTTAAGCATGTTCAGCACAAACATTTTGCGAGCAGTTTTGGCCGTGACGTTCGCAGAAGTGAGGTTGTGGTCATCACTTCCCATTCCGCGCGCCAGACATTTTCGATTGTCTTGTCGCTATAGGTTTCTTGTAAAAAAAAATTACATCATATTTGCCATTATGAAGCCACCGAAAAAAATTTCTGCGTTGATCGCCAAGTTTATACCTCTAATATTCAGAGAAATACATTTCAGATTCATCATAGCATGTACGATTAAACTCCAGTGCAAGGCTGCAAACAAACACGCTTGGTCCAGAAGGTGTGCCAAACAAAAAACTACAAAGAGCATTACACAAAAAAAACAACCGAAAATAAAGTAAAGGCTGTAAATTCTAACTGGTTGGTCATCTAATGATAATTTTATAAAGATTTTACCTTCTATCGTCCAAGTACTGTGCCACTGCTCCGACTTCTTGCGTGTCCAGAGACTTTTGTAAAGTGCTCCTGTCGCATTCTTGTCAAGTTTTCATTAATGTACACAATGCCAGCGCCTTGAAAGATATGGCTCATATTTTGATTCCTAAGACTTGTGCGAACTCCATATAGCCCCTTCTCTGTACGTTGTGATTTGAATCTAACAATAATCGGCCTGGGTTTGCTTCGGTTCCTTCCTGTAAACATTCTGTGACAAATGTCGATATCGTCACGTCGAATCGTAATAACATTGAGCGCATTTCCAAGTGTAATAACTTGCTCGGCTAGGTTTTCCTCTGTTTTCTCCGGAATACTATGTATTTCCAAATTGTGCTTGCGGGTGTATTGTTCGAGATCATCGATTTGATTAATCGCTGTCCCCAAATCGTCGTGTAACTGGTCCCGCTCTTCATTAGCTTGGTCTAAGGTTTTCTTCAAGGACTTCACTTCACTCTTTAGAACTTTATCCTCGGTCTCTAGTTCCTCCATTTTATATGGAACTCCAGTGACTTCTGAAGCTCGTTGTACTGTTCACGAATGGCTTTGTTTTCTTCAAGCAGCTTGCTTGTATCTTCTTGGATATTTAAGACTTTCCAGATCTCCTCCAGTTCCGTCATGTTAGATTTTGCAAATTTCACGGATTTTGCAGGCGGTTTCTCGGTTTCCGGAGAACTGTTATCACTACTTCTGTCAATACGTTTACCCGGGAAATAGTATGTTGTTTGCCCTTCCTTGCGGGGAATATAAGGCAGACTACGAAAACATGCTGCCTTCCGCCATTAGACCCCAGGTCTCTCCTTAGTCTTAATGTTGATGAAGATCCAGCTGCTTAAGCCATCAAAGTGTTCCAGGAAACCCACCATAGGTACCTACACAAACAGAGGAAAACAACAGAAAACTATAAACTCTCAAGAAATACGTAAGCTTTACCAAATATTGAAATGTATGTTTTACCACAATTTCTACTTATCTCGCAATCTGATTGGCTCATTTGACGTTGTCGATAAGAGTCCAGACAACTCTGCTCGCGTCAATTTGTCACGCAATGCCTTTTTCAGCTCGCGCTTTGAAAAAAACCTTTTCTTTGACGTTGATATTGTGGTAAAAAACAAATCGAAATGTGTTTTAGCGCGGTCTGTACTCTTATCAAGAACGATATGCGTCAACACAGTGGTCAAAATGTTGCGGACTCACGAGGTGCAGCCGAGTGAGTCCACAACAAATTTTGACCACTGTGATGACGCGTATCGTTGTCGATAAGAGTACAGACCACGCTAAACCACATTCGATTTGTTAAATTTATGACAAATTGCATTATACTTAATGATTTATTGATATATGTAGGATTATACAAATGGATATATCAAAGATCACATATTTCAATTGCCGAGAAATATATGAAGACATGATTGATCATCGCAGTTATACAACAACTTAAGGAGGCTGGCAACAGTTTCTAGTACTTTTCTAACAGCTATACTTTAAAGGATAAACACTGCCACTGTTTAACAAGTGATGCTACAATAATGGTATCATACAAATTCCCAATCGTTGTTTAACTCGTTGCAATCATCTATTTTACATAACAAGTTACCATAGCAACGATATGACTTGCTAAAAACACCCTTAAATTTAGCTTTAAGCGCTTATAACTCAAAAACGAGCTCGGTGACCCCTACTTTTTATCCTCGAATTATGATAAGCCTGATAAGATGCAACTTTTTGGAAAAGTTTAAAAAAATTCTGTGGAGTGCGTTCAGAGCCACCTTAAATTTACGAAAATTTAAGCTTGTTTTTGAGTTATTAGCGCTCAAAGCTAAAATTAAGGGTGTTTTTAGCAGGTCATATTGTTGCTATGGTAACCTATTGTGCCACAAATTTGACAGCAGCATGTTCACCAATGATTGATTGGTACCATGATTTTGGCATCAACCAATACAGAGTAGTTATGACCCATCCAAGTCTACGTCTTGGAAAGTGCTGGAAACTGTTTCGAGCCACCTTAAGGAGGCTCGAAAGGGTTTTTCGTTGCTATATTGCTTGTGAAACGATGGAAGATTACAAAGAAGGATGTTTAATGGTGTGGGCAAACTATATGTCTCCTTGCAACTCTATTATTGGGCTATACTTTAAGGGTACTTGTGACGTCATATCAGTTACCATGGCAACGCACGAGGTCCACAAAAGCGTCCTCTAAATTTCAGTTTTTGTAAATTCTCTGAGAAACTAATTCGGTGACCTACCATTTTTATCTCTTTGTTGGAAAGTTCCCTAAATTCTTTAACTTTTCAGACAGTATGGAAAAATTCTATCTAGAAGAATTAAATATATTTAAAGAAAACGCGTTTTATGGCTTACAGAAAATTCCACTAGATAATTTTCCCCGAAACTTTTATATCTGAAGTGCCATCGCGAATGGTGCGTGTATGCAAAAAATCAAGATAGGTCACCGAGCGAACTTTCGAGCTATAAACAAATGTTTTCCGAAGATTTTATTTCCGGTTGGCGCGATTTTACGCAGCATTAACTTCCGGTGTGCTGATTTTAATACTGATTCCGCTGACGCGTGCATCTTAGTTATGGCGTGTGTAGATTGCGCGCGCGCGTGCACCCAAAAACCCTTTCGAGCCTCCTTAAGATGGCATTACCGCATTGTATTGCCGGCTACTTTAGAGAAAATATATTCTCTTAGTGGACGGAGTTGCGACAATTCCTTTGATACTTTAAAATATAAAACCCTCGTATGCAGGAAGAATTGCAATGATGTTTTTGTTTTCCAGCTGGTTACTTAAATATTTCGACTTTTAAACGGTTAGTAATCTTAATACATCTAAGTGAAGTTTTCAAAGTATCAAGCGAAAAAAGCTTAATATTTACTTTTCATAGGCATAAATTAAGCTGCTCTTCCGTAATGTTTATTCGGTGGCATGCGAATCGATGTTATTAATCATATTACGTTATTAATTACGAACCACATACCTTATCTTTTTTTTCCAACCGCTTCATTGATTTTTACAGCTGCGAAGTTGTTTCATCAAGTGAAATGAGAAAGAACGAAGCATAAAGCTTCGACCTCTTTGCATCCATAATGGTGGTTGTTTTGAAACTTTGAATTTATTGCGTGTAAGTAGTTGCAAAAGATTTATTTTTTTGTGATATCGTACATGAAACAAAATAAAAAACGAAAACAAACTCTCGAGAGTGCGCAGTACGGACTAAAAATCATCTTTAAATGTACCAAACAAATGTTCGATGATCGGCGATTTGGTTGGCAGGCTTTTTACTGGGGATTGTTAAGTTGGTGGAACAAAGTTACAATTACGAACTGCTAATTCCTGGTTACAAAAGATTGAAGTCATTAGATGTGAATGAACACTTTATGTTCAGGCGCCCACTCGGGTTCCTTCAACTAAACTTTATTCGCCCGCACTCGTAAGTTAGACGCCTCAGGCGACGGGGTGAACGTTAGGCAGCAGCCTTGAGGTTCTAAACTAATTGATCGTAAATGTAAAACACCTGCTTTGGTTCACTGTGTTTTGATTCACTGAGTTATATCCTCAGTATTTAAAAATCGTAAAGGAGATGTTCTCTTAAACCAACTAGCTGACCTTTTTCAATGAGCAACTAAACAATAATTATCAGTGTGGTAGTGTGACATAGAAATCCTGTGTGAACTGTCTTGTCTTGTCTTATATCAGTGATTTCTTCCATCGGTATTTCAAAATTATTGGCATGGATGTGTTTTTTTCTTGTTTAGGTATTGAACTTGGAGAGTTTATTCCTTCCCTGGAATCCCTACTTGAAGCGGAAGAACTGAGAAATGTCGGTTTGGCTGAAAATCACCAGTTCCAGTATCTTCTCAAATCAGGATATGAGCAGGTCATGAGAGCCTCTAGTCTCGCCAGTTCAAGCTAGAATCAACTGTGTCATCTTTAGAACTCTGAACCACGTAAAATTAAACCAATAGCCATTTGTTAATTAACAAGCAAAATCTTTCAGAGCAGTAATCTTGTAACTTCTCGTTTCTCGTACTTTGCTCCTCAAAATAGTTTTTCAAAGAAGCTGTGAGCCTGTACTTGAAAGTAACTGGGATCCTTTTATTATATATCAAGCTTGTTACATCATTTCAATTTTCAAGTTATTAAACGATGACGTAAATATTGGTCCAGCACTCCTTTCTCTAGTGACAAAGCAAAGGACATTATCCATAATGATTTACATCTAATCCGAAATTGGTGTTTGATAATTGTCTTCTGCTCAACCCAGAAGAGACAAAGCTCATAGACCCTTTGCATAAATGGCGCCTAAATTTGAATAACAATACTATATACATCCTTAGCCTCGTGCTCATGTTTTCAGACAAAGGATTTTTCACATGAATGTGAGGCTAAGGATGTATAAGTATTGTTATTCAAATTTAGGCGCCATTTATGCAAAGGGTCTATGCTCTTTGGTAGCCGCCCGATGAATCGCAGATTATCTGATTTTAAGCTCTCGTTGCTCGGAAAGGAACTCATGCCGTCAGAGTCCATCAGGGATCTTGGGGTAACATTCGACCCTACTTTGTCATTTAACAAACACATCTCAGTGACAGCTTCATCTTGTATGAGTAAATTAGCTCAGATCAGTCGGGCAAAACACGCACTTAACTTCGACCTATTAGTGATCATCATAAATGCGCTTGTTTTTAGTAAACTATACTACTGCTCTTCAGTATGGTCTAACACCTCTGCCAGTAATATGCAAAAATTACAACTCGTCCAGAACTTCGCAGCTCGGATAATTAGTGGTGCAACGAAATTTGAACACATAACTCCATCACTCAAGAACTTGGGATGGCTCCCCGTAAAAAAGCAGGTTTATCTCCGGGATGCTATTTTTGCATTCAAGTGCATGACGGGCTGTGCCCCGACTTACCTGATGTCACAGTTTGCCACAGGAAGGCAGATATCTGACTGAATAACAAGAAACTCACAACAACTTAACATTCCTTTATTTAAAACCGCTACTGGCCAGAGATCATTCCACTATAGGATAGTAAACTTATGGAATTCATTAGACAAAGATTTAAAACTGTGTAAAGACCTCGTAAACTTCAAGAAAACTCTATAGTCAAGGATGCTGAATGAGTTTTTAAAACAAGAATAGTTTTAACTCCTAGTTTTATACATTTTACTGTACATATATATTTTCTTATTGTATACATTTATTGTACTGTTCACTGAAAAACCCTATTCGGGAGTGTTCAATTAAGTTAAACCTTAAACCTTAAATAATTTATTGGAGTCCGCGATCCTTTTGTTGAAGTCCTCCATTCTCTGATGACAATTTTGATTTGCTAAGAATTCATATCGAGTACTCTGCACATGCTCAAAAGACCGGGCCCGTTTCAAATCCTGCTGCGGACCAAAAGGATCGTGGCCTCTGGAGATGAGAACGAGAATGTGAGTTGTCGCGTACATTGCTAGAATCGTCGGCCAATCGCGTCACATGTAAATGACGCTAACCATCAAGTGAAACGCGGGTAAGACGCGGAGGTTTCTTGGCAAGTAAGTGTTCGTTATATGTATCTGTTTTAACGCAAATTCGTTTGGAAATTTCATGGTTAAGATATTAAAGCTTGAGAGAAACTGTGATTTTTCTGGACTGTGCAGAACAACTAGAACCTGGCCTGCTTTGTCGAGATGCGAATTGACCAGCGTTTGTTATCTAACTTTGAACAGTTCTGCTCACTAACAAGACATTCAAGCACTTTTGCTATGAAAACACGGCTTCATTGTGGTTTGCTCAATACATTTTAACAGATTTATACAAACATTAAAATTGGCTAGAACATTCTTGACCACAAAAACTATCAACCCTTGCCTATCATGAACTTTGACAAGCTAGAAAACAATAATAAGACCTTTTTTTAATTACTGGAGTCTTCTCAACTTGTCTGCCTCAGGGAATGTATTCCTGTATAGAGAATGGCAGAAACGAACCAGGCTGTTCACGTGCCAGCACATTTGGTCCCATCAACAGCAGAGGTTGTGAGAATGTATGAAGAAAGAGGTGGAAAGCTTAAAGTGCCTATATCACCAAAACTTTTATTTTCCCATTTGATTCTATGTTTCATGCAATGAACTTCTGCGAAAAAAAATTTCGATTTGGATAAAAAGCGATCTTTTAATGAAGTTTTAAAAACCTGAAAATCCTATTTTCTTGCGGTCGACCCGTGCCGCTGATCACAGCATCGACATGCTCAGAATTGTGACGTAGATTCAGGAACGTGTGAGTTCACGCTTGACTTATCCCACTTGTTTTACCTCTGTAAATTTAGCTTCGTAGTCCATGCAAAATGCTCCTTTCCAGCATTTTGTATGAGCTACTAACTTACATTTACAGAGGTAAAACAAGCGAGATGAGTCAAGCCTAAAGTCACGTGTTCCTTAATCTACGTCACAACTCATTCAAAACGAAGGGAAGACTGGTGCGAATGGTGGACCAAAATGGCGGCAAATTTGAACGATTTTAAAACTTCTAAAAAAGATTGCATTTTATCCAAATCGAATTTTTCTTTCGCAGAAGTTCATAGGGTGATATATAGAATCAGATAAGAAAATAAAAAATTTGACGATATGGGCACTTTAATAACGATCCTAATGTTGGTTCTGACCCAGTTGCTGAGCATGAACATCAACAGGAATCAAGAGAGTTTTTGTTTCACTCTAGGAATCCTTCTTTTGAAGTATTATTCTGGTAATATATAATTAATGTAAGCAACTCATTAGATCATTAATATTGAGGCGTGAGCTGTCCAAGCAGTACACATACATGTACCACACCAATTCAGTGTATTTCTATGAACAACAACCAACAATGCAATCAACTCAACAGTAGACTGAATTAATCGTCGTAATTAATTCAGTAGACTGAATTGATCGTCCTCGACTTTCTCTGTCCGACCTCGTAGCTCAGTCGGCAGAGTAACGGTAGATCTAATCTGGAGGTCGTGGGTTCGATTCCCACCGAGGTCAAAAGATTTTTTCTTTACCTCGTGTGGTTCCCTGATTCCCTTTACTAGG
>OZ026600.1:14069634-14079634 GCA_964020085.1 Micromussa lordhowensis
GCTGCTCAGCAGGAAATTCACGCTGTCGATGAATCTCAGGTTTCCAAGTGAAAATGAGATGTATTTCTCTGTGTTTGTCGGGATACATTTGATTTCTCCCTAAACCCTCGCCATCGCCTGCATCAGCAGGTGGCCATCGTAGCCTTTCAAGTTGTGAAAGATTACTGGTATTGGCATTGTTTTCGGGTTTAGTTTGAGCTTGAAGTTGCATTCGTTGTTCGCGGCTCCGCGGTATTTTCCTGTCATGTGGTCGTGATCTCTCACTGAATCTTTGAAGTTGGGCACAAGCAGCGGATCTGCACAGAACAGGCATGTTTCCTGAGTGTTGGCGATCCATTGATCGATTTCGTCTTTTGGTTGTCTCCTTTCGTGCGGCACGTATCTATTATTTACCGCCTGGTGGTAGCATCTTCTGTGGCTTTGGCCGCTGTATTTTTCTGAATCTGGATCATACACTGCCATCGAATCGAGATATAAGTCTTTATGCAAGCTTTTGTTGCAGATGTGGCATTCTCCGGCTCTCTTGTATTTTTGCCAGTCTTCATTTGTCATTACCAGCGGCCTTTTGTTTTCCATGTCTTTTCGCATTTCCATTTCATGGTTCTGAAGGTATCTCAGAAATATGAATACCGCATCTTCGCCCCTGTAAGTGTATGGCCCAAAAGTCTGCCCATCGCTTCTCACAACCACATAAGAAAACCCGCAGGGCTCATGCTTCTCTGTTTTTACTGTAAAGCTTTGTTTCTTGTCTGGCTCACATGTGGCTATCTTTCTCACTAGACATTCAAAGTCTGCATAAACCACATAAGGCGCTTTCATCTGCTTGTGGTAGTTTGTGAAAGACATCTTGTTTTCGCCTTGTTTCGGCATGTTCGTTCTTGTCGGGCTTTTCAACAGCCCTTTGCACTCTGGTTTGTGCCTTTCGAGAAACTCCCTCTTTGAATATCCGTGAAGGCAGCGTTCGCAGAAATGCTTGCTTTCATTGTGCCTGTTTTGGTCGTATAAAAGTGCTGAAAGCCTTTTCACAAGGCTGTAGTGCGTGTTCTCGCCCTGATTTGTCAGCATTAAGTTAATTCTTGGGACTTCGCCACCTTTTTCGCTGATCCTATGTACGACCACTTGCTCTTTTTCCCATCCGAACACGTTAATTGCGAGATTCTGATTCTGCCTCTCCAGCCTGTCAATCTGTGAAACCGGGGTTGGAAAATCAATACCGGCAAAATTTAGGCCATCATCTGTTGGGTAGCTAGATGGCCTTCTCATATTACCCCTTGGCTGAAACAGTGCTGCACGAATTGCCCATCTCAGGCATTCGTTGTCCCTGTTTTGTATGTTAAGGACCGCTTTCTTGTTTTTCAACTTTTTGGGCAGCTGCATGTAACTCCCACCGCGCATTGGCTGATATCGCGCTACATTGATGAAAGCTTCCAGAATTTCCTCCATTATCCATCCCGAGCCCCTTTCGGACCAGGCCTCTATCTCGCCCTTAACCTCGTCAACGAACTGGTTCAACGATGGAGACAAGATGTCCATGTTGTGTTCATTCAAGATCACTGGCTGCATCCGATTGAAATAATGATCCATTTGTTGGCGTTCTTCATCACGAATCATGTAAAATTTCACAAGAATGCCGAATTGTATTTTCACACTCTTCATGGTTTCAACTTCATGCGTGCAAACGCTGATGAATGAATTTTTCGTTTTTTGGAAAAATTTGAACAGGTCTTTGTTGCCGCTTTTAACCTGCATTTTCCACACGCGTAGCCATTCGTTGAAATTGTTCCTCACAATTTCAAAACCACCCCTTATGCTGGGGCTAATTGGGGTTGGAAGCCTTTGATTCTCCTCGATCGAACCATAAAACATTTCAAGAACATCTGTCGAAAAATTTGCAGCAGCCATTGCTTTCTATATAGGCGGCACATTTGTTCAATAGAAAATAATTCTATGACGCAAAACAATAACCTGTGTTTTAACCAACACACATAGATGATGGGGCGTTCTGTGACAACTTTTTAAGTGGCCCCTGGCGAGGCTTTGGGAGTCAGGGGCCACTACAAAAAAGTTGTCACAGAACCCCCATCATCTATGTGTGTCGCGCACACGAGCGCGTGCGCGTACAAAACATAAGAGATTTCCTTCAAACTAAGCTCGATAGCGAGATAAAAGCTAATTTCCTCTTAAACGAGCATGGTGACCCCCACTTTTTATTTTATAAATTCAATGAGAACAATATCCGCAATAACTGAGAAAAAATTTGGCAGAAATCTATGGCTACTTTTTTGGCAAATGAAATAAATGCTACAGATAGAGACGTAACGGGCCCATTAGAGCAAGTCCAAATTATGTTTCCTTTAAAGGATAAAAATATCAGTTAATAATGCAGGGTATTTGAAGCCATTTCTTCTGGGACGTAGATGAATAAGCAATCAAAGACAGTCGAATTCTGTGTGATATAACACGCCGCATTGAAAAATAATCGAGCTTATTTGTTGCGCACTGAGATAACCAAAAGTCACCAAAATAACCATATTTGTTAGCATCGTGGCATGAAAACAAGCACGGTGACCCCCTCTTTTTATTACGTTTTTAATATCTCCTTGTACTGTAATGACACCGTACCAAGTTTCATCGGAAATCTATGGCGGGTTCTTTTACCCGGGAATCACCTTAATTTAAATAGCATTACTTGGTAGCGTAGCTGATTATTACGTCAGTGCCAATTCTAGCGCGCGCATGGTGCCCTTCGCGATGCGCAGAACATGTGCGCACTAACAATGGTAGGAACTGTCCTTGACCGGAATAACAAGAATCCTGTGATCGAAAACACTGTATCCCAGATAGCCTGAAATGTCAGTCACCTCCCTCCCTCAGCCTAATCCCCGGGCGAGAGTCCTATGTCCCAGAGGTCTTCTTTTCCCGTTCCGCAGGACAAGGGTAACGTGGGCTCTGGGAACGAGATTATGCGATTATTTAGTAGGCAATAGGTGAGATGAGGTGAGCTTTCCGTAGAACCTTACAGTGACCGAGCTCCGGGGAAGATACTCCCTTATATGGGCTTTATAGGTATGTGTGGCCCCAAAGGGTATGGTTTTTCAGCCGTTTTGGTCAATAAATAGGGTATCGATTTTGGCCATTTTGGTCTCCTGGGTATGGTTTTTGCACTCCAGTCTTGAATTGGGTATGTTTTTTAGAAGAAGCTACTTTATCATTATCGATAGGACCATCGAAAGCTCTTCATTAATTATGTTTAGAGGAAATAATAATAATAATAATAATAATAATAATAATAATAATAACAATAATAATAATAATAATAATAATAATAATAATAATGATTTATTACTTATAGTGCGCCTGTTACATTGGAAGATGCTCACAGGCGCATTACAAAGAAAAGTTACAAAATCAAGAGAAACTTAATGTACCTTAATTACAAGTTGTTATTATATATAAAGCTCGTTAAACTTATTTACAAACCTATTTACAAAGGATAATCTATATGTGATTAAAAATAAGTCGCATAGTTACTGTTTCTCGTAGCAGCTGAATGCATCGCGGAAAAGATGCGTTTTCAGGAGACGCTTAAAAATGTTTACATTGTTCGCATATCGTATTGCCTTGGGAAGACCGTTCCAGAGTTTTGGTGCCGCATATGTAAATGAGCGGTCACCAAGAGTGGCAAGACTCTTGAACGCAGGATACTTCAATAAGAGTGTGTCCGAGTTAGTTCTCAGGTTGTATCTCCCAGGATTTTTCAGTTCTATGAGTTCTGATAGGTACAGGGGTGCAAGGCCATTAAGAGTTTTATATACAAGCAATAATATCTTAAACTGGATTCGGTAGATAACAGGCAGCCAGTGGAGATTGTATAACGAAGGTGAAATATGCTCATAGCGACTGGTGTTACAGATGACACGGGCGGCCGCGTTCTGGACGCGCTGAAGTTTTTGTAGTTGGTTACCTTTCAACCCATAGAGCAGGCTGTTGCAGAAATCTAATAGGCTGGTAACAAACGCATTCACTAAAGTCATAAATAAGGTATCAAAGTTTTGGTCGGGTCATAAATAGGGTAGGGAAAACAGATTTTGATCATAAATAGGAAACGGGAAGCAGGCCGCACATCTCCAACCAATTTTTTTGGGAGTACCCCCCCCCCCACTCCCCCAACCCCTCGGGAACCGAGCCAACTTCTGGTAGGCTGCCTAAGTTACTATTCACTACTTGCACGTACCCATGATCCTTTGCGTTGTTGGGGGGTAACCATTAGAATAAATGTATTGTATCATGACAAAAATTAGTTCGGTGAGCTCGGGAAACCAACTACTAATGCTTAAAAATGCACCAGAATTTACCAAAATCATGATAGGAGAAATTTGTACTAGTTTATAACTAAATGTAGAGAATTTTTTTTTGTCCATACATCGTCTTGTAATTTTACACGATACTCTGGGGGTTTGAGGCAGGTTTCAGTTGGACTCTGTTCCTTCGGATCGTGGTGCCATGAGAGGTACGAATAGTATAGGACCGTCCGTTGTCTTTCTTTATGACTTCCCCATAGATCCATGGTTTGCCGCGATGGCGGGGAGGTGGCTTGACATATGCGTAACTGCCAACTTTGACTGGTTTTTGCTCCACACTGGCTGACTTGTCGTAGTATGCATTGCTGTCATGCCTTTACTTAAGGATGTCTTCTTTTACGATGCTAAAGTTAATCATGGCAGGTGCCAAGAGATGATCAGTGGAAGGCAGTGTGGTGCTAGTGCATCGTAGGAACATACGCTGAGCAGGCGAGTATGTGTGCCCTTGAGGTGGGGTGTTTCTGTAGAGAAGTAGAGCGGTGTGGAAAGTCATCGGCTTTCTTTAACATGGACTCTGCAACTTAAACGGCAGCTTCTGCTCTTCCATTACCTTTCTAATCACAGCGTCATACTCGTCTAACAAGTCAGTCTTCCTCAACTTCCGCACAGGACTGTTTAATCTGCGCAAACTTCCTTCCCGGTTGTTTGGCAAAGGAGGACAGTTTCCCTTCCAAGGGAGCCCAGTTTCGTACCATCCTTCTGGAGAACGAACCAACTGTTCCTTGAACTCATCATAAACCGCACTCTGATCTCCAGTTGCACAGTCCGCCAGTCCTAATACATCAAGAGCACACGTTTCCTCGTAAATCAGCTATTTAATCTTCAAACAATCACAGCCTACTTTCACAACGAATCTCCAGGCAAAAGCTCAACTACGACTCAACCGCGTGCATGATTTCTCAACTAAAAGTAATGCTATAACCAGGAGTACAAAGTACATTCTAACGAGATTGATTGGAGTCACATTTCCGGTCTTACATAACAAAACAAATGATAAACTAAAATAACAGATTAAAGCATTGTTCACTGTTCCCGACATACTCCCCCATGACTCGCAAAAATCGAGGCATATGTGCACAGGGAACTAATTGAAAAGTGTTTTCTCTAAGGAAATCAAAATCAAGAAAAAATATCAACGTTCTCTCAGGTCAAGGAATTCTCTAAGCTCAAGGTTCTTAATGTTCAGTCCAGCTCCTTCTCCTCAGCTACTTCTTGCATTCGAAGCCTGGCTGCCACTGCTGCATCTCGTGTGGGTCTAAACACAGGCGCTGTGGGGTTGAGGGCTGTCGTCTCTCTCTGCACATTCTGTTTGTCACACGACAGTTCCAGGGGATAGAGGTGCTGGATAGGGCGTTCGAGGTGTGATCGACCTGCTCATAACCTCGCACCACGAACTACACCATCTCTTCCTTCAATAAGCTGCTCGACGATTCCAAGAGGCCAACAGTTTTGGTTTCGCTCAACGGACTGAATGACGACTATATCTCCAACAGCAATGTTGCACTTCTTGTCAGCATGTTTAACACGATGGCGCTCACGTAATGAACGCAAGTACTCGGCCGTCCATCGACGCCACAACGCATCTTTTACCCTCGGCAAAAACTTGGCACGCTTACGTGAATCTTTGTCTTCCAGCTGGTGTTGCTGTAATTCGGGCAGGATATTGGTGTTGAGGAACAGCAACGTGTTTGGCGTCAATGTAGGAAGTTGGCCATCTTCCTCTTGGTAGCACAGCGGACGATTGTTAAGGGGTAACTTCGACGTCCAGGATAACTTCGTTTAACTCGTCCCAGCTGAGCTGTCCTTGACCAACTGTCATGTAAAATGCTGACTTCATTAACCCGATTAATCGCTCGAATTGTCCGCCCCACCAGGGCGCTCGGCTGAGGTTGAACTGCCAACTGATGGACTGATCACTTAGAAACGAGTGGAACCTTTCATCTTTCCCTACTTTCTTTAGCTACTTGGCTGCAGCGACAAACGCCTGACCGTTGTCGGAGTAGATCTTCGATGGTCGTCCTCTTCTGGCAATTAATCGCTTTAGGCTCTTGATAAACTAGGTAGTCTCCAAACTTGGCAGTAACTCCAGAAACACTCCGCGGGTTAGGCTTAGCTGCAGGAGTGCAACACCACATAGGCCTTTTGCCTTCCCTTGCGCTTTTCGCGGTATTTCACAGGCCGGGCAAAATCCACGCCTATCACGTTGAAAGGTGTGTTACCTTTCGTTCTCTTGGCAGGGGTGCTGGTGGCGGGTTTGCGAAGGCCACAGCTTGAAAGTGTTTGCATCCGCTGCATTTTCTCACGACTCTCTTTGTCAATTTCCGAAGACGGGGTATCCAGAACTTCTCTCTCACGCTTGCCATTGTTAGACTGACTCCCCCAAGGAGTGTAGTGACGTGGGCCCGTTGAACTATCTTCGCTGCTAGTATGGCCGAGTCGGGCAGGTATATTGGGTACTCGCCCTGGATCCGTCCTCGACATTCCAACACTCTCTCTTCACTAGGCTGCAGGTTTAGTTGTTCTTGGTCTTGGCCAAATTTGGCGTAGCTCATCCCCTGTAGCTGTGCTCTCTTGACTAGGAACATCTGACATTTCTCAACCTCGGCTGTAGTTAGTGGTCCCTTGGTCGTGCTGGAGGGTTTCCGTGAATTATGCAGGAATTGCATGATCCAAGCACCAATCCTCACGGCCTTACGCAGTTCGAACTTCCATAGGATCAAATAAAAACCATCACAGGTCTCGACTCCAACTGCGAACACTTCTTGCTTGAGCTTTCGTTTTGCCATACTCTCGTGGCTTGGTTCCGGCACGATGTTATCTGGCCACTTGTCAGGTTCTGAGAGCCAAGTAGGTCCATCCCACCACAGGTCTGCGCCTACTACACTACCACCACGGCTCCCTAGATCGGCGGGGTTGTCGGTTGAAGGAACATGACGCCACAGCACGTTTGTGTGAGACTGTATTCTGCTGACACGATTCTGCACAAACTGACGGTACTCCCCTTTATCGGCAATCCAGTGTAAGGCAACTGAACTGTCCAACCAGCAATAGTCGTTAGTCGCAAGGGTTAGTGCTTCTAGTGCTTGACGAACATTGGCGATTAGGTTCACAGCCATGTGACCTGACACGAGCTCCAAGCGAGGGATCGTTAGACCTTGTTTCGCCAGACGGGACTTCGCAGTCACCAACCCTTGTGATACACCAGAAGCTTGCTTGACCACAGCATAAACTGCAGCACACACTCCACGACCGCTAGCATCACCAAATGCATGGAGCTGAATCTCATCGATGACTAAGAATGTCCGAGCAAGCACGTTTCTGAGAAGCTGAGCTATCCATTATGTAGGATGTCAACCTTTGTTCGTTTTTATGCTTTGTAATTAAGCAAATTTGCTTTGTATCAACCCCGGCTTGGTGAAGTCTTTTTATAGTGGACGCCCTTACGCAAAGTCCAGCCTTTTTGGAAATATTGGGCATAAGTTGGGCGATGGAATTCTTTCCCAAGGGCTCGTTCTTGTACCAACACTCTGCCGCCTTGTCCCGTAATTGCACAGTGAATACCAGCTCGTATACCAGTCAAGGCACTTGGCGTGAGATCTGTTTTCTTGTTTGTTTTCACCTCGGCAAAAACATTTTCGCAGAATTCCGTTTAGTTCAGCCGGGCTCACGGTGTAAAGATCACAGCTTATTTTTCACTTCTCTAGCCACTGAGTGAACTTCTTCAAACCCCAATCAAACCCCAAATCAGGAAGAAGAGATCTTCTTCCTCTAGTTGAGAAGACTGAGAATTTAAATTTTCTTCGTCGTGTACTGTGTTTTCAGCCATGATTTGGGCATGTAAATGGCTCCATCATTTCTTTCACTAACGCTGCAAGTAAACGACGCGAACATTCTAATGGCTTCTCGAGTTTGATTGGCTACTTATAATCGTACGACTGTTTGATTCTCACTTTTCATTGGTTTATTTCAGTGGGCTAAAATGCATTTTCTCCATTTTGGCCCGCAAAATGCGCCACAATACCCGACAAAGATGATAATAATCCACATTTTGGTCATCCCCATTTTACTTAGCATCCGCATTTTATCATCCACATTTTATCATCATCAATTTATCATCCACATTTCATCATCCACATTTTATCATCCTCAGTTTATCATTCTCGTTTTATTGCAGCATTTCATCATCCACATTTTATCATCCTCAGTTTATCATTCTCGTTTTATTGCAGCATTTTATCATCCACATTTTATCATACGGATTGTGTCATCCTAAGTTTTTTTATGATCCTCATATTATCAACCGTATTTTAGGTTCCTCATTTCATTATCCTCATTTTACCATCAGCATTTTATCATCCACATTTTATCATCCACAGTTTATCATCCACATTTTATCATCCTCAGTTTATCATTCTCATTTTATCATCCTCAGTTTATCATTCTCATTTTATCATCCCCATTTTAGGATCTGCATTTAAAATTCCTGATTTTATCAACCTCTATTTATCCTCATTTTATCATCCTTACTTTGTCATCCTCATTATTATCATTCTCATTTTATCATCCCCATTTTAGCATCCGCATTTTTTCATCCCCATTTTTTCATTCTCATTTTACAATCCTCATTTGATTATCCGCGTTTTATCATCCTCACTTTACCATCTGCATTTTATCATCCGCATTTCTTCACCCACATTTTATCATCCTCATTTTGTGATCTGTATTTTTCATCCGCATTTTATGATTTCCATGTTATCATCCGCATTTGATCATCCCCATTTTAGTATCCGTATTTTGTCATCCACATTTTATGATCCGCATTTTGTCATCCTCATTTTATCAACCGTAGTTTATCATTTGCATTTCATCATTTTGAATTAGCTTGCAGATTCGGTTACAATAGAACTTTATCATCTAGGTTCATCTGTTCTTGACAATGTTCCGCTTCAGCGGAAAATCATATCCCAAAGGCGACGCATCTCGTGGTACCACGATCAGATTTTAGCTGCAAAAAGGTTGAGAAGAAAGGCAGAAAAGGAATTGCATTTATCAAACTCCACAGACGACCTAACTACATACAAGTCTGCAAGAAACTTCGCTAATAATTTGATTAAAAAGGCGCGCTTTGATTTTTATCCCAACCTGATACAAGAAAACAGTTCGGATCAAGGAAAGCTGTTTAGGGTCTCAAAACGATTATTAAATCAAAACTCTCATGTTCTATTTCCTCCTCATTTTAGTAAAGCGATGCTTGCAAATGAGATGGCTAACTTCTTCGTTGAAAAGGTCAGTAACATAAGAGCCAAATTAGAGTGTACAACTGAAGATTGTCGAGATTGTGCTTCCATTATGGATCCACAAACTTCGTTATTTAGCAGTTTCCAAGCGATTACGGAAGAAGAAGCTCACAGCATTATCATGAATCTGGCTAAGAAATCGTCTGCCCTTGATCTGATAGCCACACCTCTGGCAGTTAAATGCATTGATGTCTTTCTACCAGTTTCACTAGACGGCGGTTATTTTCCCTCACCATGGAGAGAAGCCTCACTTCTGCCAACTCTTAAGGAGTCTGGTCTTGACACTGTTTTAAGAATTACCGGCCTGTAAGTAATCTTTCCTTTATTTCAAAAGTAACTGAA
>OZ026600.1:14087134-14089634 GCA_964020085.1 Micromussa lordhowensis
AAGAGGGTTTTTTATAATATTTAAATTGTTGTAAAAGATTTGTATTAGTTCGAAATATATCGAGACTCTTCCATGGAAAGTGCACACGAACGATTTTTATTCACGAGTTGCGATGCATCAAAAAAGATTTTGATCACGAGCTAGGTAATCACTTCTGAACTGTGACCGCGTGTCACGCAATCAACAAAATAACACTTCGTCAAGCTTCATCTCAACACTTGATTATACCCATGTGCCCGAAACTTTAAAGCGACGATATGTGTGTGATGTTTGTTACTGAGGGCAAACACTTGCATAAACAGCACTCCAGAATATAACAGTACGAAGAATTTGTCTTTCACACAACAGCAAAGAAAACCACGTGAGTCTTCAACAAATGAGCGAAACCGTGTTGTCCGCGCCTGCATCACAAAATTTAATATTAATTTTATATAGAATTGCCAAGGGGGTTTACACCAAAATTTCATTCCTGATTGCTATAAGTCGTTCATTTCATTCACGACTTAAAAATGGGGAATATCAATTTATTTTGGGTATTCACCAGTTTCAGTTGGGACATATCCAATAGGTGCTACCCTCTTTAAATAAAGGTTATTATTATTATTATTATTTTTATTATTTTTATTATTATCATTATTATCATTCACGTGATGCATATAGACCAATCAAGTGAGAGAAAAAATATTTGATGGATAATGATGACATTGCTCCAGTTTGTTCAGCAAGTTGAAAGGCTAGACAACCTGAAAGATGCAACTCACTTGTATGACCAATGTACATTCATTGTAGATTGTTCCGAAAACCGGAGAACCATTTCTTCTTGCTGAAAAACAATACAATCTCCAAATTAAAGTATTGCCTTAAGATCACCAAAGCGTAAGTGACATGACTGTTAACAACTCATTTCAATGCGTCAATTAAATACAAGTTTGCGAGAAAGAATGTTCCGCAGAAAAGCTAATTGAATACGTTGATAAAAAACACAGTTAAAGCAGTACCCATTACCAATATATGAAAACCAGAATTAGTCATTAGATAAAAAAAAACTATTTGAACAAAAACAAAATAAGCACTCAAGTTTACATGGCCTGATACAACAGAGGTTATAGAACTGAAAGGATTATGGTGATTATGGGACCATCAACTAAGCTCACATTAATGCACCATTCATTCAGGCATACTGAGATATTGATTTAATTCTGATAACTAAAGAAATAACCCCTTGAATTACCTGTGGAGTTGATGCTTGAGCAGAACGGTTTTCTGGTGAAAACCCGAGTACAGCTGGAGAGGACTGTAATGTTCTAATTGTCTCTGTAGAGGCAGCTCTTTCACTGGCAGCACCCTAATGTCACAAAATACACTGTAGTCCTCTCACAAACCATTTCGTTACCAGGGATTTCAGTATTTTGTTCCACCTCAAAAAAGACTCAAGGGCCCAAGGTCCACGTCAAGTTGTGAACTAAACAATGCCAAGTGACTATGTACAAATGTCTTCATTATACATATATATATATATTACTTTAGGTGTGGGCTTGAAATATGTAACCTTACATGGGAAAACGTACTCTAAAGCTTAGCCGTTAAACTCACAGAACCGTATAATATATAGATTTAGGCCAGCCTAAAAGCGTAGCTCCTGGGCCGGGTTGTTCAGAGCCCGATCAAACTAGCCGAGGATAAAGTAGAATTTTGATTTGAGTTTTGTAACTTTGCGGTGAGATTTTCTGTATATTGTTTTTGTGTTTTGAATTTTAATGAAAGCAAAATACGCAAAACAAAAGCAGTGAAAAAACTTTGTACAAAAGAAAAGGTTATAATTCGGTTAAATTTTAATCCTGGGTTAGCGTTAACCGGCTTCCTACCAACCCTACGCTGTTTACAGCAAGTTAATCCTGACATGAGCCCGCGATCTAATCGAAAAAAGCAGCACTTGGGCAGCGGTCAACTTTAAAAAAACACGTGACCTCGATGAGCCCTGAACTTGAGCCCGCGATATGGTCACGTGATACTGGTCAGCGGATTCCTTGTTTTGACAGGTGTCAATTGACTGCAACATGGATGTCCAAAGGACGCTTTAAACCAAGGGTACATGTGCTCTGTCAACCTACAAGGAAAGCCCGCGAAAACTGAAGCCTCGTTTTGGTTTACGTGTCAATTGTGGCCGCCATGTTGCGCGACTCCACCACCGTCGCCGTCGTCGTCGTCGTCGTCGTCGTGCGTACGCGCCCACGAGCAATACCGCTAGCCATGATACACATGAGAAAATCAGTTCATGGGTTCCCTTCAGTTTCCTAATATGGGTATGGGGCTCCGCTTGGCGGCCTTCGGCCGCCGGAGCTCCGCTAATATATAGATTTAGGCCAGCCTAAAAGCGTAGCTCCTGGGCCGGGTTGTTCAGAGCCCGATCAAACTAGCCGAGGATAAAGTAGAATTTTGATTTGAGTTTTGTAACTTTGCGGTGAGATTTTCTGTATATTGTTTTTGTGTTTTGAATTTT
>OZ026600.1:14092134-14139634 GCA_964020085.1 Micromussa lordhowensis
TATTCTTCAGTAAACGCAGAAATTGGTCATTTCACGTTTTTGTTTTGCAGAGGACGGTAAAGAAATGCATCAAGAATTATAACGCACGTGCCCAGCCATTGTTCTGCTCATTAAACCTTTTGTTGAGCGACGTTCCCGTTGCTGTTGCCGTCATGGTTTTCTTTAACTCCCTATTTGCACAGCACTGTATAACACTAGTGTGCAACATTGTAAATCGTTACCCTGTAGAGCTATGTAAATTTGCTCTTTACTAATTTAGATCAGACCTTAGTTTTGTCTACTTTAGTGTATATTTCACTCACCCTTTTCCATTCACAGTGGGTACGGCAAGAAACACTCTTGTAAAAGACCTGAATGTTTTGGAGTCTATAAAAACAACAAAACGTATCGCACCTTTCTAAATTATTATTATTTTTCTTTCAAATGGGATCCCATAGCCTTGAATTCTCCTTTATTATAGATGCGATGTATTTGCATAGGCTGAAGAACTTAAACATTTATTATTTCAACTGGGACTTTGTAATGTTGTTGTGATCGGTTTCGGTATATTTCACTTCAAGCTCAAGTTAATGTTTTTTTCCTCACGGCTTTTGTGTATATTTCGTATCTTGCAGCTTAGTTATTTTTGCCGAGATTTGTACTTTGCTTTGTTATAACATCTATGTATCAAAATTTAGGTAAAGAGTTTCAATATTCGTCTAATTTTTGTGGGCCATTCCGTTGGCCCAAGCTCAATTTTGTCGGAGCTGTCAATCATTTTCAATTTCACTGTTTTGCACTTAATTTCACTTTTTTACACTGATGAAATTGTACTGATTTGGCATTAATTGACGTGTTCTTAACCAATTAGAATACAGAAATTGTTGCTTGTATATTATTACTATTGAAATAACATACAAGTGATAATTTCTGTCACTCTATAAATTAATTTTTACCAAATCGCCTGAACTAAGAAAATACCCAAAACAATTCTGCCTTCAACCTGGCCGCAGCCTTTTACCACAGATTTGAGATTTCAGGGCAAACTGTCTACCTCTAAACAATATATTATTTCAGTTATTTTTAACTTCAAACATGGGTCATGTAACAAATAGTGCTTTATCAATATACTCAAGCAACATTCAGCAAGTTTACTTACTCTCTAGGAATAATCCTCTAACCGCAAATGACAGGCAGGTAGGCTAAGTATAAAATAACAAACGATCCAAACATCTTTATTTGCAAAATTATTAAAATCCCTCACAAGATACATTATGCATTAGGTCGTCAGTTTGTGCAAATTCAGTATGTCAATGCCTACTTGTGTTAATCTTCCGTTCTCTTAGTATGAGATCAGAAAGATCCTGTTCTGTGGGCGTGGCTTGAAATTTTCCTCCCATAAGACGTACCAATTCTTACACAACACATTATCTCCTGATATATTTTTGTCGGCTCAATAGTCTAAAAAGTACCACAAAAGTTCCAGCTGTGGACCTTTTGAGGCTTAACACCCTGAGAGGTACCCAGAGAGGTACCCAGAGAGGTACCCAGAGAGGTACCCAGAGAGGTACCCAGAGAGGTACCCAGAGAGGTACCCAGAGAGGTACCCAGAGAGGTACCCAGAGAGGTACCCAGAGAGGTACCCAGAGAGGTACCCAGAGAGGTACCCAGAGAGGTACCCAGAGAGGTACCCAGAGAGGTACCCAGAGAGGTACCCAGAGAGGTACCCAGAGAGGTACCCAGAGAGGTACCCAGAGAGGTACCCAGAGAGGTACCCAGAGAGGTACCCTGAGAGGTACCCAGAGAGGTACCCAGAGAGGTACCCAGAGAGGTACCCAGAGAGGTACCCAGAGAGGTACCCTGAGAGGTACCCAGAGAGGTACCCAGAGAGGTACCCAGAGAGGTACCCAGAGAGATACCCAGAGAGGTACCCAGAGAGGTACCCAGAGAGGTACCCAGAGAGGTACCCTGAGAGGTACCCAGAGAGGTACCCAGAGAGGTACCCTGAGAGGTACCCAGAGAGGTACCCAGAGAGGTACCCAGAGAGGTACCCAGAGAGGTACCCTGAGAGGTACCTAAAAGGTGTGACGAGCAACCTTGTCCCTTTTTATATTTTATTGAGTATAATTATGTATTTTAAGCTTCTCTATTAAATCACATAATAATAACAAACAGTGAAGACTAAATACATGTTCAAGTATAATTACAACTACTTACCAAGGCTAGGTTAACATCAACAGTGAAACTTGTCAATTCATGTTTTGTATGTGGCAACTCATTTAAAAATGCAACAACAGAGAGTCTTGAGTGCTTCAGTAAGCTGTTCCGTCGCTCTGCAAGCAGCAACACCCTTTATTATTATTATTATTATTATTATTATTATTATTATTATTATTATTTCCCAGTACCTTTTTTGAGATTCATTAATAATACTCTATATTATATCAATAATGTATTTATTAGCATGCCTATCTGATGGTTACTTTCAGAAACCACCAACAAATCAGAGCAAGTCTGATCCCCAACATTTCTAAAATGACAATTTTTCAGTTAAATTTATTTTATAATTTTTGCCTACAAGAGAGAAAAGAATTCTCCCTTGCGTGCTTCCAAGTTGGGAACACATACCACAATAGTAAATAGGTATAGGTACGTTTTTCCTAAGCAAATTACATGTAGTGTCTCCTTTATTCTACAAACACTCTACATGGCCTGTTAAAGGGCACATAGTAACGAAAAAGTACCAGAAAAAATGTCATTGCAAGACAAAACTAAGTGGGAACAAAAGATCAGTCATAAACCTTCACCTGTTTAGAGCATACAGCTGTTCTGAAAAGGTCGTCCCACAAAAGCTTATAAGCGTACATGACAATGTCGAAAGGTATTACGAGTAAAAGTGGTTTAAGGTGTCTTGATTGAAGCTGCAAGGTGTTTCAGCGTGATAGAAGAAAACAGCAAAAACACGTGTTTTCATGCTTCCCTTTCCTTCTTGCTGAAACACCGTGAACCTAAATGAAGAACTCAACCCTAGAATGGGAAAAATTCCAGCAAAGACTGCTACATGTAAAAATGACGATGTAGTGACATCTCAAAGAAAAATGAATGGCCACCTTGGGAAATGTCATGGTTATTAATTTTTTCAGATAGCTTTCATAGTGTGAAAAGCTGAATTTTAATGGCCAACCTTGATCTTTTGGTCCAGCCCAGTTTTCTGTGACAAAAATTACACTTAAAACCAATTAACAGCTATTGATGACATGAGGAGCTAAGGAACGTATTGAGAAACTTGTGTTCATGACAGAAACATAAACCTATTTTAGATAGTTTTCATGATAAGACAAACAAAGACAATCTTTGAAGTACCTAATTCTGTGACTCTCTTCATGTTTCGGCTGTTCTTCAGGTACTCTCCAAAAGATGGGCCCCTTATTATAAAAGGAACAAATTAAACATAAATTAAGTTTTACAACAGATTATTAAATTGGAAACAGTTTTTTTGGCATAAGACATAATTACATGTACTTCATGTGTACAATCATGTAGCATATGAAACAAAGGTAAAATATTCCGAGGGTGCTTCAAGTGACGTTTTCAACCTGTTATGTCCTGTTAGGAACAAAGGGATGTTTAATAGACCATGTTCATATTCTTGATATTGAACTGGAACTAGCTTGTAACCGAGGCTAATGCCGGGAGTCTTTTAAAATGCAAACAAAATTTATTGCTTCTCAATGATATTCCCCTGCATGAGCCTACACTGCAGGCTACCAAGAATGCAAATAAGGTCCAGATGATGTATTTCTTTCTAATTCCATTCTTTGATTGACTGTAAATTTTCAATGAATGTTGATGAAATGGTCAGAAATCAATAAGTTAGATAATGATGTACATATACTCAGTACATGCACTGATACCATAATTTGTGACAGTACAAAACATACTTGTACCTGTTAGCTGTTAGCATGATACCATTAGAACAGAAAGCCTAACCACTAGAGCTGTTCCAAAAAATTAGTATTGGTTAAATGGTAATGTGACTGTTAGCTATCGGTTAGAATGGCCTGGCAAAGGTTATCAGTAAAGAAATCCATGTATAGTGTTTGTTCAGTCACATGACTATGACATCAGAAAAACGTGCTCGCCGGTAAGTGCTGCCATCATGGCAGAGTGAAAACTGTCATGGAACAACACGCGATGCCTTTGTTTTGTCTCATCCTGGGTTGTTCTAAAGATAAAAAGAGATGCCCAGACCTTAGTTTCTGCCGAGTGCCGAAAGTGATCACAAATCAAGATGAAGAGAGCGAAATCTTGTCAACTGAACGGCGAACAAAATGGTTGGTGGCAATTAGTCCAGAGGATTTGACAGAAAATACTCTAGAAAACGATCCTGTTTGCAGTATACATTTTCATTCAGGTAAAGCTGCTCCTTGTTGTGGGATAAATTTAATCCAGATTGGGCTCGCTCCTATTAGGAGGAGCTAAGCCCTAGGTGTTAGCATGCCCTCGGTGTAAGCATACCCTAGGTGTAAGCTAGCTAGGCTAGCTTACACCTCTGACACAATGGAGAAGCAACAACAAAGAGCCCAGAAATAACAGGAGAGAAGGAAACGTGAAAGAGAGCGCGAAGAACAGAAAAAATTCTAACGAAGGATAAAAACTTCTGGAAAAAGCCTATCGATACTTCACCAGCTTGCTGCTTGTCTCTTTGTCAGTGGAAAGAAAATAATCTTATTCCTCTCAAGGTAACCAAGCAGCGATTTAGCTTGTTCAGTGATCTGCGTTTTCGTCACCGGAGGCATAGAAAATAGTTGACCAAACACAGCTTTACTGTACTGGTAAAGTTGTTTTGTTTTCGAATGAAATTAGTGTCACTTGCTCAAATCATTGCTTAGCACGTGGCCAAAATCTGCCCAAAAGTTAATCGGCTTTGAAGTCTAAAATCTACTGAATGATTTGTTCTTCCCAAAAGAAAACTCATTCCAAATATGACTAGGGATTAGAACTTTTTATAGCTAACACCTCAGTTTAGCAATATTAATAAAAAGACTTTCCAATACCTGTTGTGCAACTGTAGCCTTAGTGTGATGCAAAGATTTGTAACCAGATGCTTTGCTGCGTCAGGCCAGAAGATCAACTTTACTTGCTTTTTCTTTCCAGCCAAAACTTGTTCACATAAAATGTTGAACTGACACATACAGCTCAAAACATTTACAAAGCTTGTTGCCCTATGAAAAGTGGCTATGGAAATGTATTTCAACCTTTATGCCAATAAAAACTCTTTAGTTATGATTCAGCTTTTTCACTTGCTAGCACACTTCAAGTGTTTGTTCTGACGGTGTTTTCCATTTCTTGGCTATGAATGAAAGCTGCATTAAATTTTCATGGGGATATTGACCTTTTTCTGTAGTGATTTATCGAACTGTTACTTGTACAGCATGCATGGCACCAATCGCTAATGCTAAAGTGGGTCAGATGCAAGCCTTTTCACGGCTTTCTGTTAGATTTTTTCTCGGTTATTTAACGGCTCGAGACCATTTTCACGAGCTGTTAGGCAGAATTACTTGGCCATTAGACCATTAGGGCAAAATGTTAATAGCTATTAACATACGCCCTAACAAAGACATTCAGGGAATTGTGGTAGAGAATGAAGAGATAACATTAGAGATTTTTCTGTGCCTGGCACTCAATGCTCTGTTTGGTACTATCACTTATAAGTATAGAGGAGTACAGTGAGCGCTGCCACTGCAAAGAAATAGCGCAAAACACAACAGTAACAGAAATGGTACATAAGGATATGGACACTGTGGAAAACATTAATGAAGTCATCCTTGTCTAAGATGTTTCAAAAAGAAAAGTACTGCTTCTTGCCCAATCACCAAATCTAATCATGTCAGATGCCATATGGATGCCCTTCTCTCTCTTCTTCTTCAGCTTAGCCCATTCACTGCCTCACATGACACAGGAGAGATGAGAGTTCAAATGCTCATACAAAGAAACATGCTTCTACATTGACAAAGTGAGAAAATTATCAACACTCAAACATGGTGATCATTTGTTATTTCATTTTGTTTTCAATTTTTCATTCAATTTAGAAAAGAGTACAGAAAAGTGTATTAAATTCACGAGTTCGAATTTTGACATGGAATACAAGTTAGAACTTTGAAGTTGAGTAAAAATTTGGTTAGTGTGAAAGTTTAGATTTTCAAGTGCCAAGATTTTTAGATTAGCCAAAGTGCTAACCAGACTGACCAATGAGCTAATACAATAAGGTAAGCCAGAGTGCTATTGGATGGTATTAAACAATTCATGGATTCATGAGGTTTTTGTGATATCCAGAATAATCAAGGTCAAGGTACAAGTAGGGGTTATCAGCCGAAGCTGACAACTGAGCCTGATAACCCTTACAGAGACCTTGATTATTCTGGATATCACAAAAACCGAATCTAATACTGGTAATTGTTTTATTATGTATACACTGAAGGAAAAATAGGAAGTCATGTTTTTGCTTCTTCACTGACGGCAAGCAACACAAAGTGCGCGAACTTGACATGATTACCCGTGATTGAGCTGATTATCATATAATCTGCAGCTAGATGATGTCACAGGCGCTGATTTTGAAACTTCACTGAATTCTTTTGGGCAAACAGACAAGAGATAGTGAGTTCAATGTATAACAACAGTATTAATTCAACACTGTTGCCCAAACTTGAGACTGTCAAACTCATGAAATGGATGATCACTACAACAATGCTATTAAAGGAACTGTGTCATACCCGAGTTTAGTCTATTTTCTTAAGTTTTGCCAAATACTAGCCATGAACATTAATGTTAGGGAAGAAATTAGTTCTATGGATTTAAATTTAAAAAGCATTCATTCATTACAAACAAATATATGTCCCGGGTATTATAATTAAATGCAACAAACAAATGAGATTAACTTTGAAAACTGCTCACTCCAACAGCTTTCCAAAAACCTATATTGCAATCCATTTTAATCTTGTTCAATTTTTGTTCATCCACACCTGCTTCTATATTTTGCTGTGTTACTGAAATGTCCCTTCACTGTTTTAAGTGGTTGTATTTATATTTCACTCAATTTGGTGCTAATTTTCCTATGTCTAAAAATCTGTGACACAGCTCCTTTAATGGGACCCATCATGCCATCATATTTGTACCTGTGACCACTGCGGTCCTTCAGCAATGTTTCTGGATTTACACACATGGAGAACATTGCCTGTAAACAAATTGACAGTTACAGTAAACACCCTTGAATAAAGGTCCAGTAATATGGGCAACATTTTCCTATAACCTGTCTCACAACATTGTTGCATTTCAAGTTGAAATTCACTGTTCCACATATTACCACATTTGTGACCAATATTACCAGGATTATCCGTACAGTATTACCGGGCCTTAGTTCACAAGTTAGAAATCTTCTTCATTTGCAGGGGTTAAAGGGCGATACTCTGACTGGGGCCACCCGGTGAAGTTGATAATGCTGGGAAATGACTACCCTGTCATAGGCACTGTCACTAAGTCAGCTGTGGCATGTCCTCCTCATAAATTGTGTAACTCTGGTAATGGAGTGCTTCTGTAGCTTAGTGACACAAAGAAGAATGGGATCCACGTACTGGGCAGCTGTGAGTGCAGATGGGCTGGTTTTGGATGAATGCAGATGAAGACAGGTGAAACTCTGTAGTGCTCAGGAATACACACCTGACTGATGTTGCCACGATGTTGAGTAAGAAAGTGACGGACTGTTTAATCTCTTGGTCACCAGTGAATGATCCAATCATCATAGCAAGGTTTAACTCATGCCATATCAGAACTACCAGTGTTCAAGTGTATGCCCCCAATAAATGACACAAAGGATGTCTTTAATTTCAAAAGCACTTACAAACCATCACTGACAAAATCCCCAATAATAATAGTGATCTTGACGAGAGAGGACTGGAATGCAAAGGTCAGGGAAAAGCAAGATGGCAAAGAAGTGGCATGCCATCACAGACTGCACAGGGAAAGGTCAGAGAATGGGGAGGGCTTTGTCAAGCTATGTCCAAACAACACTGTGGTCATCAAAACAGTCTTGTTTCCCAAAGACATAGACAAGCGCACATGGGTATCACTTCCAGTTAGCTCCTTGTACAATAGGCCCTTTGCAGCTTGGGTCACGTGACCAAGTTTAGAGTAAGTTTATACAACAGTTTGAATTTTCGGAAAATTTAGAAGACATCTGTGCAAAGTGTTGCTGGAGAGCAAGGTCTTGCTATCCAACAAATTTTTCCATACAAATCTTCTTAATTTTTTAAAAACTTAAACCGTCATAAAATCTCATCCTTTAATGCCAGGGGCCTCATACCTGACCATTTTTCTATTTTTGACATTATTTTAATTCATATTTCTATTCATATTTTAGCCCATAACTTTACGAAAAGTAGGTCACGTGATGACTTAGCTGCAAAGGGCCTATTGTTTAATGAGCAGGATTAAGCTACTAACATGAACCTACTCGTTTGAAGATGTTGTTCTACATGTATTTAGGATAAAAGAGATTTGAACATGAAATGTTTTCCATTTTTGCACGCCTTGGAACACTGGCAACAGTTTCCCATGCCTTCCATTCATATTGGTGCACTCATTCACTTTACCAACCAACCTGATCGTGGTAGGCTTCTAGGAGACCCTGTCTATCTTCTGTGTCATAGACCTTAAAATACCTATACAAGACAAACAACTAAGTGCTTATTTTCCTGCAAAGGATGCTACATGTAGGGACCAATGGTTTAAAACTATAAATTAATCCAAAACATAAAATCAGCTTTAAAGTATCAAATGAATCAAGAAAGAATTTTACAAAGAAAAAAAGGTGACAAGTGTAAACAAAAGCATTGTGCCAAACATGATCATCAAATCAACCTGTATAATTATGAGCAGTAAGAGCTATTATTTGATATGCAAAAGAACATTAAACTAGGATGGACAAAAATACATGTAAATCATGCCTCCACATGTACAAAATGGCTCTAATCTGTTTTCAGTAGACTCGAGTCTCATTTTAGACAATTACTTTTCTTCATGTAATCCAATAAAATTATAAATGCTTCAAAAAATTAAAATGGCAGGTGACTAGAGCTGTTATTTTATTCTTCAAATAGCTAATCAACATAACACTTACACTTGTAAGGTTAAGTAACAAATAAAAACACAGGTGTACTGTCATTGCCGTTGTTGTTGATAGTGATAATAGCAAGATACTTACCAGAAATGTACATGTAAAGTCAAAGCAGCAGTACCAACATCCATATGCTACACATGGTGATTTAACACCTGATATACTGTATACATTCATCCATAATCAATTGATATTTGCTTCAACACATATTGAATGCTTTGAGAGACATGGGCACTTCTTGCAGATTGATAATCTGCTTTACATCCCTGTCATGGGTTTAAACAGACCAGCTGGGGTTTGATACTTGCTCAATTGTACCACCCCATCTCATGCTCAGCCTGACCCAGCCAAAACAAATACTTTTTAATACAAGTACTACTTTTTTAAGTACATTTTGAGAAAGAATGACAGCTCATATACATTCAGCAGTATATGTATGTCTCCAAACTGTAATGAAATGTTTTCATTAGGCAAAGGGAAATAATTGATATCCCCAGAATGGGTTTATGTTGTCAATATATGTATTTAATACATGCACATGTAGCAATGGTTAACTGCTTTGGAATCATGTGAGCCACAGAGACAATTATATAAAGTGCTTTAGAGCCACTACCACTATCAACAAACAGCAAATTTTCACAAAAAAACCTAAACTTCAAAACAGTAGTTATTTCTCCATACAATGCATATTGCATCACAATATGCATATTATAGCACAATAGGCATATCATGTTTTACTTGGTTTAGCTCATATCCACCTGCCCTAACATTTTGGCTCACAATAAAAGAAAGGAACTACAACTCTTTTTTTTGCAGAGGAAAACATTTTGTAACTAAAGGAGTACATGCGTAACCTTCCTTTACTAACCCTTATTGAACATCAATGAACAACTGAACAATAATAATTTTGGTTATTTTCAGTAACAGCATTATTCCAACTTTTACTTAACTTCACAAAAGCAAAGAGTATCACTAATCCGTTGTAATCTGGATGCTTTCTACTGTGTATAAAAAGAAAACAAATACATACTGCTCAAGGAATTTTAGTACCAAGTCTTTAATTGCAGGATCACCAAGGAAACTTTCCTACAAATAGAAAACAATACTCAATAACCACATACTGCATACACAAGGTAACAAGGATTTGCTTGTAGTGCCTGGGTACGAAACTAAAGGAAATTGTTTAGTTTTTTGAAAGAAACCCCCCAAAAGTTTAGACACAGCCTTGGGTACCTTGTGGAAAGTTCTACCCTTCAGCCAAAAAGGCCCATACTGCTGGAGTTAATTCTAATTTAGGTAGCATTAGGTAACTAGGAGTATTTCTACTCCTCCAAGGGGATTTGCTTTCAACCCAGCATTTAATTTTCCTCTACCCATTTTGTCAGGCACTAAAAGAGTCTTGCCTGAGAACATAAGGAAAATGAAATGAAAGTGAATAAAGTAATGATCCAGGTAAAGAACCTGATCCAAGTGATACCTCATGCGATCAGCAAACACATGGGCCAACAAGTTGGCTGACAGTCAACCAACAGTGGACCAATAGTCATTTCATTGGCTCAACAATAAGCATTGTGATTGGCTGCTTTTCTGGAACTGTGATTGGATTAATGAAATGAAGTTTGATCTCAACTTAATCTACACTTGATACTGGAATTTAGCTCAGAGGCATAGGGAAGACTGTGGAAATTGATGACTCCACGTTAAGTGCCAGGAGGAAGTATATATAAGTAGAGTCCAGTAGTGTACAGTAACATACATGTAGAGCAGAATGGAGAGAGTACAATAGAATAGCCTAAAAGAAAAGAGTGGGGTAGGGAAGGGTAAAATAGAATAAAGTACAGCACATG
The DNA here is from genome assembly GCA_964020085.1 of Micromussa lordhowensis. NCBI lineage: Eukaryota > Metazoa > Cnidaria > Anthozoa > Scleractinia > Lobophylliidae > Micromussa > Micromussa lordhowensis. The sequence continues at coordinate 14,103,133 of OZ026600.1, forward strand.
TAGCATAGTGCAGAGTAGCGTCAAGTAGAGTAAAGTAGCGTAGAGTGGAGTGGAGTAGCATAGAGTAAAGTACAGTAGCGTAGCATAGCACGGAGTAGAGTAATGTAGTGTAGAGTTGAGCAAAGTAATGTAGGGAACAGTAGCACAGAGTTGCGTGGTGTAGCGTAGAGTAACGTAGAGTAGAATGGAGTAGGGTAGCATAGAGTAAAGTTCGTAGTGTAGAGTAGAGTAGCATATAGTAGGGTAGATAAGAGTAGAGTGAAAAATGCCCTCATACTTGAAGTACAGTAGCGCGGAGTTGAGTAGAGTAGGGTAGCTTGCACTCTATTTCCTTTATGGAAGCTAGGCCGGTTTTGCACACTCTGTCTCATTATTAAGTTGAGTCAAGTAGAGTCTTGTACAGTTGAATAGAAATAAATAGCAAAGTTTTGAGGACAGAAAAGTAGAGTAGTGTATAATAGGGTAGGAAGATTTGAAAGCCAACGTTTCGAGCGTTAGCCTTTCATTGAGGGTCAAGTAGAGAGGCTACTAGAGTTTTATTTTCAAATGGCAGCAATTTTTGTTCTTTTTTATAAGGTGGTTTTTGCTTCCAACAGAACAAAGTAAAATGTAACAGTTAAAAAGGTAATAATGGAATCAAAATTTGTACTCACTTGTCAACAGTGTGTCAGTGACACGTTGGTAAAGTGTTGCTCGACAAATCTATAGTGTGATGGTGGTGCATCACCTGATGCATTGGCTCAGGTGTTGGCAAATGCATTGGTGGGATCAGATTCTTTACCTTTCCCGAAATAACTTAATTTAACTGTCAAAGTACTTTAGCACCCATGCTAATTGGAGACACAATAAGCAAACTATATAATTATGTATATACAATAATTAACAATTATTCACCAAAGTGGAGATGAATAGTGGTGGATATTTACCGAGCCGCTTTCGCGGCGAGGACCACTTTCACCGACACTGAGGTGATTAATTGTTTTAGTATATACCACACAAGCTGAATAAGTAGCAGCCCAAAGAGTAACTTCATTAGTTGAAATATAGCGACTAAAGCCACTTTGTTTTTCTTCGGCTGCTCGGAGGTGAATAGTACTTGGCTAATCACCTCTGAGCTAGCCAATCAGCGCGCGAAAAGTACTATTCACTTGTGTGGTATATACTAATAAAAGTAATTCCTACAACAATTATGTTGGAATACTCTATCAGAACTACCAAGAAAGCAATCAGATCTCATTTGTTACATTATCTTTGCATACATGTATATTTGATCTTCATTTCTATTTTTGTAGGTGTAAGTTATCTACATAAATTATATAGTTTTTCAATTCAATCTCCATACACTGAAGATGGCATAAACTATGTCAACTCTTTGCATCACGCTTTTGAAATATTTTAGTTTCTTTCTATAGAGCTGAATTGAGTGAAAGAATGATATGAGTAGGAAAATATTGCTAAATAGGCCCATTTTGGTTGAAGAAACACACTGAACCTTACATGTTACCTTAAGATTTTAAATACTTATTTTTTGCTGAAAGCAGTGGAGTAGTTATCATGTTTAAGAGTTACCGGTAGGTCTTCAAAATGCTTTCCTCCAAAACAAGTATGATTTTGGCATGAACATCCTTAACCCTTTAAGCCCTGAAGGAAATGGCAAGTTTTTCCAAATCGGTAATCATGAACCAGCATACCACATGTGTATAGGAGGGGGGCCTAATATTATGCCTTCAAAGTGCAGATCTTTCCAAGATCTTTTAGTTGTGCAAATTTCATGCAAATTGACTGAATATTGAGCATGTAATTGCATCTTGTGCCATATGGCACTGTCAGAGCTTAAAGGGTTAATTGAAGATGGACACTAAATTGAGCAAACACTGAGGAATTTTTAATACAGTTAACACAACAATGCATTGCCTTTGATGAAGGAAGAGATTCTTCTGAAGGAAGGTCAAATCCTATTGTTGGGGGAAGTTCATGGCCATCCTGTAGAGAAAACAGAACATGACCTGTCAGAAACCTCATTGCCTGATGGCCTGTGAGATGAAACTAGCAGTAAACAGTTGAAAAATTGTGATCTTCACCTCAAAGTACCTAACTCATGAGACAAATTCTTTCAGGGTTGCCACTCATCAGAATTTAAGATGTTCCCTGACTTTTCACTGACCCCTGAGCAATTTTTTCTGACCTTAATTGATTTACCTTAGCGAATAATAAAAAAGAACAAAAACCACCAGTCAAAACTACTGTTCATTTTAAACAATGCTTTTCTGAAAGTAAAAATTATTCCCTGACTTTTCAATGACTTGAACAAACATCTAAGATTTTCCTTAACCTCTTACAAAATTCCCTGACTTTTCCCTGACCTTCAAAAGTTATTGTTTTTCCCTGACTTTTCTCTGACCGTGGCAACCCTGTCTTATCTCCCATGATAAACAATGACATCTGCAACTCCAATTTTACTAAAGGAAAATGATATTCCATAATTACTATTCCACAGAAACAATAAAGTGAAGAATTCATTTTGATTTAGGTAATGCCTTCCTTTTGTTACTAAAACTAGACAGTTCAACTCCTTAACATGATTGTGTAGTCCAAACTTTATAGAGCAATATATCTTAATATCAAGCAAAAGGTTTTCCTTGATATTAAGATATATTGCTGTATAAAGTTTGGACTACACAATCATGTTAAGAAGTTGAACTTTCTAGTTTTAGTAACAAAAGGAAGGCATTAAAAGAAAAAAAAAAACATAAATCTTTTATACCGTAAATAATCAAATCAGTACCTGGAGCGGTCATTTCAAATATAGGAGAAAACCTCATAGTGTTACATGATCATGAATACATCATCTACGCCCACTCTGACCTGCTAAAAACACCCTAAATTTTAGCTTTAAGTGCTTATAACTCGAAAATGAGCTTGGTGACCCCCATTTTTTGTTATCAAATTGTAATTAACATAATAACATGCAACTTTTTGCAAAGTTTAAATAAATTCTACGAAGGGGGTTTAGAGCCCCCTTTAAATTTTCGAAATTTTATGTTGGCTCTGAACCCCCTTCATTATGTACTTAATATTATTACTTTTAGGAGGAGATAAACTAGAAAGGGATAACCTCTTATCTCTTTTTCACTTCTTAATTGAATCATGAATAAACAGTCATTATTATTATTATTACTATTATATTTTTTAAAGAAAAAAACTGAATGAAATTACCACAAAATTCCAGTAGAACTGTAGTAGTTATTTAGATTAAGAAACATTTTCCTTACCACGCAGTTTATTTTGGGGAATCTGCTCCTGATAGCACTACAATGAAAAGAGAAGAAAGAGTATTTAAAACAGAACAGGGGAGTGGTGACAGTAAGCGAAATCTTTCCTGTTGTTCTTTTGGCTGTGGTCCATTCAATATAGTGAAAATTCCTGTCTGGCACCAGAAAAAATTCCTGCGTTTCCCAACTTCTAATTATGGTATGATGGAAATTGTTGCAGGAGGGGAGTTGAAAACTCTGGAATTCTGAATGGGAGGGGTTATGGACTGAAAAATTATAAATTGGGGGTCATTCTCAACTGCATTGGTAACCTCACACTTTTTATTTTCAACAACTCAGCCTTTGTAAGTCTTTGAGAGTTCAAGAAATTCCTATGCCAAATCAGCCATACATATACAGAGGTTCAGATGGCATGATTTATTTCACAAGTAAAGTCTTCTAGATTATTCCCTTTTCCAAACCATTGTTTGATTTATTCAGGATTTGGAATGGTACTGTAAGCATCTGCTCTGAAATTATATAAAAAAGCTTACACTCTGTTTTGTTTAAGTTTTGAATATCATTATGAGTTAATTATGGAATTGTAGTGACTATCACCAAGTAATCCTAAGAATATAATATTTCAGGACACTATGCTAAACAGCCAAGAGAGGCTGCCTCAACTCTCTATGTACCGTCTTATGACATCATGCATGTACATAATATATCTTGATTGCATCTTGTTTGAATGCAGCTGATAGTTCTTCACACTGACTATATGGTTTCTCATCAAAATAAAACCAATAAGTAAACCTTTGTTTTCATTTTGAACTTAAGCATATAGCTCAGTGTATTGGCAGAGAATTTAAGGGCCCACAATTTACGAATAAATGTACCACTATATTTCTTTTGAGAGGATGGTTCATGAAGAAGATACAATCAAATCATAACCAAACTGCAACAAGTTATTTACCAAATAGAAGATGCTTTTTTCATTATACTAGTGGCCAATTTTGCCCTACGCAGAAATTGTTAGTAAAAGTATTCAAAGATTATGAGACTGTGTTTGACCCCTTCACTTTAATACCTCGAATGATTTAATTAGCTGACTTTCAACGCCTGTCTATGGAAAGCCATAGTGGACAAAAAAGGTTGAGATTACTTTTAAGAACCAGTTTTTAAGACAAGCCCAGATGCAATTCCATCAAGCGAGAAGCAAATCCGCCCTTCAAGAATTGACATTGATTTTGCAAGATTTCTTCTTGTGGGTCAAGAATTTTTTTACCGGCCGATAGTTTTTTTAGTTGATCAAAAGCTTGCCCATGGTGGCCCATTTTTGCTTTTCTCACAGCCCCACCATGGGGATTTGGTATGCACCAGCTACCCCACGGTGGGACATTTGCAACCTCATGAAAACAAAAAATGGATGAGTGGGCTTAGAATTGACAGAGCCATAATCTCTATCCACTGTGGAGGACAGCAGGAAGATGGGTCTTCAGTATACTCACTATTTTGTGTAGCAACTTTATCATTATGGAGAGAAAGGTCTTGAAACAGAGATGTGATTTCAAGTTCTCCACAATGTAGCAGTGTATGTGCCCACAGAGGTCATTTCTTGACTCTAAGTTTACTGCTGAGGACTGTTGAGCCCATGGGAAAACTAGTCAGCAGATGTCAAAAACATGGTGGCAGCTGGATCATACATGAAAAGAACTGTGAACCTTCCAGTAATCCTTAGCAATAGCAAAACTTGTGAAATTAAATGTGACAAACCTTACTAATTGACTAAGTGAAACCTTCTCATGATGAAGAAAAGACTAATAATTCTACAACTTTATGCTCAATTTTATGTTCTTTGGTTGACAAATGGCAACAAAAGTAGCAAAGGGCAGCAAATACGCTGGAGACAGCAGTAACTTGGATCCTCTGATCATAGCTTGGCGGTGATGCAACTGAACCAAGTTCTTTGCAATGGATAACAATTTTTGCACCCTCCCTTTTGTTGGCTAAACCATGTGGAAAGGCTAGAATGTTGCGAGTCCATAATGACTAGTTTAGATAAATGGTACAAATGCTGCCAAAGGATCCAGGGATGGCCATCAGAGAAGTAGATGTAAGGATCATGTAAGGAGTGTCAATGCAGAGCAGGGTTGTTCCCACACAGAGCTCACGATCGTCGCTAACAGTAACAAACTGGTTTATTTAACTTATCAGATTACAGCACTCAGCAGCACTACGCATCATTACATTTTCATTGCCCTCTTGAGGAAGAAACTCAAGCTCTTATACAAGTACACCTGGAGTCTCCAGAAACTTCTCTAAAACATTTAAATTGAATGTTGTATGAGAAATATAACATTTCAGAGGGTTTTTTAAGTCACAGCTGAATGACTTCCATTTCAAGACATTTCATAACAACAACAAGCCATATTTCTTGCGAAGGATTGGAATGAAGTAATATTAGTATATTCTTCCACCATGTAAATTTCCACAATGTCGAGTAAAGTTGTGCAGATAACAATTATAAATTGAACCGGTTAAACAGAGCCCACATAACACTTAGTGAGAAGGAACTCTGCTTCAAACTAAAAAACAGATGCCTGGTTAAAAATCAAAATTTGCTTGCTGTTGTGACAAGTTGCACAGTTAAACATCATCAATAGCAAAATAGAACGTTGAACCTTTTTCCCGAATGATTATTTTATTTCTACACATCTGGTTTGAGAGCTTTAAACTTGCGGTAAGCTAACAATAATTTTTTGAAAACTGACTTCATTCTCTATCATATCTGTAATTTTCCAAACGACTTTTGTTCAGATTAGTTGAGACCCCACCAGAGTGTTTTGTTGGATATTATGGACTGATGATATTATGGACTGATGCTCCTGTTGTTCCTGGTAGCTTTCATCGATCGAAGTGAGCAAATGGAAAACAGCGCATCTTAATTCTTCTACTTGCGCATAACCACAATTCCTTGCATTTTTTATTTTAACGCCGACCACAATTCCTTGTGTTTTGCATCGTCGTACCGTCCTTCGTTTCCACCTACTGTACGTTAGGCAATTCATCCCTTTCTCATCCATCGTTGTTTGGCTCCCGCGGTGTCTCGAGCGGAGCGCTTCCCGCCACCAGCCAGTTCTTCTCTCCAGCTTTTTCTACACCCACCTTGGCTCACTCGGTCGCTTCTTTGCTACACAAGCCTTTTGTCGTTGGCCCAGGATATTCACCCATCCCGGAGAAGCTGGTTACAAAAATAAAGGCCGGGCAATTCGTCGATCTGGCGGACCTGCTACCCGAAAACGTCAAGGCCCAGGATTCCGAGCCCCAAACGTACTTGGATGGGAAACTGCTCGTTTCTACCAAAAAGAGGGTACGAGAGATTACAGATGTTGTAACATGGGTGGAAGCCTTTACTGTGTATATGTGGATCTTTTGTTGTACTCACCCATCTAGATGGCAAGACATGACCCAATACAAGCTGTTAATTTTGCAGACCGCTTGTCAGTTCTCTGGCAAGGCTTGGCTTCACTATGACTCAGCCTTTCGGAAAGACGCAGCCGCTTCAGGTCTGACCGACTGGTCCCGTATGAACAGTGACTTGTACAACTTTCATACCCGCTTACCTCAACAACAGTTCCAGCCTCCTACCACCTCATCCTTGCCTTCAAGATCAATTACCTCTTCATCCATTTTCTGCAGATCCTGGAATAATGGCTCTTGTGCCTGGCCCTATGGCCAATGTCGGTACCGTCATCGCTGTGAGAAGTGTGAAGGAGAGCATCCAAGTGTGAACTGCCCCTTTCGTGCCTCAGCGTCACATGCTCAGCCCTCGCGGTCCTCTACCCCTTCACGGAGCAAACGCCAGAGGCGTTGAGACCGTGACCAGGAAGCCCGCTTCTCCAGTGAACAATGTAAATAGTGTACAGTTATGCCGTTCATTTTCACCTTCACATACTTTGTTTCTCGTTCCTGTTAATGTTGTTGTGTCTTCTGCACATGTTTCGCTAGCAAGTAGCCGTATCCGGCCCCAGGGACTCCCAGTTCAGACCCCCCTTTCCGGTACGTGCCTGGTTGCCAGTACCTTTCAACAAGATTTGGTCCTTCCTTCTGGGGTTACCCCCATTGATGCTCAAAAACTTTGGCGTGAACTTTGTTCTCACCCCGATCAAGTAAAAGTGGACTATGTGATTACAGGTCTCACAAGTGGTTTTCGTCTTGGTTTTGACCCCTCGGCAGTGTCCTTACAGTCCGCAGTCCATAATATGCCATCAGCATCCCTTCAGCCATCAGTGATTGATCAGTACCTACTTTCTGAGCTTGAGAAAGGTCGTGTAGCTGGCCCCTTCCTTATCTCCCCAATTCCAAACCTCCATGTTAGTCGCTTTGGAGTGATCCCTAAGAAGCACCAACCTGGAAAGTGGCGGCTTATTTCAGATCTATCTAGTCCACTGGGTCATAGCGTCAACGATGGCATCTTAAAAGAACCCTTTTCTGTACAGTACATGAAGGTGGATGACGTCATTAGTGGAATCATGTCCTTTGGCCGAGGTACACTTCTCACCAAATTTGACGTTGAAAGTGCCTATCGGAACATTCCAGTCCATCCAGAGGACCGCTATTTGCTTGGCATGAAATGGCAGGGCAATTACTTCATCGATATGGCTCTTCCCTTTGGGCTACGTTCTGCTCCCTTCATTTTTTCATCTGTTGCAGATTTGCTAGAGTGGATCCTCAGACACAATTATGGCTTGAATTTCCTCTTGCACTATCTCGATGACTTCTATATATTGGGTCCTCCCAACTCTCCTGTCTGCCAGAACAACCTTGATACCTGCCTCCAGCTCTTTAAGGACTGGCATATTCCTCTTCACCCAGACAAAGTGGAGGGACCCTCTACCTGCTTAACTGTGCTTGGTATCGAGTTGGATTCCCTTACTCTTCAAGCCCGTCTTCCTTGTGAGAAGTTTGAGCGCATTGCTGCCCTTCTAGAATCTTGGTCGGTTAAACGCCATTGTATGAGGAAGGAGTTGGAATCTCTCATTGGCACCCTTTATCACGCGTGCAAAGTCATTCCTCAGGGGTGCACTTTTATACGGCGAATGATTAATTTACTGTCTGCATTTCGGCGCGACGACCATCCCATCAGGCTTAACCGAGAGTTGCATTTAGACCTTTCTTGGTGGCGTGAATTTTTCATCTCTTGGGACGGACTTAGTTTTCTACTCTCCCCCACATGGGCACCTTTACCTGATTTCTCGGTGTCATCCGATGCAGCTGGAGCTCTTGGCTACGCTGCAATTTCTGGCCATGACTGGTTTGTAGGAAAATGGTCCATCGCTCAACACCCTTTAATAGCCTACAAGGAACTTTTTCCTGTAGTTGTGGCTGCTACGCTCTGGGGCCACAGATGGGCCACAACACGTGTGGAGTTCTGTTCGGATAATATGGCAGTAGTCAGCGTTCTACGCTCAGGCACCTCAAAGGATCCAAACATGATGGTCCTTCTTCGCTAATTATCCCTTGTAGCAGCCCGCAATTCTTTTGCCTTCACCGCATGTTATACACCTGGGCGGGATAATTCTACTGCTGATGCCTTATCTCGTTTTGACTTCCAGCGCTTCCATCGTCTAGCACCACATGCAGCTCAGATGGCAACACCAATACCACCATCTCTACTGGCGCAGCTTCCCGTGACTTGACTGAAAAGTGCCAATTCTATTTAACTAACGGCCTTGCTCCTTCGACTCGTCAAGTTTATGGCTCAGCTCAACGCCAGTTCCTAAAATTTTGCAGTCAGGATATTCCTTCTGATCTTGGTCACCCCCTCCTACCGGCCAGCGAACAAACTTTGATGCGCTTCTGTGCCCACTTGGCAGATCGCCTTCATCATTCTTCCATTAAAGTTTATCTATCGGCGGTTCGTTCCTTGCACATTGACTATGGCTATCCAGACCCACTCTCCAACTGTCTTCAACTTCAGCGTCTTAAGAGGGATTAAACGACACCAGGGTTCAAATCTCCCTCAGCGCCAGCCTGTGACTGCAGACCTCATGGGTGTTTTACACCAATCATTGGATTTGTCTAACCCGGACAATGTCATGCTGTGGGCGGCCTGTTGCCTTGGCTTCTTTGGGTTCCTTCGAGCCGGGGAATTCACAATGAACAGTTCTTTCGATCCCTCGGTGGACTTGACTCCAGCTGATCTTCAAGTCGATTCTTCAAGTCGATTCCTCAACGAATCCGCAAAGTTTTAGAGTTTTCATTAAATGTGCTAAGACTGATCCTTTTCGGCGTGGCTGTTTTATTTTCCTTGGTCGTGGCACTGCACCTCTCTGTCCTGTTTCCGCATTGACAAGCTACCTTCATCTTCGTGGTCCAGGTATTGGGCCTCTCTTCATTTTCCAGGATGGCCGTCCTCTGTCAAGGGCCCTTCTATCTTCCTTTCTGCAAACCACCTTGCAGGCAGCTGGCATTCCTGGAACGTTCTCAGGTCACAGCTTTAGAATTGGCGCTGCTACTACGGCCGCCCAGAGAGGCGTTCCTGACCACCTCATCAAGACCTTGGGTCGCTGGTCAAGTGAAGCTTATCTTTTGTATGTGCGCACACCGGTGGACACCATCCTCTCGGTAGCTGGTAGAATATCCTAACAGGTATGATTCTTACTTTAACTAACTGCTGTCAGTTGCTGGGTGCCTCCGGACTTGAGCGTCGTTTTTCTGGGGCTCTGGCGTTGCTCAGCCATGTGCCCCATTCTCTCCAAGCTGGCTGCCGCCTTGCTCGGAGGTCCTTCGGCATGGCGAGGGGGCTCATGGCTGGGTTGCCATGATTTGTCAGCCATGGGAGCAGTCTTCATCTAGGAGCTGGCTGCCAATAGTGGAAGCTCCTGGATGTCTCGGGCACCCAACCTCCATTTTAGCGATGCAGTTGTTAAATGCAGTTAAATGTTATTTAAAGGAGTTAACAACAAAGAGCGCTTGCATTCCCCTGGTGGTCTGCGGTGTTGACACATATGCGCATGTGTCAGAATTCCATGTGCTTGTGGATTGTAGCGTGGCGTAGTGTGGCGTAGATACAGGAGGCATTTTCTAGCGATTTTTGCAGTGGCAGCTCATCGCCCAGGCAGTTCTCCCCCCACCCCTGTCCCTCCCTCTTTCCACTGTTTCAACAGTGTGACGGGTGCCTGTCCCTGTTGCTGCGAGGGGGCTCATGGCTGGGTTGCCAGGATTTACCAGCCATGGGAGCAGTCTTCATCTAGGAGCTGGCTGCCAATAGTGGAAGCTCCTGGATGTCTCGGGCACCCAACCTCCATTTTAGCGATGCAGTTGTTAACTTGTTACAAAAACACAACTCAATATATGGGGAGATTTAAATAAATTATATTTCTGTAGCCAGAATGACTCTCCATAGTTCTTACAGAGACAACCTCTTTGCATCTTTATAACAGATGTTTACTGCCATTGGTGAGAACTCATCACAACATAAAGTAACATACTTGATATAGGTGCTTTCTTTGTCTTGAAACATGTCACATAAAGGATTGCCATTAAGCTCCATGGCAACAAGCTGACTCAATGTTTTAATCTTGTCCAGTTCTTCTACTGCTCTAAGCTATGGAAATAAACACATTTTAGACACAGAGAAGTTAGAAAACTGTCTGTTTGAAGGTGGCTTAACACAGGTTTCTCCATTTTTCAGCTTTTCTATTTTGATGGATCACTACTACCCGAAACAAGTGGCTAGAACTAATAACTAAGTGAAAACACTGTAACAATTATAGTTCAAGAGGTACATGTAAATATTATTTTTTTTGTAAAATACTTACAAGCCGCATCAAATATAAATCAGATAAACAAACAAAGTCAAAGTCAAAGTCAAAATATTAATATTTTCGCATAAAAAATCATGGAAAAATTTCTTTGATACCCATGGTAAATCATGCAGTAATAACATTTGCATTATGTTTACACAAAAGGCATGACAACTAATTCAAGGGAAGTCCTGGATGAAGGCAGACTTAATTGAGGGAAATAGTTAAAGGAGAAGTTCACACCAAAAATCTTTCCTTTTTGTCTCAACTTACAGCAAGTAAACATTGAGTCTATTTTATTTTCCAAGTAATTATCCACTTTACTATCTTCACTGTTATCATTTTCGGGGTTTGGAACATGTTTGGCTCAAAATAATGTGGCTCAAGAGCAATCATATCCTATAGTGGTAGCTAAAAGGCCTGTCGGAAGCTATGGACTAAATCCCTTGGACAGAATGATGTCAAGGAAATGTGGCCTTGTTGCTAACTACTGTTCAAAATAGTTGCGACAATGTCATATTTTCCTTTTCCTTTAAGAATACCGGTAATTATCAAAGAGACAAACAAACAGGTTAAGAGTTTATGTTGGAAGGTCCTTGACCCTGAACATCTGTTCTTTTACACTCATTGGCTATGCATGAGTTACATAATTGCAATGCCTCTATTGGTTAATTGTATGAGAACATGTCACCACCTTTTCAATTTTGCCAGGCTTTGTATGTACAGGGTCAACCCCCAAAATAGCCAACAAAAAATATACATTCCCATAAAGAACTTTTCCAGGTTTCTTAACCATTACCCTCTATTAACTATGATGGGAGAGTGTAACATGAATCCATTATTCACACAAGTTTGTTTTCAGAATTTTTCTGTGTGTGTACGTTTTTTCCCTAAAGTAGGCATGTTGCTTGCACCGTAATTTTAAACCATACTTTGAATTAAAAGCACCCAGTTATGGAAAGTTTTTCTAGCTCTGTCACGTCATCACCACAAATAAAAGAAAAATTAATATGCAAGTTCCAAAATCAGCAGCACATCGAATTGTCACTGCCAGGTGATGAGACTACATGATGCTAGTTCATAGTAAAGATTGATTTACATGTACACTTAGTCTAGTCATTTTATGGAAAAATTGGTCAACCTGCAACAGAAGGTATTTCAATGGTTTTAGGCTCTGCAATGTATCCTAAGAGACATATAAAAAAATCCAAAAAAATCCCATTACGGGAATGAGGCTGACTGAAGCTTTTTTAAGACGGATTCCGCTCAAGGTTCGAGCAATAAGTGCAAAAATTATTTACTAAAAATGTACTCATGGCACGGTAACTTTTTTAACACTGTTTAACGCATCTCACTGTAATTCACTTCTCTAGGTGACCCCGCAATTAAATCTCCAAGCATTCTCGAGAAAATTAATGTAAAACCTTGTAAGAATGCTTAATGCGAGTGTAATTCTGTTTTCAATTAATGCGAAATGTCCGTTTTAAATGAACTATAGATAACTTGAAGTTCATTTTTCCCTCGCGGGGTCAGCATGAGAACTTAAATCTTGATAAGACCTTCTTACCTTCATCCAAAATATTACCATGCTAAGAGGGTTTTTTGGTAACTTAATTTTTGCCATTATTGCTTGATTGTTGTGCGGAAATCGTCTTAATGTGTGTGTAAAAATCTTTAACTTAGTTAACTGCAATGAAATTTCAAGCTTACATGTTCAGTTTAGTGTGTTGTTAATGCTTTAAGTAAGAAAATAGAAAAAAGTAAGAAAATAGATGAATAAAAGCTCTATTAGCTAGGCGTGTAAAATATAAGTAAACCGACCTGTTTCGTTGGCATTTTTGCGTGTTTTCTTCCATTGTTTTCGTTTTATTTTTTTGGTATATTTTTCAGCTTGAAACTTGCCGAATTAATATTATTTATTTTAAAATTAGGATTTTAACTTTAGTAATCTACAATTTTCTGAGGGAAAATGAAACTTTACGAGTTTAACAATCTTGCAGGAGCTGGCACCTTCACTGATACAATGTACATTTCACTATGAAGTGTTTGTGCTTCACTTGCATGTTCTTAATTTCTGTTGAGCAAAATGACTAGAAGACGTGATTCTTCCTCGTTCAGCTCAGTTAAGACACACTCAAGCAACATATCAGAAAGGGTGCACCAGCATGAATAAAACATGAACAAAATTGAGATCATTACAAACGATGTCTTCACACTATTCATTGAGTTTTTTAGGAACACATTGTACACTTGTGGAATATTTTAAACCAGATTTCTGATATTTTTAAGACGGAAAGACAGGAAAGATCACATCAGAATGTACAGTGTACGAGACTTCGATGTCAAATATTCTTAGATAGCATTTTCTCAAAAAAAATTGTAAAACAATTATGGATTAATAACCTTAGATATTAAGTCAATCTGTTACTACAGGTTTACGGTGGCAGCTCTGCTTTTGGTGAATAAATTTAAACGTTACATTTCTTTATCGTTATTTTACTAAGTCTACATGTAAATTTTCCAATTACTGTCAGCTTTTTGGATTACAGATCAGGGCCTTGCATTTGTCCGAAGTTATTTCTCATTACCTTGAATGCAATTGACTGTGAAGCTAAGTCATATAGGATCTAAGTACTTGATTTTGAAAGCATGTCTAGTATATTGCAAAATTAATACAGTCGAACCTCTGGTTGCGACCACCTCTCATAAGCGACCACCTCTCCTTAGCGACAAGTTTTCCAAAATACCCAAAGTTTCCAAGTCAAATCACTATATTTGGAACCTCTTTTAAGCTGCCACCTCTCGTAAGCAACCGCGACCACTTTTAGAACTGAGAGTTTGAAATTTTCTTTTGTTTTTAACCTCCCGTAAGCAACGATTTGACTGATAATAAAGCAGAAACTGTGTAATAAGTTGTAACATTATCGCATTCCTGGGTAATACAAGAGACTGGAAATTTCTCAATGGGAAGTACCATGATTTTTTTTACAAGAAATTGACTTTTCACATGAATGCAACATTTAAAACATGGGGTAGGTCTCTGCAGTTTCCATATGCTAATGAGGCAAAATTTTGACCCAATATGGTCCAAGCTCTCGTAAGCGACCACCTCCCGTAAGCGACCACCAGGGCTTGACATATTGGGTGGTCGCTTACGGGAGGTTTGACTGTATAATGAAATCAAGTCAGTCAAGTCAGTCAGTCCATCTTGGTCAATTATTCTACATTGTACTTACCTGGTTATTAGAAATGTTAAGGTGCTTTAGGTTTGATGTTTGTTTTGCAAGATCCTTAAAGCCATCCAAGCTTCTAAGTCTATTGTTACTTAAATCAAGCAACTGCACCTAAATAGAATAACAAAATGTTAACTTACTGCAATAATGATCAGGTTAATTATGCTAAATTATAGAAAGATATAAATCATATACATTGTCGGTGGTGAATACCATTATAACTGAACACTTCAGTGCTTTGGTGAGTCTTGTATGACAATTAACAACAGAAATGGTTAAGAAACTCCAAAGTTCTTTGTTGTGTGTTTTTGTTGGATATTTTGGGGGTTGACCCTGCACAAAACCTGACAAAATACAAAAGGTGGTTATGTGTGCTCATACAACTAACCAATGGAAGCATTGTGATTATGTAATTCATGCATAGTCAATGAGCATAAAACAAAAGATGTGCAGGGTCAAGGACCTTCCAACATAAGTTGCTTCTTTGATGTTTACCGGTCTTCTTGACAATTTCCTTCTATCAACTATGTTTACAATAAAAATACCGTATTATACAAACAACAAGGACACTATGGGAACAAACAAGCAGTTCAAATCTTAGGAGCTACATAAAACATTAATGATAACAAACATTGTACTTACCTTATTTACATATACATTGTACTAAAAATTCAGACAAAATTAACGTTCCTTCAGTAAAAGCCCAAACAAGCTTTAAATGTAATAATTTAATTTTAAGCTACCTATTACACTTGAGTGTAAATAAATGAAGGTAAATATAATTTTCTCATAATTTTTGTGTTTCTCAGTTTGAAAATACAAGCATGAGCCTGTGAACAGGCTCGTTGCAGGTAAAGAAAGTAGGAAAGCAAAAAGGGAAGAAGAGCCTGCGTGCATTGCTTAGAATTCTGAATGGTGCCCCCAAGAAACCCTGCTAAGCAAGTTGTCAAAAATCAGTCAATCAAGGGTCAATCAGCATGCAGTGGATTGACATGATCTGTGCCATGCTAGAGGATAGGATAGGGCTGGTGATAGCTAATGCAAAGGAAAATATGAAAAGGTAAAAAACCTAGGCGAGGAAATTTGAATGACAATTTGCAAAGGTTGTAAAGCCTCGTTGAAAATTGTGTCCACAGAAAATGTGTTTCCTCGGGCAAGAAGGATTACCATGGCAGCATACTGTCATTATCTACTTCATGACAAGGAAATCAATGTAGTGAAAAAAGTTCTTATCTGTCAGGAAGAGTCTGTAAACTGTGCACAGGTTGAGACAAGACAAAGAATACCAGAAATCAGAGCTGCCAGGCCATGTTTTGGTGGAATGAATAGCAATTGCCTTTTAGGACATTCAGTGATCATTGCTAGCTAAATCAGCAGTTGATGCAGCTGAAAGGCCTATGTTTCTGGCCTCTGGAATCTAGTCATATATAATGCTCTGTACAGGCCAGAGAACTAATGCCACATTCCTTTTCAGCCACAATAACAAAGAGTTGGAAAATTGGACTTTTCCCGAGTCTTGAGGGTGAGAGAGCAAGAACATAATTTTCTTTCTAGCAGGGAGGCCACCGCATTGCATTGCTTGACTTTTAAATTCAAGGGAAATTAAAATATTCTAAACTTTTGGCACAAGCAGTTCTGAACACTTCATCTCTGCAGGCCTTCATTTTGGTTTCTCAACAGAAGCCAATCACAGTTAGATAACTTTGTCAAGTTAATGTATTAATTTCAGCCAATCAGTACTTTGCATCCAAAATTTGGATGCACTATTCAGAATTCATAGCGGTGCAAGCAGGCTTGTCTTCTCCTTTCCTCTCGGTCCTTCTTGCCACATTAAGAACCTGCTCACAGGTGGCAAAAATAGTAACCAAACGACTTGAAAATAAGCCCTAACTCAGAGAAAAGGTAGGTCACAACTGGAGCAAAAACAAGTCACATTAGTTACCTCTGGACAATTCTCTCCAATAAGTCTCACAACTCCTGATGCCATCCAATGCCTAGACAGTACGCCTTGTACATTGCTAGCATTCAGCACTGTCATAAAAATAGAGGATATTGGTCAGACTAAAACAAATTGCCTCACATCAAGCAGTTGTATAGTTTTCACTGCTACGGACACAGTTGTACATTACTACAGTGATAACTGTGACGAAATGAAAGACAACTTTAGGAATTTCGACAAATGATAGCATTTTAGAATTAACAAATTGACGTCAGTTTTTCATGCGTCTGTCCTATTAAATTTTTTTTAAATTTAAATTAAAGTGTCATAAATTTCGCCATCACATTGTCAAAGTAGCTGTGGATCCGCAGACTACTTTGACAATGTGATGACGAAATTCATTGTCAACAACAGGACAGACTCATTAAAAACTGACATCAATTTGTTTTTTACGATAACAAATGGTCGAATTGCCCGCTCTCGCTCGCTGACAAGTCGCATGAATTTCAAATTCATGTGTCTGTCCGCATATTGACGATAAAAATTAGCCAATGAGCGCTATTGTAAAATACATTATGACATCCTAGATTCAAATGCTATTTTTGCTATATCAAATTGCCTTTATATATATTTCCTTTAGATTGAAACGAAAGTATCCTGAGCCACCCTTTTCTGTGTAAAACAAAACATATAAAATTATTACCAGCCACCCCTACGGCTCTACCCATCCCCAAAAATATCTCACTGCTTGATGCTTAACTACAGACAAATCTGATACAAATTCAGTGAAGTTACATGCAAGACTGTAGACTAGCACAGTATCTTTGGTCAAACAAATCTGAGATTTTGGTCAATAATGCACTTTGAATTTTTGCTACCCGTAGAAGCCTAAACTGTGTTGTTGAAGGAATTCAGAGCTATGCAGCCAAGATTGACATTTCTGAACATAGCGCCTGGGATTGACAATGCTATACCCACATGTAGCACTCTGTATGAGTTGTACAAGCAGAAAACTGCACCTTTGGTCAAATACATGGATAACTAACGAAATAAAGAAAGAACAAAACAAACGCTATCGTCTCCTAAAGCTCTACAAGGCTAATCTGATTCAAATGTGAGACTTTGATCAATGATCAGCTTGAAAACAAATCAGTGCATTTTGAATTCTCCAAAACCTGTAGAATCAGTGCTATTTATATAATTTACTAAAAAAATATGTGTAAATATCAGTACCTATAATAATCAAGTTTTGTAAAACAACAAGCACCAGCATGCTACTTTGGTAACAGCTTGGTACAACTATTATTATGCTTAAAATGCTGTTGTGATAAAATAAAGTTTGCACCATGACATGCACCTTGAACAAGTTGTTTCATTTCTATACTTTCCAATTTATGGTTTAGAAAGCCACAAATTTACATGTATATTAATGACTAAACAAGTGCTTATGACCATGAATGCAATCAATGACAAATCACTGACTGGAAATTGTGTGGCCTGATTAATAATATTATTGATTACTCATTGATCGTCACACTAATCAATGATCAATCAACTGCTTACTAAATGATTATTACCAATTGACTACCGGTACTCATTGGCATCACTGATGTCATTGGCTAGTTATGTATAAAGTTATTTAGGCCTTTAGGCTGGGTCACATGTCTTCGCAAAAACTAACACTGGCAATTCCTTTCATAACACAATAGAAAATACAAAGTTTAGACATACCTTCATCATGAAACAAGTCAGAGAGATTAAGTGCCTTAGTTGAAACATCATAACGCTTGCTAAGACACTCCTATTAAACAGAAAAGAATATCTGCTATGAACACTAACTTTCTATCTTAGCTATAGTAAGAGAAATTGTGTTGACCTTAATAATATTTACAAAACACAAGTTGACATGCAAGACTATTTGTAAACACACAACTTTCAATAAAAAAACTTTACTCAAGGAATGGTGAAAGCAAAAGTTCTAAGTATGGCCTACACAACAAAATCAAATAAGCTTACAGGAGATAAATTTGTTGTTTTTCAGATTTTAATACTGCTGCTAAACGAAAATAAGTGGTGAACATCGAAGACAATAGAGAACTTAAAAATGTATATCTCACGCCTATGGGCTGATAGTTGCCCTTGGAAATTTTGTTTGCAAAACTATCATATAAGCCCTTGAATAGTAAGAATTAAATAATTTTTTGTTGACACTGACTAAAAAACTTATTGTATGAGCGTTTCTGTTAAAAATACTATGACCTTCTTCAGCATAAATGGCTTACGAATGCAAATGAGTGCTTTAAAAGAGCTGCGGGAAATGTCACTTGGGATTGCCTAGGGCCTTGTAAATGTCAGGAATGTAAATCTGTTTGTTAATGGCATTCAGTTCACGAATTGAGTGCCACACTTCTAAAAATAATCTTTTAGACCATTAGGAACAGCAGTCAATAATCTTGACGTCATCAAGGTCAAAACCATGATTGTTTTGTTTAAAATGTTGGGCTAATAAAGAGTTCTTATTTCCCGTGAAAATCGCTCTCGTGTTCTCCACAACCTCCTAAGATCTTAAGACTCTAGACGCTTGACCGATATAAACTTTGTCACAGTCTTAACAATCAATTTAATAAATCACTCCTGTTGATAGGTCTTTGCTAAGTTTGTCCTTAGGTTTTTTTAAAATGGAGACAACGGTTGTTGCAAGTTTATGGGCAACATTGATGTTGAACTGATTAAGAGTTCTTGCGATTTTTTCTTAAGTTCCTTGAATGTACGGCAAAGTAACAAAACTTCTGTGGGTTTGAGACTGGTTTGTAAATGCTGTCGTTCTTTGACAGCTTCTAATAAATTGGTCAGCGTAACCATCGATTTCTAGAGCATCGACTACGTGTTGTACTTCTGATGATTTGTCTGCGACGGTAAAAGGGATGTTCTTGGCTCTGTTGAGAAGAGTTCTAGCTACTGAGCATTTGTGTTGGGAAGGGCGATGAGAGTTGAATTGGAGGTATTTGTCAGTGTGTGTGGCTTTCCTGTAGATGCTAGTTTTTATAGTTCCATCAGGATTGCTGGTTGTCTTGGGTGTCCAGAAATGTGATAGATCTGTCTTTTTCTTCTTCTACTGTAAATCTGATGTGTTGGTTGATGGAGTTAAGATGGAAGTGGAACTCTGTACGATATTCACGAGCGATACACACATGGCTTTGTCAACATACCTATACCACCACTTAGGAGGGTGGGGTGTGGTATTTAAAGCTCTCTCTTCAATGGGTTCTAATCTTGTAACAAGCTATGAATTTTTTGCTGGTAATTGCTGTTGTCCATCACGACAAATACACAGCCTTTATCTGCTGGTAGGATGGTAACTGATGGATCCTTTGATCCAACGGTTTTAAGGTTTCAAGTTCATTTTTTGTCATGAGGAGTTGGCGCGAAGACTTGCTGTTTTTCAGAAACCGAAACATTCATAAAAAACATCTTTTTAGTCAGTGTCAACAAAAAAAAATTAATTCTTACTATTATCAGCCAAACTAAAGAGCAAAGTAAAATTATGACACATAAGAGCTTCTTTCTGAGAGACTGGGCAGATACAAAAAATGCAGGCATCCAGACTAATAGGCCTAAAACAAAACAGGGTGGCAAAAACGACAGACAAAAAACTGTTTTTTTAATTTCAGACCAGTGCTCAGTTTCTACTTAGAGTTCAAAATAAAGTTTATACTACAGTTGTTAAAGGTACCATTAGAAGCAACATTTGTAACAATACTGTCTACACCAGATGCCAAACTTAAACTTGCTTGAGTTTCATCGGACAAATCCGAGAGAAGAGAACTTGTAGAGAATGGTAAATCAATACTGGCTAAAATTTTATCCGAAATATCCGGATCAAATGAACTCGAAGCGGATGGTAAAATTATGTTTGTACTATTTTTTGTATTTTGGGGAGTAGTCTCTTGCAACCAAGCTGCTTCTTCGTCTGCATTTTTCGGCCTTCGAAAACGTGATTCGTCCATGTTGGCAATGGCTTGCGAATGAGTTTAGAATTCCGTGATCAGTTCATCCCGCGGGAATTCCCTTTGGCGGGCAAATGTAAGCGTGCTTTTCATTTCATAAGCACAATACAATATTCTCACCTCTATTGTACCGGATAATAAAATGTGCGATTCCCTTCGGGGGGCAAATAAAAGCGTGCTTTTCATTTCATAAGTACAATACAATATTCGTGTCTGTATACAATACAATACAATACTTTATTTAACCACGCTACATTTAGGAGCGAAAAGCGCTCGTTAAAACATGTGCGTGCTAAAAACAATGTATACAATTAATACAGTACAATATATACAATTTATAAAAAATATATACAATTAATAATCTGTGTAAAAAAAAAAAAAAAAAAAAAAAAAAAAAAAGATAAAAGATGTATAAAAACATTATTTCATTTATAATAATCATTTAATAAACGTTTAAAAGTTGAAAGATCCTCTGCTTCCCTTATAAATGAAGGTAATGAGTTCCAAATCCTGGCGGCAATGAAAGAAAAAGACTTGTGACGCCATTCCAAATTACATCTAGGCATCTCCAAAATTGTTCCAGACCCCCTTAGATTATAGGAGCATAACTTAATTTTAAAGAAATTTTGAATATAGCTTGGAGCCTGATTATGTATACATTTATACACAAGGACTAAGGCCTGAAATTCTCTACGCTGTTTTAACGACCTAATGCCTACAGTCTTCAAAAGGAACTCATAAGGGGTTTGCCTGCCGAAACCTAAAATCGATCTTAGAATGTAATAGTTCGTTCTGTATTGTATCGGATATAAAATGTCTCGCCTGCGGCTCGACATTGTATATCTGATACAATACGGACGCGAATATTGTATTTGGCACTTAACCTTGTGCTGAGGTCTATTGTTTTTAGATGAATTTTACTATATGGAAATTGGTGTATTGAGGACTCTTCTGTAAAGCACTTTGTAATGTACATACAGGCCTCCCCACTAAAGATTTAATATCAAAAAGAATAAAAATACAGGTAACAGGAATATTTTTGTACGCCAATATCCTTACTTGTAATAGCTTAAAGCATTGGACTTTAAATTACTGACTTTTATTTTGAATGAAATTATTTCTTTCTCTTTGAAGAATGAGTTGGAAAGTGAAACAATGTGGTTGAAAATCACCATCAGGGAACTCAGGGGCAAAATGTTTCATTAACAATAATTATTCCATGAGCGCGCATTGGATATGAGATGGCAAATAGACAACGAGGCCCGTAGGGCCGAGTTGGCTATAACCAATCTCATATCCAACAAGCGCGAATGGAATAATTGTTGTATTAAATTCTCAACCTTCGGTTTTGCTAAATTTGATTAAAGTCTAAGAAACGACCGGACAGTGACGTGACTTCCGGGCGCCAAAACGAAATGCTGAAAATTTTATGCTGAGCGACATTTCCCGCATTCATTTCCATTTAACTTCAAACGCAGGTATAATGGCTGGTAACCGAGACCTAGTGAACCAATCAGAAAGCTAGAATTGCATTATCCGAGGTTGACAGTTTAATAATATTGCATATTAAGTTTATTGTACAAAAAAGCTTTGTATATGATCATCATTTTCAAATCTGTCCTGGTCTCTCAGGCAGAAGCTCTTCATATAATAGGAACAATGGGAAATTATTATTTTAAATGCAAGTTAGTTAATATATGAGCCCCTCTATGGGTAGTTCCGAAGAAATCGAAGACCCAATGATTACCGCTAATTCTCAAGATTGAAGCGAAGATTTAAAAATTTGCATGATACACCTGTAAGATGGGATATTGACCAATATCAAGAACCAATTTCCAGAACAAAACAGAACAAAGTCGGCAACAAATCCAATTTTCAGTGCCTCTCTCCACCCAAGTGTATAAATGGGTAGCAGGACTATCATCCCATGCAGGGGAGTAGAAATATTCATGCTGTAGAGATGGGAGATACATGCAAGTGCCACACTGATGGGCCACTTGGCTTGTATGCAGACTTTAGGTTGTTACCTATGACACATTCTCTAAAGCATGATTATAAGATGCAATGTGTGCGGCTAACACACCTTTAAAACTTGTTTGGTATCATCATCTAAGGAACCACTGCCTCCACCACCATCATCAGTTTTGCCATGAAAAACACTTGATGGATTATTAGGTGGCGCACTTGGACGAACAGTTACTATGAGCTGAATATGACAATAAATAAATAAACTCATTCAGATTTCATTACAATGTTCACTGATTTATTATACCTGCAAGGGGTAACAAAAGCAATTGACACATTTAGAACATAGCACTCTAACCGCTTCTCTTTCATTTGTGTCTAGTCATGATTCTCTGAAACCCCCCTCCCCTTTCTTCAATACGTTAATTTTGATTTATTAAATTTTAACATGGCTCCAAAGCTTGGGGAAGTAAAACAAAAGAAATCAATTATTGATAACTCAACTTCGATGTGATTTCTTTTGTTTTATTTCCCGAAACCTCGGAGCCAAGTAAGAATTTTAATATATCGAAAATGGTCTATTTATTGTGGGTATGTGGTGTGGTCTGTGCAATTTCAGAGATTACAAAACAAACAGCATTTGGAGTAAAGGTGGGCACTTTGGCCAAGACAGCATTTTACACTGAAGTGTCTAACCATTTTTGTCACCCACTGTCTGCAACAGGAAACTTATCTTTGCTAAAGTAAGTGGTATAGTACATACCCTACATTGTAATGTGAGTTGACTGCTGCATTTTTATATGTGAGTGCAAATGATGGGAACTCTGTTACTTCGGACTCAAAATTAATATACCTGGCATGTTTAACTTTTGGCATAAATTATAATTTTTCATGAGTTTTACACCTACAGTACCGCCTGAAAGTATTTACCCATTAGCACGCGGTAAAACCTCGTCTTTGCCGAAGGGTTCTGCCGCGAATTCACCGCAGTGGGACGAATTCCTCAACCTCGTCTTGGTCGGACTCAACTGAACGCCGCGGCAAGCTAGATGCGGTACACCACGGCAAAGAAACAACAGAAGCTAATTTCTTTTGTTAAAAAGTGTTTCCTTATTGACTGCTCTTATACGTGAAATTTCCGTGCTTGTAACTTGTTTTAAACAGGGCTTGCGACTAAATATATAACTTTTCAGCTTGCTGACGCAGAGGCTAGTGACAGGTTTAATTCACTAGCCAAAACAAATTTTTCACTTGCCAGATACTGTAATATCTGTCATCGCATCCAGTCAAGTAAATGCTAGCCTGTGTAGCTAGCAGTATACTTTGAATGAACTGACACGTACAAAGTTTTTGCCTCCTTGATTCTCAAAGAACCGCCGTCAAAACCTCGAAACTGGTGTCGCCGAAAAACTTTTACCGATTCATGATTTTCACGAACATAATAATTCGTTCTGACATAACTCTATACACTGCAGACGTAGGCATCGATGTTATAATTATAAGCGTCGCACAACAATGAAAACCAAAGTCTTCGCCCGGGAGAAATTCTCACAGATCTTCACAGACGTCTTCGCAATTACAAAGTTTTTTTTGCGTCCTTGATTCTCAAAGAACCGCCGTCAAAACCTCGAAACTGGCACCGCCGAAAAACTTTTACCTATTCATGATTTTTACGAACATAATAATTCGTTCCGACATAACTCTATACACTGCAGACGTAGGCATCGATGATATAATTATAAGCGTCGCACAACTACGAAAGTAAAACAAAAGAAATCAATTATTGATAACTCAACTTCGATGTGATTTCTTTTGTTTTATTTCCCGAAACCTCGGAGCCAAGTTAGAATTTTAATATATCGAAAATGGTCTATTTATTGTGGGTATGTGGTGTGGTCTGTGCAATTTCAGAGATTACAAAACAAACAGCATTTGGAGTAAAGGTGGGCACTTTGCACCGAGAATTTACCAATGTGATTTTATGGTATGTACAAGCTTTCCAAATTTGTTCGTTGATCGATGCAAACTTTCAGAAGCTTCACAATAGTATTGACATAAACAACTCTCAACGCATACCGACACATGTGCACGTGACTACAAAAAACGTGATTTGTCATGCGACATGAGTTCAAGCGTGTGAATTAAAAAACTTGCTTTAATTAAACTGTAATGTGGCTTGTCGCTTAATGATTGTTTTGTTTGTTCTGGACTCTGACGAAACTATTTATTTGGAAGAAAGTTTTATCCCTGGAAGTACTTTTGTATCAAAGATGAAATACTCAAACCAAATAGAGCGGCATTGAAGCTACATGTAAGTACAGTATTTCGCACCGCGGTGCCGACAGCAAAGCTAAGACGGCAAACTGTTTATCTTGATAGCGACGTATCTTAAACCGAAAAAAAAACATATTTCCTTACATTTCACTTCCCATTCACCGCAAGAAAGTCATGAAATGTAGCGACACTGTAGTAATGGATTCTTGTGAAGTTAACAACGCTTCAGCGGCGTCTTTTAGTATTATGACGAATACATGATTTGTCACCGGAGCATAAAGATGGCATTGTAAAGTTTAATTGAGTCAAAACAAAAGGTCTCTTAGCCTATTCAACTCTGCCGCGTCTTAATGTTTACCGCGGTATTTTATGCCGCAGCAAACCTAGGTAAAACCTCAGTAAAATTTCGGCACCCTGCGTCATTGCCGAGGCGAGAACGCGGTGTTGATCTGCCAATCGGCCGCGGCAAAACCTCGGTAAAAGGGTAAATACTTTCAGGCGGTACTGTATACATCCTTTAGTAGTATACCGGTAAAGGTACACTGTTACATGTATTGTAGCCTGTTTTATGATGCTCGAATAGAATAAGTTATGAACTAGAATTAATCAGAGATAATGAGTGCGTTCATGTTAAGGTATTTAGGCAAGGTTGACATTCTGGTCAACCACAAAGGTGTAAACGTACACACAAAGCTAATGAATTAATTGTTCCTATGGTGGGCCATAGGAGCAAAGATGTTTTCTAGTACATTTGCATATGTTTACTTTACAAAAGGGTACTGTTAACATTCATACTGTTAAATTAGCTTCGTTCATGAGGGACCACACGTAGTTTGTTTTATGGTAAGTTTGCTAGGGCATAAGATAAATTGTTGTACATCTGAAAGATTGTGATAAGGACAGAATTGGTTATTAATGGTAATTCAAGAAGAGCAGTTAAGACAATTATCACATCCTGAGAGTGAACTTGACGAGTATTTTTGATATTTTGAATTTGAACTTGAACTGAACAACTTAAACAAAATAAAGAACAGTAGAGGAGTTAACAGACTTATTACAGAAGGTAAATTAAAAAAGTATTTGTATACTTTACATTGCCCAATCATGTGCAGTACATTTCATTTGAGTGCTAGAAATCTTTTTTAGAGGGTGGGTATCTGGAAGCGGCAAGTAGTCAATTTTCTTTTTTAATGAATTACCTTTGATCCATCCTTCACTGTTATTTTGTGACTAACTTTCTTTAGGGCCTCTGCAACTTTGCTTCCTTCTACAAAGAATGCTGCACTCTCTCCTCTGAAGTAGTGAAACTAAAATAATGGCCTATTATTATTACATGTATTGTAATAAGTTTACTTCTATTACAAGCAATAATTATTATAGTTATGGTAGCTATAATCTACCAAAAACTTTTGTAACGCATACTATAAGGAGTACAACAAGAGAGGCATGCATGGTACTTCCTGTTTAGTGACATAACCTACATGTAGCTGGAACAGTAGACATTACTGAATACTTGACCTGACCAATTAGTGAGTGGATATTAAACTCATCATGTCAAGATTTCCATATTGCAAGTACTCAATCTCTATTTTCTTAACTACATCTCACCGAGAATGGTGAGATCTTGCTGAGATCTCCCGCGATGTGGAAAGACATACGTAACAGTCAGATTCAATCCGTGCAAAGTTATTGATACATGTATAGTATTTTATTATTTTATCACTCACATTTTAGCGCTTGTATTTACATATTTTATCATTGACATTCTCACACCTTAATTTGTACTTATATATTTATATTTCATTCGCTTTTTCTATAATTTGAAAATGATCTCTGAGAGATCGAAATGTCGTTTTTATCGCTGGTTTTTATTCTGAAGTGCCTTTCTAATCTTATGCTTAAAAAAAACACCTACTAAAACATAGCGTTTGCTTTCTGATGAAAAATCATCTGAAGCACATCTATCAATTTTGAACTGAAAGTATGTTAGCCTTATTCAAGCCCTTAGTTATCTCAAGTGTCAGACAGGATTGCGAAGGAAAAATGATGAAGACTTTACACTACAATCGAATCGAGGACAATGAACCTTTAAGTCTTTTCCTTATAATCATATATACAGTATTAATGCTTAAATGCAACTTGTGCCCTGGTGTTACTTCCAGGTCAATCATATAGGGCGCTACTTCCATTGAACATCATTGAATTGGTTTAACAGCCAGCAAGAACTTCAAGCTAAAAAACATATGCTGTCGACCGTGCAGAAATGATCCCACAAATAAGAAACATAGCCACAGAAACAAATCACTTGGTGAATAAATCTTTTACAATTACTTAGGCACCATGTTATATACTGGTCAGTGGATGTAGAAAAAGTTAACAGGAATCAAAGGAAGGATGGACGGAAGGAAGCAGTGTCCTGTTCCACACATGTACCTATATCTTGAATAATGACTACATCATTATCAGAGCTTAAAATGGCTTTTAAGAAAGTTGTCCCTTTTTATGGTAGCAATTGTTATTTATGTTCATTAAGGTGATTCCCGAGTTTTGCATTGCGCATTCCTACTGCGCACGAATTTTGCGTCATCAGCGCGCGCATACAAAACATAAGAGATTTCCTTCAAACTAAGCTCGATAGCGAGATAAAAGCTAATTTCCTCTTAAACGAGCACGGTGACCCCCGCTTTTTATTTTATAAATTCAATGAGAACAATATCCACAATAACTGAGAAAAAATTTGGCAGAAATCTATGGCTACTTTTTTGGTAAATGAAATAAATGCTACAGATAGAGACATAATGGGCCCATTAGGGCAAGTCCAAATTATGTTTCCTTTAAAGGATAAAGATATCAGTTAATAATGCAGGGTATTTGAAGCCATTTCTTCTGGGACGTAGATGAATAAGCAATCAAAGACAGTTGAATTCTGTGTGATATAACACGCCGCATTGAAAAATAATCGAGCTTATTTGTTGCGCACTGAGATAACCAAAAGTCACCAAAATCACCATATTTGTCAGCATCGTGCCATGGAAACAAGCACGGTGACCCCCTCTTTTTATTACGTTTTTAACATCTCCTTGTACTGTAATGACACCATACCAAGTTTCATCGGAAATCTATGGCGGGTTCTTTTACCCGGGAATCACCTTAATCTTAACTGACAGCCAGCACTTAATGAGAACCCTGATACACATAAATTAAAACAAAATCCAACAAAGTGGGATGTTCACAGTACTTTTTAGATTCCTTTCAAAATTTTCATAATCACTGCTGTCACTTAAAATAATGGAAGGCTCATGGAGTAAATAGTGCTGTTATAGTGTTACTTACATCAACAGGTTGAAAGGCCTCTTCACATGCACTCTGAAGTTTTCTCACTAACCATTCTTTATCATGCTTCCTTCCCTGAAGGATCTAAGAGAAAAGAACCATGTAAAACAAATCACTTCAATGTATCTTGTGGTTTTTCTTTTTCTATACTGAATCAACCTTGTTCCCAGGGTCCTCTCTGTTCCTCCCTTGAGAAAGTACCCTGGTTACAGCTGATCATGTCTCTATGAGAGCCAACCAAAGATGCAAAACGGGTGGGTCCTCAACTTAATTTTGTCGACAATACAATTCAGTTCTGTCCAGGGAGGGAGAATCAAAATACCGCTTCTGTTCTTAACCGTCTCACCACTAATGGTCGGTTTTCCGGCCAAGCAGAAATGTTCCATTCCACCAATGGCCAGTAAAGTGGCCATCAGGTCTTCATCAAGTTCCTGCTACTCGCAATCTACAGATGTATAATGCTTACATCTTGGAGGGATACAAGACTCCCAACAATGGTAGAGGCACACAAAAGAGAGATTTGTTAAAGTTCAAGCAAATCCTTTGTGTGCAGCTTGTGGGAACCACTCCTACCAGAAACAAGGCAGCCAAGAGGCAAATACAAAACATGCCTCCTGAAGATTGTCTGGAGAATGTTGTCAAGGGTGAGGGAAATGATCATCGATGTGTTGTATGCGAGAAGAAACAAACACAGGCCAAGAAAACTGGGGAAACCCTAAAAAAGACCAGCTACAAATGTGGGCAGCGTAATGTCTGGTGAAAATTGCTTTGTGGACTATCTCACTAAAACTGATGAACTTGTACGTTACTCCTTCCATTTAATTTTTTTTCCTAGAACAAGGATTGTGGCTAGTTTGTTATTATAGCTACAGAACAATGCACAGCAGATGTTGTTGTTATCAAGTTCTTCATAAAATGTTTTCACTGCAAGAGAATCAAATGATCACCAAATTTTAAATTGGACGAATCAAATAATTCAAAGCTAGTCTCTTGACCAAACATTGGATGTATCAAACTCTAAACAAATGTATCCACACCTCTGTTTTGATTTTGCCCGTTGAAAAATGTAATTCAGCATACCGATAATAAAATTTTTGGCTGCAAGAGAATTGCATGACCATAGAACTCTAGATGGGGATAACTCAGTCAATTTAAAAGTTGCATTGTAGGGAAACATTCACTTTAACTCTAAACTAGGGTATCTAAAAGATAGCAATGCTGCGGCACTGATTTATCTATCTGCGCATTCCAAGCCTTACAAGGAACCTTTATTTCTCAAAGTAGTGTCAAATTGTGCTGTGTAACTTAAAATCTGTCCTTGTACGCATCAACTTCATGCCTGATGACGCATCGATGGCGAGGTGTGAAAAGAGATCGATATAAAAAAGCACATAGTGATCTGAACTATGTTTGGACATAAATGATACACATCAACCTCCCCTTTATCAGATCGCGGAAATCGATAGATGTGGAAATTGTAGGAGCAGAAATCTACATGTAACTTATAAATTATGTACTGGTATGCATTAAATTTCTCACTGTGCCGAGGACACGTCCATCGAGATGTGTGAAAATGCTAGTAACGCTTTAGCCTAAATTCATGTTTGGATGAAAAGGAATAGATCACAGTATATATGAAATTAGCGTGTTGCACGGTTTTCGTTTTAATTAATTATTCTACAAGCTTTAGTAACGACGATTTCTCTTCATTTACGAATTCGACCAAGGAGGCAAGACTGCTAAGAAATGAAATACTAAGTTAAAATTAAGATGTCACAATTAATCATCCAGATTTACAAACTTTCACATACTGTATTAAGAACAAAAGCAAGAGCTGTTAAAGTCAAGCACGATCTCCTTCACATCGTTTCACAGGTTATTCAGAGCAAAACAAACCACTAATCATCTACATAATGTACACGAATTAAGATGACGGCTCGGTGTGACATCCTCGTGTTGTTTGTGGTGCAATGTATTGTGGTAAAAAATGACGCAGTGCATTCTGGTTAAATGCAATGCATTCTGGTAAAAAGTGATGAATTCGAGGATTCGTATCCCCTTCTATATATTCTTCTTAAATCCTGTTTATGTTGCTGCTCGCTCGCTATGCTCGCTGCGCAGCAACAAATAAGTAAATAATTTTATCCTTGTCATGATTTTGCCGAAAAAAAAAACAAAATTCACCAATGCCTGTAACCTGCTTGTTCTTCCCTAACAACTCATCCACTGCATCATGCAGTCAAGCAATTATCACTCAACCCAAAACCTTTGCTGGTAGTGACAACCGAGTTATTCCATGCCAGTTCCTGCACTCAGTAAGATCCCCTAATTGGGTAGCTTGACAATCAACTCAAAAGTACATAAAGTACATGAAGTTAACTGCCAATTTTACAGCCTATCATTGTGTCTACATGTATTGATAATGCAGCAAACACAAAAATTATTAACAGGAGAGGAAGCAGCAATAGTGTCAACTATTCCTAGAGATAGTATACTCATAATGTACATGTACTACTTGCATCTTAATTAATACAATGAGTGACTGTATTACGGTTTACTTCAGGAAATTATCTGCTTACCACAACTTTGTACCAGTCCAGTTTATTGCCTGCACTGCCAGAAGGGGCTGACCATAGTCTAGACTTGACATCACCTCTACTTCTACGTCCCCTGGTACCTCGACTTGAGGAAGGTCTGCCTTCATATGGATTGCTGCATTAAGTATAAGGCAAATATAGTTTAAAAATCGAAGTGGCTATGAGCCACTCAACTTAGAAAATGGATTGTCAGTAAACAGTGGCAATTTTGATGTCACTGACTTGGTTTCAATCTGTAGGTTAAGTTAATGTTAAAGCCCACTGGCATCGTCAAGAAATAGTGCAAAATGTAACGGTAAGAGAATACACAAGGAGATGTTACACCATTAAAACTTTCTTGAAGTTATTGGTGATCCTTGTCTGAGACAATCATAAAGAAAGTACAGCTTCTTATCCGATCACCAAAGCAAGTAATAATTCTCATTTTTTTCCCAGCCAATATAAGTGATTTCTTTCTTTCTTTCTTTGCTACCTTTTGAGAGATCTTAGAAAAAGAAATTAAAAAACCATATCCAGCAAGCAGAGTCATAATACCATAAGGACAGCACCATGTCTCGTCCGCTCAAAAAAGTTAAGCCCTGTTCGGCAGGGTACCTACTTGGCTGGATGACCAAATACAAATATCATGTGTTGTAATAACTTCTCTTTTTCTTTTCTTTTTTTTCCTTCCCTTTCCAAGGCCGTATCAGCCTTGTGTAATGTCTTTTCTTCTATTTATCAACTATTTGTTCCTATCATTTCACCATATCCATATTAATGTGTATGTTGTAGGTCAAAATGAAATTCAGGTTAAAATGATCTTAACCTAGTTTGATTCTAATTATTAATGACCCATGAATAATTAGGGTTAAGAGACAAAGGAATTTCATTTGAACCTGAATTTCCTTTTGACCTACATGTATTTATTTACAATAATGTATAAATAATAGCGAGATGCATCATTCAAATTTTAATCATGGCTTGAATCATTTGAAAATTCATACAGCTCATCAATTTTGTGATTTTCTATATCTTCTTTTTCAGCAATCGAGAACAGTTAAACCTGTATTAAGCAGACACCTTCGGGAAATGATTTATATAATTAGCTTCTATATATAAAAAACGTTAGTGCAAATGTCTGTAGACAATGTAGATCATTTCTGCGGTAAGATACTCAATACTTGCATCAGAAATGCAAAGAAAAATGAGAAAAATTGTTAATAAAAAATTAAAATTAATCACTCCATAAGGAAATTGTTTCACCCTCAGATTGAATATAGCTTGGGATAGAACTTTGCTACAACTGTGAAAGCTTTATACATTGGTCAGCATATTTGATTACTAGTTTAGCCAGGGCTATGAAAGTGCTGCGGAAATTGAAGTGGAGATTGTATAGAGTTTGTGTAGAAATGGTTGTCATCAAGTTATTTTCTTTGTACAGAGGGTAATAAGAGTTTACTTTGGCATAAACAACTTAACTACAACATAACTGCAATTTTACAGATATGGATGTCAATAATCAGGTAAATCGTGCCGAACTAGGGGCTAATCAGAGCAGAATCCCGTACTTATCTCCTTGTTGCCCGGGGTTGGAAGGAAATAGTGTTTCCTTTGGCATAAACAACTTAATTACGACATAACCGCAATTTTACAGATATGGGTGAACACTTAAGTAAATCATGCCGAAATAGGAACTAAACAGAGCAGAATCCCGTGCTTATCTGATAGCTAGAAGGAACTAGTGTTCCTACAAGCTTTAAGATCGAAAGCAAGAGCTAGATTTCTATATTCATGCGACACGTAGCACGGATATTTGCACGGATACTTTAGCAACAAAGGTTAAAACAAAGATCATATTTCCGGCTGTAATTTATCCCGCAATTGCTTCATCACGCCTGAAGAATTTTTGCTAGTGTGCGACAGCGAGGACTGGGCGCTGCTTCGCTAAACATTAACTTCTCGCAGTGCATTCTGGTCCGCTGAAAGCGAGGCTCTTCCACAGCGCAGAGCATTATGGTCCGCTGAAAGCGAGGCTAAAAACCACAGTGAAATCTCAAATTTTCCTACCTTTCTTTTATATTTAGATTATGAACTGCTGCTACGCTCGCTACGCTCGCTTCGCAGCAACAAGAAAAGTTTACAGAATTGAAGGAAGGATGGAGTGAAACTTGCATCCATACCAATAACTTGGATTTTAAAAGTTAATTAATGCATTTAACAACTTGATTACAAGCATGAGTAGTGTAGCTAATAACAGAACAGTATTGCATGATGACACACTATTGCACAATGACGTACTAGTGCACGATGACGCATCGATGGCAAGGTGTGAGAAGGGATCATCACAAAAAAGCACATGGTGATCTGAACTGTGTTTGAACGTAAAACGATTCATATCAACCTCCCCTTAATCGGACAGCAAAAATACATGTAGAAAGATGAGGAAATTGTAGGAACAGAAATCTAACTTATACATTCTGTACTGGTACGCATTAAATGTCTCTAGAATGTTGAAAGACGTGCCGAGGACATGTCCATCGCGATGTGTGAAAATAGTAATGCTCTATCATTGGGCCGATAAGTCAAAGAAGCAAAACCACGGCAAAGGCTGGATTTTCAGTATTTATTGAAACAATGCGGTAGAATGTACTAAAATGGTATCTGAAGTTAGAAATTGCAAAATGATAAAAATTAGTTGCAAATCCTTAGCTAACGAAATAACGAGGCTTAAATTTGTCCAGCCTCGTAACAAAGCAACTTGCCAACTTTAAAAAGCCTTCATAAAATCTAATACATTCAGTGTGGCACTTAAAAAAAAGTATTGTATACCAAAATCACACGGCCTTTGAGGGCATGAATTGAATCTCTGTCAGTTTCGGTTTATGTAACGCAACATTCATGTTTGGGTGAAAAGGAACAGATCGCAGCATATATGAAATTACCGTGTTCTACTGTTTTTGTATTTTAATTACTCTACAAGCTTTAGTAACGACTATTTATCTTCATTTAAGAATTCAACCAAGGAGGTGAGATTGCAAAAAAAATGACATACTAAGTTAAAATTAAGATGTCACAATTAATCGTCAAGATTTACAAACTTTCACTTACTGCATTCAGAATAAAAGCAAGAGTTGTGAAAGTCAAGCATGATCTTCTTCAAATCATTTTACAGGTAAATCAGAGCAAAACAAACCACTAAATTCTCACTGGAATCTACGCAAAATAAGATGATGGTATGACATCCTCATGTCGTTCATGGTGCAATGCACTCTGGTAAAAAGTGTCGCAGTGCACTCTGGTTAAATACAATGCATACTGGTAAAAAGTGATGAATTCAAGAATTCGTATCCTCTTCTATATAATCTTCTTAAATCCTGGCTATGTTGCTGCTCACTCGCAATTATGTTATTTTAGCTCCAGTGAAACCAAAAAATGCCATTACATTAGTCAACAAGGCATACATCTTGAAGGCAAAATCACTTCCATAAAGATACCATGGGATAAAATAATGTTGTTCTACTGGTCAAACTAATAATAACAACAGCAATGTATTAATAATATTTTTCCATCAGTCTTTCTTTACAACTACATGTAAGTCAGCAGTGGATGATAGCTCCTTTGACTAAGGAATATATTAGATTTACACTTACTATCTTGAAACTGATCTATGGCGTCCTCCATCCATATCAATGTCTTCATCGTCATCAAGTAAGTGAGACCTGGGATGAGGAAAACTCCTTTGCTGGCTGCCACCCCGACCTCTGCCTGTACTCCTGCCTCTGCCTCTATAGTGGCCACGGAAAGACTGTCCTCTTGTTTGCCTATCTGATTTTTCAGCAAAAAAGAAAATGACAACTGTATAAATCTTACAAAAAAACAAAGCAGGGCTTATCAGCAAGACCATCATGAAAAAGGTAAAAAATTTGCTGTAACCACATGTAAGTATTTTATTGAAAACTGCCAATTCATGCAGCTGCAGCCCAACCTACAGACAGGGTAGCTTCAAATTACTTTACAGCAGCCCCTGACATCGGAGTGCTGATGAACTACAAATTAATGTTGCAGGTCAAAATGAAATTCAGGTTAAAATGATTTGAACCTACGGTAGTTTGATTCTCAATTTCCTTTGTCTTCTAACCCTAATTATTCATGATTGATGAATAATTAGGGTTAAGAGACAAAGGAATTTCATTTTGACCTACAACATTTACACATAATTTAATTGTAAACATACACCACTTAAAATAGTCTCCAAATATTATGGTAAAATGAGCATGAAGCAGCAGTTGGTTTCCTTTCATGTCCTCATGCCACCAAATCAACTGTCCATAAAACTCAGCCAAGAAAGTAGTTACCCAACATTGTGAGTGGCACCCGTACAAATATGTAAATCTTTTCCCTACAGCTTCCAGTCTTTCAACTATCAGCTCGACAATGTCGCTTACTTCAGGTGCATTCCAATAATCCTCCCTGATGCGCTACATTCTATCCATCCTCTCTTGTGCACAGCCACAAATGAAACACCTCACAAGGGTTTCTTCTGTTTTTCTATGGCGATCATCCTCTGGCGCCTCCATTCGCACATGGCTGGCCACCCTAGACCCATCTAAGTTAAACACCAGGCCCGCAACAGTGAAATGGAACCTTAAGTTAAAGAAGTGGACATGCTCCAAGCAACCCTCAGTATGCACATGTGCAATACCCTGATGGTAGAGATGACCGTGACAACTAGACAGCTAGCACCCAAGAGGCAGGCGTGTGACCCAGTCTCTTCTAAAAACAGAACCAGTACCCGTAACTGCACAGAACACACCTCTTACCGAGACCGACACAGAATCACGGATAAGTCCAATGCCTCATCCATGGGGAACCTGTACCAGAAACTGTACTTGTACAGGATGTGCAAAAGGGACATGTTCCTGTGCACTATTAGGAACGAGTCCGCCATACAGCATGAAATGGAGGGGAGAATGTTACCGGTATATACAGTACCGCCTGAAAGTATTTACCCATTAGCACGCGGTAAAACCTCGTCTCTGCCGAAGGGTTCTGCCGCGAATTCACCGCAGTGGGACGAATTCCTCAACCTCGTCTTGAACGGACGCAACCGAACACCGCGGCAAGCTAGATGCGGTACACCGCGGCAAAGAAACAATAGAAGCTAATTCTTTTGTTATAAAGTGTGTCCTTATTGACTGCTCTTATGCGTGAAATTTCCGTGCTTGTAACTTGTTTTAAACAGGGCTCGCGACAAAATATATAACTTTTCAGCTTGCTGACGCAGGGGCTAGTGACAGGTTTAATTCACTAGCCAAAACAAATTTTTCACTTGCCAGATACTGTACTGTCATCGCATCCAGTCAAGTAAATGCTAGCCTGTGTAGCTAGCGGTATACTTTGAATGAACTGACACATACAAAGTTT
Source organism: Micromussa lordhowensis (assembly GCA_964020085.1). Lineage (NCBI taxonomy): Eukaryota > Metazoa > Cnidaria > Anthozoa > Scleractinia > Lobophylliidae > Micromussa > Micromussa lordhowensis. The sequence goes on from OZ026600.1 coordinate 14,138,943, forward strand.
TTGCGTCCTTGATTCTCAAAGAACCGCCGTCAAAACCTCGAAACTGGCGCCGCCGAAAAACTTTTACCTATTCATGATTTTCACGAACATAAAAAATCGATGTTATAATTATAAGCGTCGCACAACAAGGAAAACCAAAGTCTTTGCCCGTGGGAAATTCTCACAGATCTTCACAGATGTCTTCACAATTACAAAGTTTTTGCGTCCTTGATTCTCAAAGAACCACCGTCAAAACCTCGAAACTGGCGCCGCCGAAAAACCTATTCATGATTTTCACGAACATAATAATTCGTTCCGACATAACTCTATACACTGCAGACGTAGGAATCGATGATATAATTATAAGCGTCGCACAACAACGAAAACCAAAGTCTTCGCCCGTGAGAAATTCTCACAGATTTTCACAGACGTCTTCACAATTACAAAGTTTTTACGTCCTTGATTCTCAAAGAACCGCCGTCAAAACCTCGAAACTGGCGCCACCGAAAAACTTTTACCTTAAGTCATGATTTTCACGAACATAATAATTCGTTCCGACATAACTCTATACACTGAAGAGGTAGGCATCGATGTTATAATTATAAGCATCGCACAACAACGAAAACCAAAGTCTTCGCCCGTGAGAAATTCTCACAGATCTTCACAGACGTCATCACAATTACGGCCATCGCAAAACATTTCCTTTCTTTCAA
>OZ026600.1:14144634-14174634 GCA_964020085.1 Micromussa lordhowensis
CTCCTACAATTTTCACATCTATCGATTTTCGCGATCTGGTAAAGGGAAGGTTGATGTGTATCGTTTTATGTCCAAACATAGTTCAGATCACTATGTGCTTTTTGTCACACCTCGCCATCGATGCGTCATCATGCATGAAGTTGATGCATACAAGGACAGATTTTAAGTTACACAGCACAATTTGACACTACTTTGAGAAGTAGATGTTACTGCAAGTCTTGGAACGCGCAGATAGATAAATCACTGCGTAAAATATGTCACTACCAACAGAATGTGCCGCAGCATTACTATCTATTAGATACCCTAGTCTAATTGTTAAATAGAAACACTATTATTTAACCAATCAGCGCGCGTATTTTCTTAGGGGTGTTTTCTAAATAGCATTGACAAGGGAAGCAAATCTTTGCCCAAACATTTTGAACGCAAACCGAAATTTCGCCCGAGTTTCTAAATTTCACAGCTTCCACGAAACCAAACAAACACAAAACGAAGTTGAAAGATTTTTTTGCAACTTGGCCGAATTTGTTTCGAATCGTTTCACGACAATCGGAGAATTTTAGCGTGTTTTGAAAGATTTTTCTCCGTTACCCTAATCCCAAACGCATCATCCAGCGCGCGCGCTCTCCTCTCCCTCTACCACGCATGATTTTTTGACACGACAAATCTTTACAAACCCCTGCCCCGGTTCGCAGTTTTTCTTGCGCGTCCAAAGTCGCAATCTAGGGTAACGGTATGATCATGTTGCGGAAAGCTATTTGAGAATAACTTTGCAAACGACGCTAAAATTCTCCGACCGCCATGAGACTATTCAAAGACAAATTCGGCCAAATTGTAAAAAAGATCTTTGAAATGGCGTTTTACGAAGTCCAATGTATTACAAGTTTTGCTCCATATTTCAATGTTCAGTGTGGCAACGGCACTCACTTATATCTCAACACGATATCGGCCATGGTGAATTTCCCAAAATCATTATTAAGCGATACCAACTCATTGGCAACCGATACCAGGCAAATACCATCCAGTCTTCTCTACAAATGAGTAAACCGTGCTTGGTTTTCACTCGTCTAGCTGTCGAAAAAAACGAACGCTCTCCTGTTGAACTAGTGGCAGGATTGACGTGTACTAGCTTACAGATTCAGATTTGCTACTTGGTTAATTAAACCTCGTTCGTGTACATTCAAAGATTTCACTCGGTCCAAGATGTCTTTAAAGCACTCTACTTCGGTGTTGTGACTCGACATCAACACTTTGAATGCACTTAGCTGAGCACCCAATGTTGTTGGAAAGACATCGCTCATTCATTTCCTTCTCGACATCTTCCCCTTTTGTTGCCTTGATAAGCAAACTTTCCAAATTCTGGTAAACAAGAAATGCTTGCTCTTTTCAAAGTATAGTCCTCGGCAGTAGATCGTAGTGGCGACGAGCTGTGCTCGGATATTGTGGCTCACTTGTGCCCACTTCACAACACGATAGAGCACGTCGTTTTCTTGGGAGCATCGGCTCAGAAATTGAGGGATGTTCTTTCACTTTTCCAAGGATGACATCGTAAAACGAATCAAATGATTCATCGTTTCTTATACGTTCTAGAGCATTGAACTGAGCCAGACTCTCTTAGTTTTATTTTCCTTCTTTATTTCTTCATACGTACCTCGTACTAAGACAAAATAAAATGTCATCGTCGTAAAAAGTGGGTAGGGGGTTAAAGGCCCTGTCAACTGCCTACTGTAAGGACGGACTGAGTTCACGGATGCAATGTTCGTCATTCGGCCGAGTGCCGTATGAACTCTACCGAGTAAGCAACTGAAATACTAAGGGTTCCGTGATAAAATTACGCGACCAAAGGCGTGTGTCTAGCGACAAGGTTTTTTTTTAAGCCGGCTAAAAAGCCGCTAGTTTTCAGGGGACTTTCTGGTGCCCGTCCTTTTAATTTGTTCATGTTTGCTAAGAGCGCGGACCCCTCCTAAAGTTCTGCCATATAGTTTCCCCCCTTCACCCCGGTTCTTCGAGAAAATGGCAATCTCGTTCCCAGGGCCCCCGTTACCCTTGTCCTGCTGAACAGGAAGTGCGTTTCCCGTTCCGCAGGACAAAGGTAATGTGGGCTCTGGGAACGAGATTGGGAAATGGCGTTGTTAGGAGCATGCGCCTGCAAGTGATCTCAGGAATTTCACTGGAGATGCCTCAAGTGTCACCTGAGCGGGTTTTTTTCAGACGAAAAGAACACACGGAATCTAGGTTTACTCGAAAAAGAAAAGATAATGTCGTACGCTAATAATACACCGTAATCTTTAATGAAACTTAATAGAGTTAAAACGGTACAAAACACACCCTACTTGAAGGTGACGCGTCTGATCTAACTTTATAGAAGATATCTTTTTATAATATTGGTAATAAACTGAGGGACCACTCATTACCTATTGCTCAGGATGGCGAGGAGGGTCGGGCAAAAAATGGGACAGTCAAGTACTACAAAAAAGGAAGAAAACTGAATAGGAACGGCCGCAGTTAAGACGCTCTGATGGAAGGGAACGGGTGACTACATAAAGAAAATGTCTAAGTACACTAAAAAGAGTCGAATGCAGTTACAAAGAAACTAGAAGAGGTAGTTCAAGGAGGTACAATTACAACACGTAAGAAATCTGCGCGACATTAAGCCAGACACCACGATCTTTAACAAAAGGAATGCCGACGTCATTTTTTTCTTAAACCACACGTGATCGATCACGATCACAAAAGAACAGTAAGCGATAAAAACAGACTCAAAGCGCGTTCTCCCTAAACGACTTCAACTTAGGAAATGACGATGTTAATTTTAACTTGGTATAGTTTTTTCAGCTATCTGATACTTGCATCATTGTGGACCACTTTTCTAACCGTTGCAAGTTATTACTCCATTTGAAAAAAGTGACGATCCAAGATTCTCGATCGAAACGTCTTTTCAAGCCCTCTATAACATTTTTCTTTTAAGCCTTTTTCTTTACAGCACGTGTCAAACCTTTTTGCATTATTTTCATAACGAACGTTCCTGATTACAATTCTAGCTTTCGATGTTTTCTTATGAACCCAGTCATGTTTCTGAAGAAACTCATTATCTCATTTTTATCACGGAGAAGAAATGGATATAGAAAAACAAAGCAAGCACATCGGCTACGTACGTGTTCACTTGAGAGAGATTCTTCAGGAAACTGGTATATCAGAGGAATATATAAATTGTGATTAAGCGCAAGATAATTTATCTTCGGAAGAATCTAAAATCTAGTCTTTGATAACTTCCTCAGTCAGACAGTTACAACCAGGTTACAAAAGTGAATTGCCTTACTACAAATCCTTTGGGTATAAGCAATTAGATACTCTAATTGTGGACAGTTCTTGACAGTGGTTCCCTTTTTTTCCCTCTCTATGGTTTTTTTTCAGTGCCCATCTAAACTACAGTAAAAACCCGCGTGTAAGAACCTAGTGGTTTAGGAGCCTGTTGGCAGAAATTTGCTATTTTAAAACCTAACAATATAAGAACCTGTTTAGCCAAGTAAGATCAAGCAGGTTCTTACATATATGAACTCTTGACAACACTAAATATACATTCTGTAATCAGTTATGTTAGGCTTATCATAATATAGTTGTAAATAACACTGCATATATAAGGACCAAACACTAGTTATTTATAGGTAATCAACAACTCTATTTCCTTCACAGAAGTTAGTAATGTAATTGGACTGAGTGGAGTACAACTCAGGTGGTAATCGTGCGAGTAATTTCAAAATCGGACGAGTGCAAAGCGCGAGGCCAATTTGAAATTCCCAACACGATTACTCCCCGAATTGTACTCCACTCAGTCCAATTACTACTCGTATCTATAACAAGTCTCGAAATCAATAAAGTCTTTGGAGAACTTCTTTTAAGCGAAAAAGTCGGTAACGCTTTCCCATAAGTTTTGAAACTGTAGGAAACATTATGGAGAAAACCATTAAAGCGCGCGCAATTGACTTGCCAATCACGTGGGTATCCAGGTATCCAATTACGACTTTTTGTAATTGGATAACTCTAATTGGATACCCACGTAATCGGGCGCCGATCACGTGACTAAATAGGAGCGCGGAGAACCAATCACGATCGGGAATTTTGTTATAGATTCGATTAAGCACCTAATAAGAACTTAGCCTAAATTGCCAATAACTACTTCAAGAAATATATGTTCTTACACGCGGGTTTTTGGTGTATTCAAGCTTTTTCACTGAGCCTGGCGGCTCCTGTACAACAGATGAGTGGCCCCTCACTAAACATATCACGCATAATATTTTGACATATAATAATTCATCCGTTCGAGACAAAACAATAAAGTTTAAAACTGAAATACTGGTGTGCTATTTCTGTATCTACTCTTGATGACATCACCATCAACAAAGATCGCAGTAAAAATCTGCTTGCTCGAAGATCAGATATGAAAAACAAGAAAACTTCTGTATTTGTTAACTTGCGTAGAAAAATGGTCAATGTTTGAATGCTAGTATTAGCTCTCTTGAATTCGGGCAGGTTTAGTGAAAGCAAACCTCTTGCAATGCGTCGTTAACTGACAGAGTAATTTCCAATCTAAGCCTTGTTTGACTTCACCTCTGTTTCAAATCACGGAATACTGTTGACCAAAATAAATGAAATGTCCTCCAGTCTGAAGGACGGCTGAGTTCAGACACTAAGCAGTGTTCATTATGTAACATTTTCAGGTTGTTAAGCTTCTCCAGTGACCAACATTAACAAGTCTTTCATGTCGTGTTCTATGTGGCTAAATTGGGAAATTAAATCTGTGTTTTTTTAATGTTGTATCGCAGAACTGGTTCTTTGTTACTTTTGTTAGTCGGTTGAATGATCGTGTTTCATTAGAATTAACCAATCAAACAAAGTTTAACCGGTGTCAAACTGCAGCAAAACCGGTCACAGTTGACATGGTTGGTCCAACAGAACACGACTTAAGGTTCTAAACCCACCCTCCAGTCAACTTGAAGAACAGCTCCTCATTCGGCGGCTGATTCACATCCTTTCTCATTGACATGAAGATATACCCTCCGATAAATTCGTGAATGACTTTGATGTCTGCGCTGGTACATCCGAATGTAATGGTTTCCCCTTCACACTGTACAACCATTTCCCTGGTTTCCCAGTTTACATTCCAAGCTTTCATTACACTGTATCGCCACGTCTTAAGAGCTTCTCGACTTGTTGGGTCTACCCGCATGATTCTGTTAAAGGCTATACCGAGGACTTCCTATAATGAGAGCCGGGAAACATTAAGTCCAAAGATAACGTAAGAATGCGAGTTACAAGCATTATTGGTTGGGCATGCTCTGAGATAAAGAGGAATGAAGATTGGTTGATGAGTAACACGCGCAAACGATGTGCACCCTCTGGCTTCTTTCGTCAGGCCACAATCGTAACTCCAATCTCTAGGCTGAAGCCACAGGCCTAGCTGCTTGTGACTAAACAATTCAGATTTTACATTGTCGTCTACGACTCTGTTACACTAACCAAATTCGGAGGCTATCAGTCAGTATCTACCTGATTGTAACAAAAGCTTTCAGTTTACGAGTGAATGAGTCAGTGAGTGGAAGAGTCTCAAATCCTAACGTTTTGGTGATTATGGGTACACGGAATGGGCGTATGAAATTTGAAAAACATGTGATCACATAGAGGATGGTAGGCCTGTGATGACATGCGCTATGCTCAGACCTGACGTTTTGTCACGCCAGTCCGACGTTATTATTTAACTAAACAGACGCTGTCGAAACGTCAGCGACACTCCACAATATTAACATTATGATTTACCTCTTTCTTGGACCCACGAAATCGAACAATGAAATGAGAAAGGCCGAACTCGGGTAATGCCTGCCACTGTCTGATGTATAACATTTTTGATTCTATCAATGAACTTTTGTTCAGGGAAGAATGCGCCTCAAGAATACGAGCCGCAATCTGAAAGAGAAAGTTCTCAGGCTAAGAAAAAACACGGCAATAGATTACAAATGAGTTATTATGAATTGTAACTATATGTAAAATTAAGAAGTTCCAAGGGAAGGAATCTACTAAGGAGGTGCTCACTTGTAAACTCCAGCACCATGTAAAAGGTTTGGCTGACTGAATGTGAATCCATTTGATGTGGGAAGAGCAATGCTCAATTTTAAATATCTAGTAAAAGTTAAAAACGTTTTCTGGCTAAAAATATTAGATAACACAAACTTTCGACTGCCTAAACTGCAGTCTTCAACGGGTGAAATTGTGAAAGAGGTGCTTGAACTTTTAGCGCCAATGTCATCATTTAGTATTTAAAAATTGAAAAAAACACGCAATAGTTTACCACAAGCATCCAACACAAACGAAGGATTTAATGATGATGGTTTATCGATATTGTTGTCAGCACATTCCTCTCTCGTTTCCATGAACATTATTGCATCGCTGAGGGCGTATTGACTCACCAGCCTTACCTGTTTAGCTTTGTACTTTTTCAACATCCTTGAACCAACAAAATCTTCAGGCTGAATGGGAATCTATTTACAAAGGACAAGCATGTTAACCAGACATTAAAATAAGTAGCTAGTCTGGGAGTATGAAGGTAGGTCAGAATCTGATGTAGTATGGCCTGGCTCCACAGGTCTCTTACAGCTTGCTTGCTGTGACGATTTGATTCCTGTTAGTACAACTCGGAATTGTTGTGTCTGTGCCAATCGACTGATCATCGTCTTTGTCATATTTCAAACTGGCTTCTACCTAAATGTACCACAACAGTTATCTAGGCAGCTTACAGCAAGCATGACAATAAAGTGTAAGTGACAAGAGAAAATAAAAGCCTTCTAAATGACTAACTTCAATCAGGACATGTAATAATCTGAACAAACCTGTCCAGGACTGAGGGGTGTCACATCGCCTTTATCGTGCTGCATACTGAGGAAAGCCTGGATACCAGAAACCTCTGCGTCATACCCAGAATCAGCCATAGTTTTTCCTTTTGATGCCAAGCGACAGGCTGCCATCCATTTGGAATATTGCGACTCCTAGAGTATCATATACTCAAACAGTGAATCAATGCACTTCTAACAATAAACAGTCTCTTGATGAAGTTATGTCCAAACCTCTAATGCCTGTTTCGACCTACATTTAGACAGACCATCACTGACTATTCTCTTTTCCTAGCCAACCTTTGACCTATACAACGTTTGTCAATTGTCTGCTCATGCTCATTTAGTTTGTAAAGCGAGCTGACTCTCGTTTGCATACTAAAATTGAAAGATTATTCAATACTAACAGGCAATTTTATACAGTAACACAAAATGTTAGCTGTAAGTTTCCTTTGCTGGAAGTGTTTAATTTTTTCAAACATTTCAGTTGGGAGCCCATGATATCTGTTTATCGACTACAATTGCTTTGAGAATTTCACTGTGCAACACCAAGGACTCTGGTAAACTCCACAAAATTAATAATAATTTGCCAGGTATCTGGCTGCACAGGTTTTGCAGCGCATATACCACATCTAAAACAAACATAATGGCAAAGAAAAATACCACATACAATATTTTGCTTTGCTAAAGCGTGCAAAGACCATGACTTTCAGACAGAATATTAAGCAGAAGTTAAGCATTAAAGATGTATTTATGTTGTAAAGTTTGCATGTAACCCCATGCTCAGGGAGGTAGGTAAGAGAAGGCAATGATGTTACTTCACCAGATAAAAGCAACAAGCAACTGAGGCCTGGGGAAAGGTGCACACAGCCAGAAAGGCCAGCTGTACTTGTTAATTAACCGGCTAAACTTGCTTCAATATTCATACATTCAGTTCCTCGCGAAAAGAAAACTATGGTCCTAACAGTAGACTCCATTTAACAACAAAGAGCGCCTGCATGCCCGTTGTAGTCAGCAGTGTTGTTGATATGTGCATGCACCAGGATTATTCCATGTGCTCTTGGACTTAGACTTGTTGGGAACCTTTACAGCGATAGCGTATGCAGTGGGCGTTGTTCTCAAAAATCCTGTGGTACGACTAAAAACAAGTCTAGTTTTTACTTGTATAGGGTACTGAAACTTACACATGAACAGCAGATTTCGATGTCATCTGATTCTTTAAGCTTTATCTTGATGTTAAACTTCTCTTTGTTCACATTCACATCTGGAGTGATCTCACAACCTACATGTAACAGGGGTCATCCAAAGTATGAGTGTTAAGTATCAAAACCTAGTGACAAGGTTTCTACTACACCACTAGCAATAATGTCCATCTTCTAGCAATTTGTCCATCTTCTGTTGTCAAATTGTCTACAACAAAGAAACCCACAACAAACACAAAAATTTCAAACAAACAAACAAACAACAATATTTTGAATGACCTGTGATGAAATGCAGAGAGATTAAAGCCCAAATTTCTTACTGGATCCAATTCTAAGACAATAATTTTTTCTTAGTTTTTTTCTTCCTACCTCTCAGATTCATTTTTTGAACCGGTGCACCAAAAGCTTCCTCTTGGCTTTTGAACAATGAAAGGATAGTGTCTGATGAGGAACAGAGAACACAACATTCAATAGTTTAACAGAGGCCTTTCCTTTGGAAAAGTAAAAGATAACCCAGACTAGAAAAAAAATGATGTGAAGGTACCTTTAAAAACAAACCAGTACTTCTTTTTCTTAGTACCAAATGTTTTGTGCCTGTAAGATGTAAAAAAGTGTCTCCAAAACCACATTCAATTATGCATTGATGTTCTTAATAATATAAGTAATAATAACAATGATACAATAATGGTAGGTTTGTATGTAAAGGTAAGGTGTGAATAGTTAAATAATAATAGATTACTATAAAGCTAGGGATACAGGTGCTACTAACAAAACATACAAAAATATCAGACTGCAAAAGTAACTGGCATGGTTGGTGATCCCGGCATTATGCTTTTTTTGTAAATGCTTCCCTACAAAAGATGACTTATGCTCTAAGATGCCTTGATACAGATGGTGGCAGGTGCATGTGACATATTCTGTATCACTAAATAGAATATGTTGTTGGCACACAAGGGTGGCTTTGCCTCAAGAAGTTTGAGCTTGTTCAAGGCTGATCTTGGTTTTCCAGCTGAGGTCATCTGCTGACCTTGCCAAACGAAAGCTAGGCAGTTTGTTTAATCATAAATTAAAACTGGAATTGAACACCTAATCAGACTCAATTCATGCAAAAGTATCTGTTTGACACTATGTTTTGTAGCTGCAATGCCTAATTTTATCCCAATCTATTATTATTAACTCACACAATAATGATGAAGTGGCAGAAAATATACTATGTAAGCTCAGTATAACATTATGTCAGCTATCTCAGATGATCTAACAGTCTCCTGAATACAGAAAGAATCTCCTGGTCTCCTATACGAGTCCCCAAATCTCCCAGAAAAGTACTTCATACTCACTGTAACATTAATTTGGGCAGATCTTGGAGGGAAATTTTGTTTGGATGTTCGACATGTCTTTGAGCTTCAATCAGCAGTTATATATGACTCAGTTTTGGGGGGTTGAGAAGAGGCACAACTTGTGATCTCCTGGATTGCATTTTTGCTATTATAATAAATGGTTTGAACACAGGGGTATCAGTCGTTCGTATAGTGCGATAATCCGGGTGAAGGTAGTTCTGAGAAGAACTGAGGTTGGTTACTGACGTTTCCAAAACCTGAGCGGAAGTCATCTTCAAAGTCAAGTGAATAGTGTTTGTCAGTCAATGATGTTGTAAGTTTGGTCCGTTGAAAGTGATTGATCATTTTAGCCACTTGACTCTGAAGATGACTTCCGCTCGGGCTGTCAAAACGTCAGTCACCAACAACAGTTCTTCTCAGAACTACACTCACCCGGACCATCACATTATATGAACTCCTGGTATATTAACACTCGTAGGGTGACAGATCTGTCTGTCTGTTTAATGCGGGATAGCCCATCATCCCCCATTAACATGCAATGAATAAATGGACAATACATTACTTTCAATATTGCAAAGAGTGCATGCAAAAAACTGAAATGCACTAGAGCAGGATTGACTAAAAATAAATAAATATCAGGCTGTTCTAGAAGCATTCCAACTACACTTGACTAACAATATTATACAGCTCAGTAGACAATGTTGTTTTAACATGTGTTGTAGTTTCTCATTGAAAACAGAAACAAAAAGGATAACACTCCATCTGAATTATTTTCTCCTTTGTCTAGGGACAACAGTCATCACAATTTTCCAATACAATGGTTAAGACTTACTTCACCAGGTGAAGGTAATCTTTTATTTCTGGAACTGATGTGAGGCTCTATTCATTAAGAAACAACAGAGAATTATGTCAAGTTACCAACACCAAAAGCAACTTTATTCTTTTACAAACTTAAAGTTCAAATAAATGTCATGTCCTTGAAGCCCAGCTTCTATTTAAGGTCCTGTATTTGTTTGAAAGTGGCATAATGAAACTTGTTTTCACCAGTCAATGTGTGCCACGTTCCAAGGAGCCCAACCTATCTCTCATGTACATGTCTACAAAAATGTCTAATTTGAATGCTGAGAACCATTTCAGGTAAATTCATATGAGATAATGAGGGAGTTCTATTGTTCTTACCCCTTTTAAGTGGCCACCCAAAATTTAATACATGTGTTTTAGCTTTCTTTTGGAAAAGGCGATGATAGATAAGAGTCCAAAATAGACACTGACGATTAAAAAACATTCAAACACACACTTATCACAACTCTCTTGATGAATCTATTTTAACTAAGCAATTAACCCAGTCTTAAAAAATATTCAAATTACACCAACCCCTGTGAAGTCGCCAACCCCTATTAAGCGATCACCTCCCATTTCCCCAAGGGTTGCCGCTTAATAAGGGTTCAACTGTACTTAATATCTTAACACTCATCGATTTTCCTGAATATTGAATAATTAATTCAATAATGAGACCAAAGAAAGAACGGCTTGATGAAAATGTATTACTGCACCTTTCAATTGCACACAAACTCTTCTTGATCAGCAATTTTAGGATTTACTGACGTCAATCATCTCAACAGACTTCTCAGGAAAATAGGTAATTACTTCAAAGGGTTCAAAAGGTCATGTCTGTGGGTTGTGGTGGGTAGATTTGATCCATTTTGATTGTAACACATTACAGATTAAACAAGTTCGCAACAGTACTAATGGATCAATATTCCATAACACACATACCCACCGTTCCCAAGTGGAAAAAAAACAAACAGTACTTAACGCCATACTCATGTGAACTCTACCAATTGGGCAAAGATTTCAGTTTAAAGACAGTAGCACATTTTCAACTTTTAATGTGAGAGCTACTGTTGTTATAATAAATTAATTCCAATAATGTCAGCATTATTTTCTTGACACCAATACAAGCTCAAAGCCAATGAAGTTAACAGTTTGGAATGTATTGCCTCATTAGTAAGTTTCAATACAAAAATTATAATCTAACATTGTAACAAGAGGAAAACGGTTTTTGTGAAGGCCAACCTTTTGAGGTGTTTGAGTGTTAAGCGATGATCCCTCAAGAGAAGCCTGAAAAGAAATGAATATTTTGTTTAAACTTAGTAAACAACCTAACTCTGAAACTTAAATAAAGTGTTGCATTTGTGTTTGGTTTGGGTGTTTTCACCTCCAGATATCTTTTAGCTGAAACCATTGACACAATTGGTCGATCTCCTCAATGACATTTTCTATTTTTGGAGCCTACATATCAATAGTACCAAGAAGGAAAGTTTAGCTTTGAGCAGCAAATATCACCTGCTTTGGTACTTTCTTTTTCAAAATCCAGGTATGTGATGAGTAATTTTATCCTGCCTTTTGAATGATTAATTCTGAGGCTATAATAAATTTTCCTGCATCATTCTGCTTAGCATGTTCCATCAGTGATTTTGAACAAATGTTTCTTGCAGAAAAACGACATCAAATTGACAACTGCCTTTCTCCTGCTGACATCTTCCCTTGTAAAATCATTCCATCCCTCAGTCTACCTCACTCCCTATCTTCTCCCACTGTTATTAGTAAGACAGGTAATCACTAAGGATTATCAACACCTGTCTTCTCTTGCATGGAGAAATCAGCTGAGTGGGAAAGGGTCTTCTCCCTAACAAAACTCCAAAAACAGAGCCACATGTCGAATTCAAATCACCCTTGCCATTGCATTTCTTGTGCTCACTACCAAATGCCTAATAACTATTTAAGTGCGAAGAGTATATACTGTATCCAACATGTGATCATACCTTAAAACCAGTTATTTATACTTATGTACATAATTATGTATAACTACATTATAAATGAACAATTCCAAGAAATATCTATACCCCTTTAAGGACATTTGCAATTCTGAGGGGGTAGAGGAGTATGCAGTTCAACTGGATTTTCCAAAGGAGTGGGGATGGGGAATTCAACCTGACAATCCTTCATCGGGTACGGATATTTTGCAGAACACCACAACACAAATACCTGTAAATCACTGAGCGCAGAATCTATGTCATCGTTGTCATCATCACTACCCTGTTGATTCTGAGGCGATGTGGAGGTTAACTTTACCTGAAACTGATGAGAAGTCAGAAAAATTCACTGACAATGTCTTAATAGAAAGCCATGAGGTCATAAAATACTGTGACTTGTTAAGCTGTTTTGGATAAAGTTAGAAAGACCTCTGGATGATGGGCACCTTGTAACTTAATGACCGAGATTTGGCAGGATCCCACTGCGATCTTGGTGGGAATCCTGCCGGGATCCTGGCGAGATTTTGGCTGCCAAGATTTTTCCCCAACGCGAATCTTTGCGGGTTCCTGGCAAGATTCTTGCTGGGAAGCAAAATTCCCAGTGGCCAAAATCTCACCAAGATTCTTGCTGGTTTGACTTACTACTACTTATTGTGTTACCTGTACAGCACCATGCACCATTTCCATGGAAAACCATAAGAAAAAAGGTCCCGTACGAGGGCTGTATGCGTCAAAGTGATAGGGCCGGAAAAAATGCGTATGGCCCTACTAGAAATGTGTACGGCCCTACTAGAAACACGCTTGGCAAAATCAATGCGAGTTAACGACAGAATGCAAAATTTTGTTTCTCCAAAACAACTAATGAAAGTGAATATTTTGACAGCGAATTTTTCTACCCTGGAAGACTGTCCTTTACAAAATTACTTCAGTCGTCAACTTACTCTAAAACTGAGCACGGAAAGAAAGACTGCATTACTGCAGTCAGCTAGTTCCTCTAGATGCAATCGGCACGTTTATGCAAGGCTTCCGGAACTATGCGCCAATGCGGAATTGCATAATTCAGCCCTGAGTGCATAATTCGCATAATTCCAAAAAAAAACGCATAATGGCGCATAATGTTGGAAAATTTCGAAAAATCTGTTTATAAGCTAAGCTTTTTTCATACTTTGAGAAATGCATGGAATATTTTTTCCCATAAATACGGTACATTTTCGCAGCAAATCCGTGCTCCAAGCTCAAGTTTGTCAGAAGTTGCCTTTTCGCGACCTCCCTCTGTAAAATTACGATAAATTTGGTCGCCAAATTCAAATCGTTTTCAAAGAAGGACACTTCGTGCCACTTTACACAGGGTTAGTACCACTGACCAGAATGAGCCCACATTGAAATCCTTCGAAGAACATTCAAACAATGTTTTCATTTTCAGCAGTTTTTCTTGAACAGTCTTATTTACCGTTAAGGAAAGTAAATAAAAGAAAAAAGAAACAGGTAAGACAGACAAGCATACAAAAATTGTGATTAAATTCGTTTGGCTTAGTGATTATATTGGAAAAAACCCTGTCGATGAACAATCAGCCTTTTCTACTGCACCAGTCACCAAATTGGTGACCTGCTCGTAAAATTTAGTCGCCAAATTATTTTTTCACTCGCCATGGCGACCAAAACAGTCGCAACTTGGAGCACTGCAAATAGCCACCGCTTTGTTGCAAAAAGCGTTCAATTTTTCGCTGAAAAATATTGCGCAATTTGCATAATTAGCGCATAATTTGGGATTTCTTACTAGAAAAACACAACAGGGAAGCTGTAACCATAGTGTACATTTCATCAATCAGATAAATGGTTAGACAAGTTTAGCAAAATTCGAGAAAGCTCAAGTTCTTATTAAAGCACTTTTTTTGCATAAAAATCACAGCGCTCTTTACGATAACCATTGGGATGAACTAGTGGCCTGACCTGTATGGCAGCGAATGTCATCATCTCTTCCTCTGTGCACTCTACCTCTTCTGTTAAGATTGACCACTTGGCTTGTTCATAAAGCTGATTAATTCGCACCTCATCCACCTAATTAGTTCGGTTGGTGGCAAAAACACAATATTAAAATTAGTTAAAGTGCCAGTGGAGCCTGAGGGTTCATACTCCTTTTTTGACTAAACATTCATGGATGCTTCAAGGACATTCCAGGACACAATTTCAATTAATCAACTGGACTGTATCCACTAAATTATACCATTAGAACATGACACTAGATGCTCAGGTTTAAAGGATTTGTTCAGGTCTACCCGGTAAGTCATTTTATTTGACTGTTTCAACTTTAAGTGGAAACAGTCAAACAACACATTTTGAGGTACTTTTCACTGACTTTTAAAGGCCACAAATTTTGATTTTCAAATGCAAAGACTTTCAATTGAACTCTGTAAATAGATACAAATCACATGCTGGTCTTTCAACAAACAAATTAAGGTGAACAGAAATTATGTACATATACATAACAGAAATTATTCATAGAGTTTTTTTGATTCCATAAATAATGAAACAGACAAAATAAACAGATCTGGAAGGATTTTCCCACAACTAGATCAATACCTAAATCCGTTTTGAATCAAAGGACATCTGGAAACTGAATCCACCATCCAGCCCCTTGGGAATTTCATGGGTCTTTCATCCCCTCCCCTCCAGACACACTCTGTGGCAGGGGTATAGATATTTTTTGGAACCACACAATTTACAATAACAAAGATAAGCAACAAGTTTTACTTGCCTTTGGATTTAGATCAAAGAATGCATAGTACTTATATCTCAAAAGAAGAGTGGAGAATTCTGCAACATCCTGTGAAAAACAAAACTTACTGTTAGTACCAGATTTCTTCCTAATAGCACTAGAAGCAAACAGTTTGCATGTTCCAAGGGCGCTAGTCAGTATGGTTCAGGGTACTTGGTGCATGAACCCCAGAAAATGTTCCCGAGACCAGAGCAACAAGTTTCTCATTATAAATCTCCAAATTAAAGCATGGAAACCTAGAGGGGAGGGGGAGGTAATGCTAACAAATTGATTTTCATCTGCATATCAACTGAACGTGAAATTGAAAAATCTTGATTCTAAAAAAAAGGAAGAGATGCCTAATACTACATCTGCTGTTTACCATTAGCTATTACAGACTCCATGAAGTTTAGCTATCTGGCTGGGAACAGTTTCGTGTAGTTCTAATAAACAAAGCCACTGATCGACTGTTAAAACCAAACTTTGATAAATGTAATGCAAGCTTGATATCACAATTCCCAAGGTGAAACAAATTCTACTTTTTTTTCCTGTACATCGTAACCAAAAAACTTGTTGGATTAATCTTATCGTAACTGTTCAGAGTCCACCCAGTGCTGCTACCTACAGGGGCTTTTAATTCACAAAAAAATAACTCTTGCCTGCCTTACAAACCTATGTTTATACCAGGTTTTAAAATGTCATTACTTCTTTCGAAATGTCCAAGTTTTAGGAGTTTCGGTGTTTTACCAGGTAGCAAATTTGCTGCTTGAAAAAGTGTGCATAAATTAAATTTTGAGAAAGTGAATTTTCGTGATTTAAAGCGGCTTGTTGTGACCGTGAAAATTAACCCACAGAAGTAGAATAGGCCTCACAAGACTTTTAAACCCCTCAACAATAAAATTCCAGGCTCAAACTGGAGTCTTATTGTGGTTATTGTGCGTTTCAGCTCAGGCAAATATATCTAAGTACCATAAATCCTTGAATTGGTGCTTTCCTTCATATAAGCGCCCCCTTCAAATAAGCACCCCTCTCATAAGCCAAAATTTAAAATAAGTGCCTCCCCTCAAATAAGCACCCCCTACCCTACCCCTGTTTCATGGAAGAGTCTTAAGACAACAGAGGATGTATAGTTTGGGTTGTGTTCAATTGCAAGCATGTGATTGTTGACTCATTCAAGCACAGCGAATTGACCATTGCAACGGATGGTAGTGAAGATCTGCTGATTCATTGCCTAAAGCCCAACCAACCTTATGCAGCAGGCCTAAACCAGCTTAAGGGGTTACTGAGTTGAGTTGAGTTGAGATAACTACCCTCTCCTTTTGGTTTTATCAATCCAAAACTGGATCACAGAGTTGTCTTTCTCAATAGCCACCTTTTTTAAAATAACACAAGAACATTTTGCAATACAACAGGGAGAGCAAGTTACTTTTGAGCACTACTGTATATAAAACATACCTGAGCCATAAGAGACTTCGAAGAGTCCAGCCATCTGATAAGGACAATGAAAATGGATTACAATATTATTAATATAAACAAATTTCTGCTACTTTCACATGTCATGTGATGGAAAAAAGAAAGACTGTTATGCTTTGTCTTTGTGTTGCTTGTTCTTCGCTAGGCTGAAATGTACCAACTAAAGAAAAGTGGAAATTCTCAAGGGAGTTTAATTAAGGTTGGGGGCTACAGGCCTGAGTTTTCTCTGTCGGAAAGCTGATTTGTATACGAGGTGTAGCCATATCACTCAAAGAAAACAAAGGCAAGTAGTCTAATTGAAAGGCCGCGTGCAAGAACGTCCCCTTGATTTTCGGCTATTTTTGAAAGTGCTCAAAAATAGCTGAATTTTGCCATGTGGGTTTCGTTTCACCTGAGAAACACTGCTCTGAAGTTTTTTTGGCTGGGTTGCTCTTCGTTTTCGAAATATTACGTATGCAAAAAACCCTAAGTTTGTGGTCACGTCAGCACGTGACCGCAAAGGCGGTAATTTCACTTAAAATCAAGCAAACTATTGATCTTTTGCAACGCGCAACCTTAAGAAGTGTTCATTTCAGGTAGAAGAAACGTTAAATTAACGTGCGGCCGCAAAGACTCGTTAATTTCACTCAAATTACCGCTTGAAACTAGGGTTAACGTTGAAAGTTAGGGTTACGGAACAAGGTTAGGGTTAGCGTTTGGGGTCTGCAGGGTTATGGGTCGAGCTTAGGGTTAACGTTCAGGCCTAGGGTTATTGCTTAGGGTTAGAGCTAGCGCTCAGGATTAGGGTTATTGCTCAGAGTTAGCGCTAGCGCTTAGGGTTAAGCGAGAGTTAAGGTCAGGACACGTTAGAGTTAGCGGCGTTAGGCCGCGGGAAACAATCTCGACTTGCACGAATCGATACCTAAATAAAGTCAATGAATAGTGGCTAGAGAGAGAGGTTGAACGTTTTGCAAATTGGTTGCGTCGGTGATTGAAATGTTTCTACGTGAAATTACTTACTTTTTTGGTACAAAACTAATGCAGTGAAAATGGAATAAATAAATAACTAAATAAGTAAATAAAGAAATAAATAAACTAAAAACTCGGCTCGGTCCGTGAAATGATTATATCCGACAACACAGAAAGCACAAGCCTTAAGCTAACACGCTGCTCATGCAGAAAAAAAGCCCATGAAACATAAAATTTATCAGCAAAGGAAGGCTGAAGTACAAAGCAAAACTTACATTTGAGCTGAAGTTTTCATTTTGCTATAGTTAAACCTGCGATCAGGCGTTCTCTGTCTTTTTTCTTCGCAGCAGGATCGATTCTATTGCAATTCAAAGTACATCTGCTTGGAAAACCACGATACACACTCACGGAACGCTTGCTTGCGAATTTAACCGACCTGCGATTTCTCTTTGGCCGGGGGTCCCGTAAAAATGGCTGAGATCTTCGACTTTGCTGCCTGGCCTCTCTTGCCAGTTCCCTCCCGGCCGGCCGTGTCTGAGTCACGCATCACGCTAGCACACACGATACGTATACGTATGAAAGATTATTATGGGATGTCCCAGAAATTTTTGCAGCGGAGGATGTTAAGGCCGCCCATTTCAAGAAAATATTAAGAGTCTAGAAAGCAGTTCTAATTTCCAATACTGACACATGCCGAAGTTTAGCAAATGAGCTTTAAGTCCGCGACGGATGCTTTGTTTTGGAAGAAGAATCCTTTCTAGACTCTACCACCTGGCTCACTTGTTCTTCAGTGGCTAAGTTAACGGCGGACTTTAGCCATCTCGGAACAAAAACACGCCTCGGTTCTTTGAGGCATGCTGGTGACTTTCATCGAGGATCAAAGGCTTAATGATGCCAAATCTCCTACCAGGTGGTCGCAAATATTCCTCAAATAAGCTTCGAATATCGGTGGAACTACTCTGCTTAATTAACAGGTAAGCTCTGAATTTGTGTTATGGAAGTAATCGATGCTTTGCGCGCCAAAAGCCAACGTCACAATGGCAGCTAAAAAAAAACATATCCAGATCCTTACCAGTCAAAACGGCAATTCAACTACAAAGACACGAAGAAGGTTTTTGAAAAAAGAAGAAAAACAGAACATTTCACCGACCTCGAATTGAACCCTCGAGTGTCACGACAAAACAAATTCGAATCAGCTCCGTTCGGCGCGTTATCCACTTGAGCTAACGAAGCAGCAGTGAGAATCGATTGTGTTATAGTCACTTGATCCTTTAGTGAAACAAAAGGTTTCTTTTGTTTTTCGTTTAACAATAGATCTCCAAAAGATGCCGCTTGGAAAACTGAGGGTTGTTTGCATACGTAATATTTCGAAAACGAAGAGCAACCCAGCCAAAAAAACTTCAGAGCAGTGTTTCTCAGGTGAAACGAAACCCACATGGCAAAATTCAGCTACTTTTGAGCACTTTCAAAAATAGCCGAAAATCAAGGGGACATTCTTGCACACAGCCTTTCAATTGTTTTAGTACACACTCTAAAGGATAATAGCTGGCACAAAACCGACAATTTTGTGTATTTCTAAGCTAAAACCTCACAATAATATTCAGATTCAAGAGCAGTGCTTGTGCGATATTTGTCTATTAGCGAATAGAAAACTATGCGAGACCCAAGCGGATTCACTGATTTCCAATGTGGCTACTAGTTAACAAACAAAAAAACATGTAACATGTTTCTACTGAGGTTTGGTATAAAATCTTCTAGCATTCTGTCACAAATGGTGTTAGATAGTGAGTCGTGTAGCAATGTGCCCTAGTTAACAAAATGAAAGCAGCTTCTTGGCATTTTCGAGGTGTCTGTGAAGAGGGTTTAGATAAAGTAGATTTATGCTAAAACAATGATTAGATTATTTTCTAACGACTGTTAATCTGTGGTTTGGTCTGTTTTGGTATTGGTTGTTCTGTCTTGTCATATTGCCGGTTCACATTGTCGCACACTAGAAAATATAAATTGTAACCATTAATTAAGGCACAAACACCTATACAAAATTTATATATTCAAATGCCCCATAGAAAAAAAAATTAGGTGATACAAGGGCAAATCTGTTAGTGTAACGGCCCCCCTGTGCCTTTTGTGTCAGGTCTGTCATGTTTGCGTGACAATTCGAGTTTGCATCATTACTTATGTCATTACTTCCTAGTATGCACTTTAGTTAGTTTTAGTAGTTTCGACCATGCAGTGTCCTTATAGCTCGGAAAGGTGCAAGTTTTCTGTTGTTTCTTGCATTATCTTTTCCCCCTTTTGTTCTCTATCACTCACAGCATTATGCTATTTCAGTTTTGACGGAACTGAAAATAAAGTTGTTCAAGCCACATGGACCTTTGTTTCTTTTACAAGAACCTGTGCCGGTACAGTAAGTATGATCTTAAAAAGTATAAGCTTAACAAAATCTTAAAAATTATAAGCTAAAATAATTAATAATTTAAGCTTACAATAGGTTTGGTTTGTCTCTTCTACTGGGAAAACCTGCCCAGAGGGAAGGAGCACGAACAGGACTCAGGTCCTATGGGAGGTGCTCCACCCTACCCTACCCAGACCAGAAAGACCAGAGAGATAGACCGCAACACCGGGAACTATGTGCCCTACTCTTTTCGATGAGTGTGTGGGTTCTTTAACAACCCTAAGTGGTACAAAGTGTTTTTTTTAAAGAGGTGAGTCTTAAATTATATTTAGATACAGGTTTAGAAGTAATTAAAGAACTTAAGTATGAAAGGTGCTAAGCCCTTAAAAATCTTAAAAACAATCATTAGGATTTTGAATTCAATTCTGATCTTTACAGGCAGCCAATGTAAATCTACTAATAAAGGAGTAATGTGACAAAATTTACTTTCATTGCATATTAAATCTAGCACACATGTTCTACACACGCTGTAGCTTATTGAGTTGATACTCTGGCAGGCCATGTAGAAGACGGTTACAGTAATCAAGTCTGCTTGAAATAAAGGCATGAACCAGAGCCTTGATGTTGTCTTTAGATAGATATTTGTCTGAGGTTATACAAATAATAGAAGGCAAGGCAGAGCTACATGTTTTTGAAATATGGATTGCCATCGTCAGCTTAGAATCAAACCATGAGCCCAAATTCCTTGCAGACGACACAGAAGTGATAGTTGCAGTCCCACTATGAAGGCTGGTAATAGATACTATACATAGCCAAGGCGGCCTCTTGATTAGTATTAAACTTAGGACAGAAGGATAAATAGAGTTGGCTACTGTCCAGATAGCAAAGGAACTCTAAATTATGTTTACACACAACTTCAAATATCTTGCTAGCATAAACAACAAATAACAAAGGCCCGAAGCATGAACCTTGAGGTTCAACGCATTCCAAATCAAACCTTGTTGAGAGTATGCCATCAATTGAAACTTGCCGAGTTCTGTCACTTAAATATAATGCAAACCAGGAGAGTGCCGTATCCTGAACCCCAAATGCAGACCTAAGCATTTCAATCAAGATACCATGATCGATGGCATCAGAAGCCGCGCTCAAATCCAACAGAACAAGGAAGGTGACATGCTGTCTGTTCATGTTAAATAAAATGTCATTTTTTTTACTTTCAATTCAAAGGGGACAGACCACAATCTCAATGCTGGCTCCTGGAAAAATATCTAGTTGCCACAACCGTTCATCAGTAGGATACCTAAAATGTTTGGAATTCTACAATTGGTTTCGGCTCCATTAAATCCTATACCAATTGCAGAACATTTCAGGTGGAGCCACCCACGATGTGAGCACAGAGAGCCGACTCCGTGCTGTGAAACTTACGATATGATGATTGTAGCGTGGGAAATAAATAATTCATGTTTATGTGATGCTGAACTTGTTTAGCTACTGCACACACAGTCAGTTTAGAGATGAACTGTGAACCATTCAATATATTAAGTCAAGAAACTGGGATATGATAGATGATTGACATATAAAAAACCTCACTACGATTTAGGTCTGTGCAGTTTTTCATTTGCGCGTTATTTGGAAAAGTGCAGGGCTTGAAACCAACTTTTTACACCACTTTCCACTTTTGGAAAGTAGATTTCAAATTTTACTTTCCATCTCAAAATTTTACTTTTCAAACTGGAGTTAGGTATCAGAGCTGCTAACTATAGACCCATTTAGCAAGTCTAATATTATACAGTTTTCCACTATTAACGGCATACTCGGCCTTTGAAATTCTATTGAAAACCTACAATTCTAATGACATCAATAGTGGAAAACTGTATACATTAGACTTATTAAAAGGGTCTATAATAATTAAAAAATCTTACTGGGCAGCACTCTCAATACTCCAATATTGGGATCACTACATGTAAATGCTAGAATGGTTTAAACTCGTCTTTTTGAAGACGGAAAATCATTGTCAGATGGTCATTTTTATCATTTGACTTTTAGAGTACAAGTGACTTTCCAGCATAGCACAAAATTTAATTCCCAGGTCAGGTAAGTATTTTGGTTCATTTTTGATTTTTTTACTTTCCAAGAAGTAAATTTACTTTCTAATGGCAAGGTGGTAAGTGTCAATGTCGAGCCCTGAAGTGTTTCACCCAAATTTGTAGAGCTTTGTATGGAGACGCCATGTTGGAAAGCGGTCGTAATGTAACAGAAACATCTCTAATTGACTTTTGCCATTGAAACTAAACACCATTACTCTAGCGTTCTGACACATTGAAAGTAATATTTCTTCTAGTTCAAGAACTGTTAAGTAAGCAAAACCCTTAGCAATAACTCATCTTTTGACCTATACAAAAGCCACCTCAGGCCACCATATGCATTTTAATGTCTTGCAACACAAAAACTTGGAAATTCAAACATCCTCTATAACAAAATGAGGAACCCTGTCAAGCTTAAATGTTGTAAAACGTTAAGTTCTTAGAGAGTCTTCTATCTGTTGAAACTAAAACTTTAGAAGGATTGGTTATTTTTAATTTTGAAAAATGATGGTGTCGTAGGAAAACCAGCAATACTGTTCTGTCATGAGGCCCTTGTTAAGTTTTTTAGCCCAATGGTTGGGGTGTTACTTTTGAAGGGGGGGAGGGGGGGGGGCTGCTATTAGAATTTCGCAGCATTTCTATTAATACTGCAAATACTGTGATACTAGCATTGAATAAAAGTTTTTGAGTACACGAGTAGTTGGTATCTGGGATACACATACATGCACATATATAAGCTTTATTTATACAAAATATGCTCTTCCATTGAGCCGTGTCTAACCTACAGGCCCGGTTCAGACGCCGTACTTCATACGAGCCGAATCGAATTCAATGAATTAAGTTCATGTGGAGTACGGCGTCTGAATCAATTCGAAACAGCTTATTGAATTCGGATCGGCTCAGCCGTTCTTCACGCCTGACTCAGTTGGGAATAACGGCAATGGACCGGCTTTGATTCAGACGCCGTACTTCACAAGAGCAGAATCAAATGTATTTTTTATGTATTTTGTTAGTAGTGCGTGACCGCATCTCAAGTGCGGAGAAGAAGCCGATATGTGGAGTTTGTGTTTTCATTTGTAAACTTGCTGCGGCACCTTGGTAAACAGCAACAAAATTAATGTGCATTCATCATAGTTTCTGTGCTTGTGTTTGAATTATGTGTGAAAATTGCATTTGAGAATTAACCTGAATATTGCAATGTGGGCTTTCTGCCCAAGTTGTTTTGTATTTCAAGGATTACGAAAAGGTTGGAAATTGAAATTGTGTTGTAAAATTAAGTTCATGTGACGTACGACATCTGAACCAATTTCTCACTTGTCTTCTTGCAGTTGTTACATGTAAATAGATTGATGCGGTTTGCCTCTTTCTGCTCCTTCCTTTATCTCATATTTTTCAGAAGACGGCTTTGGATCATGCTTGTTTGCTGTTTACTATGTTTACGGGAGTTCAGCGCGTATCAGCGCCGATCGAAATGCACTTTTATCTCCCATTGAATTTAGTTCGGCTAGAATTGAGATCGGCGTCTGAATCAATTCAGCCGGTCTAAATTAATTTGGGTCGGCCTTAATTCGATTCGGCTCATGTGAAGTACGGCGTTTGAACCGGGCCTAAATATAAAAATGACAATTTATAAGTAATCTACCACGAGCACTAAAGGAACAATAAAAATAAAACTGTGTTTACGTACCCTTTATTGCCAACAGCTTTTTCTTGAAGACCTTTGGGCTTAAATAAAGATGCAATAGCTTCTTGTGAAGGGGATACTGGACTACTGGCTAATGAAGTTGTTTCGATCGTTCCATATGGCCCATCTGAATAACCGGGCGATAATCCAGGTGACGGAGAGCTCACACTGCCGTTCGGCGAAGCGTAGCCATGCCTGGGCAACGAATTATAATTGGGCACTGTTAAACTATCCTTACTTCCTCTCGTTTTGTCGTCACTGTTAGCAGATAAGTTGTCATCTGAACTTAGGGAAGACTGTGAATGCCTTTTCTTTAATTTTCCGCGAAAACTTCTCCGACCTTCTTTTTTCAGGCCTTCGAACGGTTTCAGGAGTGAGAGTTCTTCGGGATGTCTCATTCCTAACTCGGCACACAGCTCTTGAACGGCATGAAAAACTGGCTTAGAAAAGTCCAGTGAAACTTCAACAAATTGTAAGTCTGGCAACTGAACGCGAACTTTTTTATGAGTTGGAGTGAACTGAAGTATGGCATCACCCTGAACCCCGATAGTGTCCAAAGTTAAGCGAGGTTTTAGAAGCCACTGTCGTTTCTGAGGCCACCATAATCCATGATCAGACCAGTCAGCCGCTATATCTGCAGAGTAAATATGACAGTTATTAAAGTGAAGGGCAAAATACATAATGAAAGCGTTCAAAGCAAGCAGTAATTTGATCATACAAATTTGTTGCACAGTCCCCAACCCACACTTGGTGGATGTTCATTTGCTTTCAAATTCCAATACATAACATGAGCAAATACCTGAAATGTCACCGTGAACAACATCTCGACATGAAAGTATTGAACGTCACGGGAAAACGTTTTTTCCCTCATTCTCACCAGAAGTACAAGCTTGGTTTTAAAGCACGACATAAGCACCACACCCGTGTAAAACGCTGTCGTATTGAATCACAGACGCGCCGTTATCATTGTAAACACTTACCGAGTCCTTCGACAAGGTCCAGCATAAGTTTTCCAACGTGGGTCTCTCCATTTACTTCTACCGACTTCTCGGTACTCAAATTCGTTATAAACACAGATAAGTTCCAGTTTGACTTCTTTCCAGTGTTACTCATGACTGAATTTTTTCTTGTTGCATACACGAAGCAGATTCAGCTGTAACCTTGTAGCTTTACTAACAGAGAGCAGATGTAGTTGACAAAATTCAGTTCAGTGCTTACAAACCAAAATAAGAACTGTGGGTTGCTTGCGGTTCTAAAAGACTCCTTTATACCATTTTCCTTTGTCAACTCCAAGAACACAATACTGAACAGAGTAACAGAGATTCACAAAACTACGAAGCTCAGAGAAACGACGGAAAGAGTTCGTGACCTTCAGGATTTGCCTAGATTGATAAAGACACGTGACCTTACGAAAACCATTGGGAACAACTTCGGGAATACTCGGAAATCATCCGCTGAGATAATCGTCAATTTTAACCACGCCAACATTCTGGCAATACCAAACTCCACATAGTGTTCATATTACCGGATGCGACGCCCTAATATTTAAAGAACGTGTTTCTTTCTAGCTTGCCCTTTTTACTAAAATCTTAATATTCAGAATAATGTAGAACTGCATCAGCAGAAAAAAAAGGTTCTTACAAAAACCAAAATAAACGTCATCAATCAATCGATCGATATCGGTAATATTCTGGCAAATTAATTATTTAGATTTTTAACCTGCTACAAAATTGTAGGTGAAAACAGTTACAATTTTAGCCATCATTTTGTCCAACTTCTCTGGGAACGAGATTGTATTATGTCAATTTTTTTTGCCGACGTCATTACAATCAATCAAGTCATTACGATCAAGGGAGCACCTTTGTCGTTCTGGGAAAACTCATCTCATTCACCCTCTCGTAAAATTTTCAAAGGAAACCCCTAAGAGGTACCAAGATCCTGTTTCGTAGGCGCGGCTTACATTTTTTTCACCCCAAAGAAAAGGCCCTGTTTATACGTCGCACAATCGCCGAATTTAATTTGGACGAATTTAATTTCAGGACGCGCTAGCAATTAAATTCAACGATTGCGCGACTTATAAATCAAATTACATTCGTCAGATGAATTAAATTCGTCCAAGACGTTGTATCCGTCTTGATACAATTGCGATAGAGCGTATTTAATTTAGACGTCGCGCAACAGACGCATCGAATAAGCATACATTGTTATAATGAGTCCGTGGTAAGCTTCGTTCATGTCGCATGCGCAAATAGTGCCTTCGTACTCACTTTTCCCGCGCCTTTCCAACTTCGTATCAATCAATCAATCAGTCAAAGACTTTATTCAACTTCGAATTTGTTGATAGCAAAATTGCTAATATCTCCGAAGAAAATAAATCTATAAAATAATTAAAGTAATCAATAGGTGAAATAAATAGACAATTACATAAAAATAAATATTAAATATTATGTATAGGTAATTTTAAAAATTGAATATTGGTCACAAAAAGAACAGCATTCACTTTCCAGATGGGCAGTTTGTAGTGCACTTTTGAAGGCAGCAAGAGAAGTGGATACACAGACATTATCCGGCAATGAGTTCCATAGTTTGCTAGCATGATATCGACATGAATGAAGACCATAATTTGTTGTATTTACACCTGGAATAACTAGTCTGCGTTTGCCTCGTAAACTAATGCTGGTTTGGCGCTCAGTAAAAAGATCAGAGATATAATTAGGTGCAGCATTATTTAATGGCAAAAAAAAACTAATATAAGCATATCATTTATCCGGTGTGCTCTTAGGCTAGGCTGATTAATTTCTTGTAATAGTTTTTCATACGAATTATTAAAATCATTAAAAACGAAACGAAGAATAGATTCATTAAGTTTCTCAATTATGTCAGCATTTCGCTTGCCACAGTGGAACCAGACAGTGGAACAGTACGTTAAGTGTGAGAGAAAATAAGCCAGATACAGCCTCTTCTTGGCATGAGTAGGGATAAAATGTTTATAACGTTTCAGAACTTGCATCTTGCGGCTAACCTTTCTTACAGTCTCCTCAACATGAACATTGAAATTAAGATCTCTATCGATCTCGCGCTTCGCGCGCGCGCTCGTGTATCGCGCTGGCCCCGCTAATCCGCCTGTTCTGCAGGCTACCAAGTTGCATTGTATTGCCGGCAATACCGATTACAATGCCATTAAGTGAAACAGGGAGATCGTTGGCATTAGTTCCAAACCACGTAGAGAGACATTTGCTTGGATTAGGTGTCATACCGTGAGCCTGAAACCAATCAGATACTAGAGTCAGATCACTTTGCAGAGTGGTCTGAATTGTAATTGAGTTCAATCCATGGAGAAAAAGTTGAGTATCATCAGCATAAAAATTAATTTTAGAGTTGGTCGGCAAGAGTAGCAAATTATTAAGAAAGATGTTAAATAATAAGGGTCCGAGAACAGACCCTTGCGCAACGCAACGCAAAGAGATAACCAAATAGAGTAGGCATCACCACTCTTTACCCTCTGAAATCGATTTCCCACTGAAGTAGCTTGCTAGAAATATTACATTGTTCTCTGATAGGCCATATGCTTTGAGCTTGGATAACAACAACTCATGGGGAAGGCAGTCAAATGCCTTCGAGAGATCAGTGCATACCATGGCTGCATGCTCCTTACTGTCCAAAGCAGTCCTTAATTCCTCAAGTAGACGTAGTAGCGCAGTCTGGCAGTTATAGTGTTTGCGATATGCTGATAAATAAGCCATGATAATTTATCCTGAAAATAAGCACAAAGTTGCATGGAGAGAATACGCTCGAAAATATTGTTGAATGCTACTAGCATAGTAATTGGTCGATAATTAGATTTTAGATTTTCATCACCCTTCTTGAAAACAGGTGTCACTTGTCCATACTTCCAGGGAGTATGATATCCACCACAGAATATTGAAGTGTTAAATAACTTAGCAAGAGGATCCGCAGTAATGCCAGCTCCGTCTTTAACAAGGCGGATAGGGATATTATCATAACCAGCTCCTTTAACTCCCATAACTATGACTGGATTGGTGGGTTTGAAGCTCAAATTGTCAGAACAGTCATTGCTTTGCATAAAGCTCTTCATATGAGAAATACTTAAATGATCAGAAACCATTGCTGAAGGGATCGTCGTTAAGTTCATGAACATTGGAGACAATGTTAACAAAGAAGTCATTAAAGATGCTGGCAATTCGCTGTTTATCCCTTAAGTTATTTTCCTCAATCAAGTTAATATCATTTGAATGACTATGTTTGGATCTAAAAATTGGGCCAAAAAGTTTCCAAACTTCTTGAGGTTTGGTGACAGAATCATGAGCTTTACTCTGAAAGTAAGAACAAATTGCCTTCCTTCGTAGAGAGGTGCAAACGTTCCTTTGTTTCTTGTAGTCAGACAAGCTGGACTCAGAGTGTTGTCTCATATACTTTTTCCATAATCTGTTTCCGAGACGAATTGCTCGCCTCCATTCTGGTGTCATATAAGGGACGTGCCCACCTCGAACTGAATATGAAAGCGATTAACTGGCGCATGTTCACTTACAACATTAATATATAGATTTAGGTCAACCTAAAAGCGGAGCTCCTGTAGCCCGATTAGGCTTATCCAGGATAAGGTTGAATTTTGAGTTCAGTTTTGTAACTTTGCTGCAAGGTTTTCTGCATATTGTTTGGTGTTTAGTTTTTCTTTCAACTGAAATGAACTGCTTTTTTCAATCCAGAAGTCAAACGAGTGGATTAAAAAATCAAAACATTATCAGAGGAAATTGTGAAAATTACTTTGATTGTTTAATAAAGAATTGCCAAAAACTATTGGGCTAAAATATTATCTGAATGATGTTAACATGTGAGCATTGTTCCAAGGTTTTATCATTGCATTGACCCTATTGCGTAGTACTAGTTGTAGTTAAATAAATTAGCCAGAAATCTTCCAGTTTGGAAATCTTCCAGTTTCCACGTAAACACGACAAACGTTACTCCTTTAGCTGACCTAGCATATTGTGTAGCCGCGTTGAGCTCCAGAAAGCACGCGAAAAATTAAGCCTCCTTTTGGTTTAGAGGTCCCCTTATGGCCGCCATCTTGCGCGACTCCACCGTCGTCGTCGTCGCCGTCGTGCGTACGCGCCCACGAGCAATACCGCTGTCCATGATTAACCATGAGAAAATCCATACATGGGTTTCTTTTTCCTATATGGTTATGGGGCTCCGCTTGGCGGCCCTTCGGGCCGCCGGAGCTCCGCTATTAAACATAGGCACGCAAGGCGTGCAAGAGTTATTTTTTATGAAGTCTCTTAGATAAAAGCATTCATGGAGCTGTTTACAGTAATGATTTGGTAAATTTGACAAGTCTTTTTGGTTGCGATGTACAGCAAGAGAGAAACTGGGAATTTAGGATGCAAATGGTAAGATAACTAATTAGTAAGCCATAAAATGTTTGACTGAACAAACTACAGTGATCTGACGCGTCTCCAGAGTAATGTAGATACCATCTTATCTTCTAACAGGCAATTTGATTCGTTCTTTGATACAACCCACACTGTGATTGGTGTGACACGCGCACATGCATAACTCCCTGCCACTCACCAATCTCATAGCTCTTTCATTGCTCAAAAATACTCATTAGGAGACCTTTTCGCATTTCATACGAGTCGTAAGTTTACCCTTTTTACACTACAAGACTACTTCACCGAAAATAGAAAGAACGAGGAAAAAAACCTCTCTGATTCGTGAAAGTCTGATTTAATTAAATTGCACTTTAATTTGACGCCATGCAGTCTTCAAAGAACATTTGAACAGTTCTCATACTTTTTACCTTTAAAATATCGGACTGAAATGAATGTCATCAAATAAAACTATAAACTGCTACTGCAGAGACGCAAAAACAGTTAAGAAATGAAAGCTTCTTTTTTGTTTAATATCCTGGAAACAATAGCCGACAACTTGAATTGAATTTACTTCCATATGAAAAACAAGTGTCAAGTTACCATTTATAACTAAAAATAGCAAACATCTCGTGCGAACGATTTACTTCCATATGAAAAACAAAGGTGTCAAGTTACCATTTGTAACTAAAAATAGCAAACATCTCGTGCGAACGATTTACTTCCATATGAAAAACAAAGGTGTCAAGTTACCATTTGTAACTTAAAATAGCAAGCATCTCGTGGGAACAGGTGCTGACGATTTGTTAGCTCTAATTGAATTTACTCCATTGTGAAAAACAAGTGTCAAATTACCCTTTGTAACTAAAAAATAAAAATATCTCGTTATATTTGCATGCAACAAGAACAAAACGATCGTTACCTACACTTACTATTGTAAACGTTAGAACTGTCTCAAATTTAAATAGTCTCGTCTCCTCTAAAACATATCCTAAGAACTAGAAGCGATGATTCTTGACCTTTAATTGAATTTACTCTATG
>OZ026600.1:14182134-14222134 GCA_964020085.1 Micromussa lordhowensis
TGATCTTGCATAAGGGCCTGTTTACATA
Organism: Micromussa lordhowensis; assembly: GCA_964020085.1. Taxonomy (NCBI): domain Eukaryota; kingdom Metazoa; phylum Cnidaria; class Anthozoa; order Scleractinia; family Lobophylliidae; genus Micromussa; species Micromussa lordhowensis. The sequence goes on from OZ026600.1 coordinate 14,182,163, forward strand.
GAGGTAGGGTGCCCCAGTTAACTGAGCTACCCTGGGAGGGCTAACTTCTCATACTTTTTTTAGAAAACACATTGAAGTGTTTACATGCTAGACAGGGTAGCCCGTCTAACCGGGGCACCATGTCTACTTGCCCGGGTAACCCGGCTAGGTGGGATAGCTTTTTATCATGTAAACGGTTTGTGCCGGGCTATCCTGGCAAGCTGAGGTGAGATAAACCACGAAAACAAGGCAGCGCGGAGTGAATTTTTTTCATAGTCACCATTTGCCAGTGTTATCTGCTGACAGAATGACAGTCAATCTGAGGAGATCAATATAATAGACAAGTTTCAGGCAGAGAATAAGCGAATGAGCGTTAAACTTGCCGCCAAAAAGTTCCTTTGGTCAGCCGGGGCACCCTCCCTCCATGTAAACAGGCCCTAATTCTCCATACTGGTGTAAATTTTTAATTTTCTTGTTTTAATTATTAGACTTGATCCAATGCTTTGCTTTTTATTATTTTTGAGTGTCTCATATTTTATTTTTTGTATTATAGTTGCATATTTGAGAATCTTTCTGTATTATTAATTTTTAATAGCTCACTTTTTTATTCTGTACATATTTTTATGAGGGCCATTGGTTTTTCAGTTACTACTGTTCTGTGTGACCCTCAATAAGTAAAGTTGATAGTGATTATTATTATGATCATCATCATGTAAAGGCACTGGAGGTCCCTCGCATGTAGATACAAATGGCTTTCAAGGGATCCTTGCTAGCACGTCATTCAAGAACTCTGGATCTAATTTGTGTGAAGCTTTCGCAACTCTGACCCACTGATTGTGCACCAAATGCATTGATCCCACGACTATTGACCCAATTCTGGCAAGTCGTCTTATTCAACTGGATAAGGGTAATTTTATTTATTTATTTAATCTTGTGAATTATTGGAAAGTGTGACAATAATGGTGACAAAAGTTTGCACCGGACACAAATCCGGGAGCGAGGCTGCAGTGCACGCAATGAACAGTTTATTCCAGCATGAGGTAGCCGATGCAGTGCTGCTAGTGGATGCATCAAACACCTTCAATACAATAAACCGAGCTGCCAGCCTCATTAACATGGTGGTGGGACAAGCTAAGGATGGCCAGACTGGATATTGGATACTATCCTAATGCTGGCTTGATGAAGCCTGATAAGGAGAGAGTGGACAACATTCCTTGACAGTCCCTAGGTCAGTTGCAATTTGAAGATCCACATGACAACTTGAAAAAGGTGTTACATTTTATGTCCAACAGTCAAGCTGGCCTCTCCTCTTGACTGGGAGAGAGGAAATATGAACATTTGTGCATCAAATTTTTGACTTGGGCACTGGTGAAGAAACTGGGGGCTGATCATAGAAAGATAAACCACGTACAAGAATGATGGACCTGAAGGGCAATAAAATTGTCTTCCAATCAAGCAGCCGCATCGGTACAAGACCTGGCCCAAGCTTCTGTTGTTAGATACTTGGTTTGCAAAAAGGACCCACTGCACAAGTTTCAGAATGCTGCAGTGTGTGGTTTTCAGTCTAAGTCATCTCAAGTTAAACGACTTTTTGAATTTTAGTCACCAAATCAAATCATACTAAAAAACTTTATGTTAAGTGCAGGAAGGTCAATGCAAACAATTACTGTTCTTTACAAAGATAGTAAGTCATGGAATGACCTACCACTTGTAGTTGCTGCAGGCAGTTTGCCAGCTTTCAGGAATAAACTTTTAGTTAACCTATGCAATTTGCTGGCATACGATTTTTATTATCTTATTATTATATTGCTCTCACTTTTCTGTCTTTCATTCATGTTTGTAATTTAGTTAAAGGAAGTTTCCAATTAGAGCCAACCTCAGTAACTTCCTTTTAGGCTGACCATTCATTTTTGGTTGTTAATCATTGCTTTGTTTTACTCTTTTAGCTTGTTACATCTTTTTATTTGCATCCTGAATAACCCTTTATTGTATTATTCGTATTGTATTCTTTCAGTATCACACAATATGGCGTATATATATTATCTTATTATTATATTGCTATTATATTGCTCTCGCTTTTCTGTCTTTCATTCATGTTTGTAATTTAGTTAAAGGAAGTTTCCAATTAGAGCCAACCTCAGTAACTTCCTTTTAGGCTGATCATTCATTTTTGGTTGTTAATCATTGCTTTGTTTTACTCTTTTAGCTTGTTACATCTTTTTATTTGCATCCTGAATAACCCTTTATTGTACTATTTGTATTGTATTCTTCCAGTATCACACAAGCCCTATAATTGGTGTGAAGTCTACAAATCTAGATCTAGAAAGAGTTCCGAGTCCAGAACCTATAATTGCTAATGTACCTCCAACTGTAATTATAATAATAGTAACACTAATAATATCTCTTGATTTAGTTGATCAAAATACATATCAAGTGTTACATTTCATAAAAGATAAAATGATTAAAAATAAAATGATTAAAACTATGTCTAAAATTTAAAAAGGGTAAAATGACAAAAAGGTAAGACTATATTGCTAATTTATACTTAAAACATAACTTATTGATAAATCTAGTTTTAAAACACTCAGTGTTTATATAACAAAGCTCAGGCTGCTCTTACATCTTTTAAGTTAGCCTTTGAGATGATTCTTTTACTCAAGGTGACAAACTGTGATACAAAGTTAGTTAGCCACACAATCACACCATGATCTGATTAGCTCTGATAATTCTCTTAAAAATGCTTGTCAGACCTTGAGCAGCCGAATTTGAGAAAACTGATCTACTTCCAGAAGACATTTTTTTATCTAATGACCAATGTCTCAACTAACTGGAGATTTAGTTATATCCAGCTAACACTAAGATAAATGACATTGGCAGTTTGGGTAAGAGTTGTATTTTGCTGTTCAGTTATTTGTAGGTGTCCGTTACTTTCAATTCTAGGACCACTCTAAAGAAAAAAGCCTAAATTTTGTATTTTATAAAAATGTGATTTGCTGAAATCAAAAATGAAAAAGAAAAAGAGGTTGCTCAAGAACAACTGATTTTAATATCTGATCCCTATCACCATTCTGAACCAATACAAGCAGTCATCCCTTTGCCAAAAAGGAACAGCATGTTACAGAAGGCTTACGATACACTTTGGCCCAATTGGAAAGCAGGAAAAAAACAGTGAAAATTGTTAAGCAGATCCTCAAGACTGGAAAACGCAACATGCAAGAAACTGTTCTCACGTAGACACACCCCCAGGACATTCTTTCAAGGTTGCATCCAGCTGTGCCCCTAACACCAGATGCTCTTGTCCAATGATCTTGCATGAAGCAACTGACTGTCAATGCACTACCCACTGTTCATCACTCTCCACAGCAATGAAAGGCTGTACTGCTCTCCTCCACACCCCAAGTTTCTCAGCTAAACTTTGGTAATCCAACAGAATCCAGAATCCACAGCCCTGAACCAATGACAGCACCATTCCAAATACATTAGTGTCCAGTCAACCAAGCCCAATGATATTAAACAGTAAAGGAACAGTGACTCCCCCTCAGTCTGTATCAAATACCCAGTTAGGCCTGAAGCAAACAAACCTAACCAAGATCATATCAGGCTGTATGTCCAAACCAGTATTGTGCCTAGACCTGTGAACTACTACTTCAGTCATCAGACTTTATATTCCATGGTGCAACATAACAATGTTTAAAAAGTGTCATATTTACTTTAAAATAATTTATTGTTTTACACTGCAGACCATTTATCAGGACCATTTCAGGTAAGCAAATGTCCCTTTTTATAGGCCCTGATATTCTACACTAGAACTTTACCACAGTTTTACCAAAAGACCAATGAAATAGTTAAGCTAAGACATTACAGTTCATTATGAAGTCATGGACTCCATGATTAGCAGTTGCTATGGCAACCAATCTCAACCCCTTTAAACCTGGGCTTTATTAGAAATTATTTGACACGAGTGTGGATTTCTTTAAATCCACTTGTAACATCAAATTTTTGCGATCAAACTTAAAGGGTATGTCATATTTACTTTAAAATAATTTATTGTTTTACACTGCAGACCATTTATCAGGACCATTTCAGGTAAGCAAATGTCCCTTTTTATAGGCCCGGATATTCTACACTAGAACTTTATACTCTTAGTCATACTTTTACCACAGTTTTACCAAAAGACCAATGAAATAGTTAAGCTAAGACATTACAGTTCATTATGAAGTCATGGACTCCATGATTAGCGGTTGCTATGGCAACCAATCTCAACCCCTTTAAACCTGGGCTTTATTAGAAATTATTTGACATGAGTGTGGATTCAAAGAAATCCACTTGTAACATCAAATTTTCGCGATCAAACTTAAAGGGTATATAGTTTATCTCAAATTTGTCACTCTTGAGCTCGGTAGCATAGCATGGTCACATCACAGAACCTTAACCTTTTATGCTCAGCATCACATCAATTTTGATATGTGGCTAAATAGCATTTAGGCACAGTGAGACCCGCAGCAATGCAGCCAGTGGTTTGTCCCTCAACAGTATGTGACCTGTGGCGCTGAGGGGATTTGCAGGGCTCTTTTGTCTCACTGCACTACAAATGTAGTTCAGTTAGCTGATCTTTGCAGATCATTTGCACAGCTCATGCTATTGAATCTTTTCGGATTCTAATGCTACCTCTCCTCCCTACCTCTTGGTTTGCTGGTCTCCCGGTAAGTATTTGAAAAGGTAAGTTATTTCCACTGATATCTTTCAGTCTGATGGTGCCAGTTAGTGGCCACTTCTTGGGGTGGTTGCCACTTCCAGGGTTGCCCTGGATACCTCCCTTCAGTATGTATGCCATTTGGCACTCCGTTAACCTTTTAGGCCCCAGTTCCCAAGCTCATCTATTTGTTCGAATTTGTGACGAGTTTAAAGGTGTTCCCTGTCACTCCAGGAACTTAACTGTAGAGGAATCTATCAAGAAGCATGTTGTACAGGTTTGATGTCTAAATTGACTTTTATGTGAAACTCACCTGGTACACAGCCCATACCAGTAAAAATCTCATCAAAATTTCTCATGTTTGCCAAAAGAGAGGTTCACAATCTATCTATTATTATTGTTTACTATTCCACGAGCTTAAATGGACTGATCAGGTTCTAAAAGAGATCTTTATCCTTGTTTAATGCTTAATGTTCAGCTTGATTGTGGAATCCAAACTTGACACCTTAAAAAGCATGTTTCTGTGGCATAAAATGGTTGCTTAATTGAGGAAGACAGAAAATCTCATAGTGTTCCTTATCTGTATCGGTTAAGATAGCAATGTTCATAACTTTCACACAAGCCAAAGTGCAGTCCAGCCTGTACTGGTAACAACATTAATGGCTCATTTGTTTTTATGTACCATGTTTAATCAGAGTAATTTTCAACTCTAGTTTGCCTCCGAAGTCTTTTCCTTTTGGATTTAGGCATGATGTAAGATTGTTGTTTTTCTTCAAAAAAATAATGTCATCAGGTTATTTGAAACTACCATTCCTTGCACTGAGTCCTTGCTTTGCTGTATTCAAGAACAAAATGTATGGTTATGTGTACATTTGCACACTCTCTGTGATCCCTGCTTTGCAGAGGACTTTGTACAGTTTTAGACCATGTGGCCAAACCATCCCTCATATTTAACTTTCATGCAACCTTGCAATTGAAGAAAGGCCTCAATTGGCAACACTTTAAATCTGGATGTAAAGTCATTTTGAGTCAATAACAGATTCATGATCATGCAGAGAGTATTTTTTGCTTGAAAAACAAATTTCTTAATTAGGCTAGTTTGCCTGCCCATGTTTAGAGCTGCAAGAAGAACTTCATTAGTTATTTGATGTGATTATAGTTACATGTAATTGTGCATACTTCTCTAGGTTTTTATATTGTATAAGTTCAAATGTTTTTTTTAAATATGTAATGTAACTGACAAAGAGGTGTCATAGAAACATGTAACTATAAACTATTAAAAATCAAAAACAATTATGATCTTTTTAAAACATTGCATTCATTTTAGTAATACATTTACATGTACTTTGATTCAAACCTTAAATCAATGATATTAACTTGCAATGTAACAGTTCATTAGAAATTGCACTGAACTCTTGAGTCAGTTTAAGAGCATTACAGTTTGAAGAGCAGTGTGCAAATACTCATGACAGGCAAAAACAAGACACTGCAAATTGATAACTTGATAATTTGAGGCAAATACACATTAGTAACATAAATGCAAGAAACTGAATGTCACCAAGTTGCAATTGGTTTGCCCTGGGCAATAAATTGCTCATAAAAGTGAAATGATAACATGGATGATAAAGTTAAAAAAAAGGGGGGGGGGGATTTTTATCATCCAATCCATATAGTGACCTTGTAAACAAATGTTTGTTACTTTAAAAAAAGTAACAATTAGTTTTTTTTGTTGAATGATCAAATAAAGGGGTAAATTGTAGCACATATATATCCCTTAAAAACCTGTTATCAATGAAGAAGCAAAATGAACAAAACACACAGCATCAACTTCATCTCAACCCAAACCATGTATTCACACCCTGTATTCTGACATGACATGTGGTGTCATGATGCTTAGCTCCCAAGAGCTGGTGATTCATTTTGTATGAACTTGAAGCTGTTGTACTGTCCTGACAATCCACAAGCTCCACCACCACTTGCAGTCTTCTAATAGCATCATCACTGATCCCATCCCATGTAGTTGAATTCCTCAAACTTCATATGGTTGTCATGAATCATACCTGTTTTAGAATACCTCAAAGAATACTTCACATTAAGTTCCATGTTCCATACTAAAAATGCAAAGTATTAACATGTGTCACAATCACAAATGTATGCAATAAAAAATTAATAAACATTTTTGACAGGGCAAGGGGGGGGGGGGTTTATCTGTCCTCATAGCTTTTTTTCACTTTTTGGATTTCAAAGCTGGAACTAAACAGGTTGAAAGGCAGAACTTTTTCTTTAGCACATGTTGTAAGATTGAACACTCACAAAATGTGTTGACTGAGAAATAATTATCGTTTCGCTTTCTGAGTAATGCAGAATTTGGTTGGTATGACATTGCAACTCATGACAGTTAAAGGAACTCCTCAAGATGCAGTAACCACAGAGTTCTGATTTCCGATTTTCAAATTGCATTCCTCACTCAATAATATCACCATGTTAAGCGATCAACATGATCAAGAACAGTCCTAAATTATGAGCAAAGTATCCACCATCACAATACATCTAAATCTGGATTGCACAAACTTCAAGTTTTACTGGTTTAGAGGTTTTCTGTTTTTCACTGCTATCCAAAATGTAAATCCGCCCAATGTTATTTTTATTGTTGCCCACAGTCTCATTACCATTCATGAACTTCTAAAGAGAATTTAAGGTCTAATGGTAAAACTGTGAAATGTTTATGCAAAAAAAACCTTTCAAAAACCTTCCAGAATTTTCAAGACCTTTTCAAGCATCTTGCAAAAGTACCGACCGTCAATTTGTACACAGTGTACCAGACAAATTAATTGTGAAATTTGGGAAAGAACTATATGCATGCCTTCTCTACTGGTAAGTCCTAAGTCAATTTACTTCCAGCTGAGCTAGCATCAATCAACTACATAGGCAGCTTACATGTGGCTGCTTGAATATCCAAAATGATGTATGGCCTGATATTGAATGAAAATTCTTTATGATTTAAAGGTGTCATCACAAGTGTGCACTGTTAACTATTTTGTCAATGTTGGGAGGGGGATGTGGGGGGTTGTGTGGGGGTGGGGAGGTGATGGCCTATTGGTTGGTCATTTGGACTCTGCATCAATAGGTCCAAAATGGAGTCCAAGCTAGAGTTGCTGTATCATCTTCTCGGGCAAGACACTTGACTCTCCCAGTACCTCTCCCCTCCAAGGAGTGGAAATGGTACTGGCCGATTGTAAGGGCAACCTGACAAAAGACAAGGGGTAACCTGTGATAGACTAGAATCCCATCCAGGGAGAGGGTGACAATACCCCTAGGCACTACATGTTACAGTGATTAGAGTTAAGCACCAGCACTAGCGAGCCATCTGGCTTCTCCATATCTCTAAGGGGTGGAACAGACTTCCCTGCCCTGGAGCCGGTGGAATAATCACTAGAGTGTTCTCGTTCTGAGCCACCAAGACCTGAAGAGGAATTCAATGTCCTGTTTAAAACAAACGTTTTGCCATAAAAGTTTAATCCCCTTCACTGGATGTACCAACAAAACTTTCAAGTGAGGGAGGGACAAGGTCATTGGTTGACATGCACTTTAAACAGACAGCTACACAGCAGATGGCTGGAAATGTAGAATGACAGGTTGGAACTAGGGCAATGGTGCATCATGGAACGAGGAGGGGAAATTGGAGAGTGATGCTCCTCGAGTGAGGTTGTACAGTCAAGATGATTCAAGAACCCACAATGAAGGACAAACCCCCTGGAGGTGATGTGTTCAGCATGTGGTGTTGCAGTAACCAAGGCTACCATTCAGATTTCTGAAGGAGCCATTTTTATTATAGGAAAAAGACAGGCAGCCTTTGTAACAACAGTTATTCCTTTTGATATTTAAATGACACATCTGACAGGGATGAAACTCAGCTTTTGATTTTTGTTGAAAATTAGGAAAATAATGCATTCCATGCCCAGTAGAAATAATGTTACATGTTCCAGGCCATAATGACAGTAGGTGGAACGGAGAGCGAGCCATGGTAAGTGATCTTTCCTTCATGTCAGAGACATTTCTGTCCTTCAGGCATTCAGTTCAAGATGCTCAAGTGCACCTCTTGCAGGAACAGTGCAAGGATTTTCTGGCTGTGGTGAAGCAAAATCATTCATGCAGTCAGGAGAAGTACCAGGTGATGAGCTGACACATCTTGATGAAGAAGTGGCTAACAGCAATCGCATGAACTGAGGAGGATTCAGGTTGTCTGCCCAAAAGTGTCATGGCAACAAAGATGTCGCACATGCACCCCTGCCACGCGCGCCACAACCTTTGCCTCCAACCATGCGCTCCGCCGCGCCATCACCACATCTGCATTGCCTCCACCTTTGCTGCTGCAACACGTTTGTGCAAAAACATGGTGAATCCTCTCCAGCTCAGGCAACTTATGTAAGCTGCTTCTTTATCAGGATGTGACAGCTCAGTGCTTGAGACATCTCCTAAATACATGGAAGATGATGCTTCGTCTCAACTAGAAAATCCTTGCATTGTAGTTCTTGCAAGAAATACACTCGAACATCTTGGGCTTAATACCAAAAGGATGGAGATTTCTCTGAAATGAGAAAAGGATCGCCAACCATGACTTTCTTTCCACCCTATCTGCTGCTCTGTTATGGCATAAAACACGTGACATCATCCCAACCAAGCATGCAATACATCATTTTCCCAATTTCCAACAGCCAATCAGAAGCTGGGCATCATCCAAATAAGGTGTGTCATCTGAATATCAAGCACAAATAACTGTTGTTTTATAACCCATCTTTTTCCTATAACAAAAAGGTTCATTCAGGGGTCTGAATCCTAACCTTGACGACCACAATAACATGTGCTAACCATATCACTACTGAAGAATTGTCCTTCTCACTGTGGATTCCTGAATTAGCCCTACTGTAAAACCAAACTCAAGAGGTACCGTTCCCTGATTTCCCCACCCCATTACACAATCCACTACTGCCCTGTTCCCATTCTGCCATTCCACATTTTCAGTTATCTATTACATAACTGCTTGCTAAAAGTGCTTGTTAACAAATGCCCTTTCCCTCCCTCACTTAAAAAAGTTCAGTGGTATATCCGGTGAAGGGTATTGGACTTGAATGGTGAAAGGTTTATTTCAGACAGGACACCAAATCCCCCTCCAGTCTTCGTGGCTAAGAATGGGCACATTCCAGTGATGTTTCACTGGCTACTGGGCAAGCAAGTCAGTTCCATTCCTAAGGGATCAGAGAAGCCAAATGGTTCATCAGTACAGGTGCTTAACTCCAGTTTCTGTGACATGACGTGTCCAGGAGTGTTGTCCCTCCCCTTGGATGGGATGCTAGTCCATTGCAGGTGACCCCCAGCAATTGCCAGGCTGCCCTCACTAATTGGCCAGTACCATTTACACTCTTGGGTAGAGAGAGACATTGCGAGGGTAAGGTGTCGTGCCTGAGAACACGACACAGCAACCCCAGTTTGGCTCCATTTTGGACCAATTGATCCAGAGTCTAACAGACTAACCATTAGACCATCAACTCTCCACGTCAACACAACCTCCCACTAACCCCTGACAACATTGGCAAAAAAGTTACTGTTAACTGTACAGGGTTAGGGTTAGGGTTAGGGTTAGACACTTGCGATGAGGCCTTTAACTTAGGAAGAAGTCTGATTCAACATATCAAAGACAAGGCATACATCAATTTGGATATTCAAGCAGCCAAATAAAACCTGCCTTGATGCATGAAGTTGATTAATATTAGCAGGACTTACCGGTAAGTAATTTATGTGGATCATTTTTGTTTCTCTCTTTTGCTACATGGTTCATTTTTTGGCTGAATAACCAGTAACATGTTGCTTCTAGAGATAAGAACTTGTTAGCCATTAGTAACCAACAAAAGTATACTGTAGTATACAGGTATTCTAGAACAAAGTTTAGGTGTACTTCAAAGCGAACAACGTAAACTATTAAACAAATTGTCTTTCTTCTGATAACTCTCTTCTTTCAGCTTCACTTATCTCTTTAGTGACTAGGTGTCACATAAAATCAAATCCACAAAAATGCGAGCAACAGCAGTGAAATGCAGCAAGATAACTAGTAACTTTGGAACTGAAAACATTCAAGCACTGGCAAAAGAAATCTCTTCTTTCAACTGAGGTAAGCTGATGATGGGTACTTCACTGATTTCACTCAAGTTTACCGAATTGAAAGTAGCTCACTAACTGGTCAACAGTTTTATACGGAATGAAGCACGGCTTTTTTGCACACGTATCCGTTTTCACTAGTTAATAGCCATAGCGTACACAACTAACAACAGTTTGTGAGTTTACCTTGAAATATATACCAAGCACAACGTGAGCTTCTCGCTGCCTTTTTCCGGTGAGCGTTGCAAGCGCTGTAAACAAGTCTAACAGACGTCAACAGCAGCTAGTGACCTGGCGAAACACGGATATCAAAGCTTGACTCCCTCCAATTTACCGTAAACTAAATATTAGCTAAAAACGTTTGGCCAAAAGCACGAGTAAACGGAACTGTAGCTCTCAAAAAGTCCCGCGCCACGTAAATAAATTATTAATTTTCCCTCCACCTCCCTCCAGCCCTCCCACCGTTGATTGCGAGTACAGTCTCGTTTGTCAGCGGTTTGTCCCAAAGGAAGGGTTAGTACTAATTGTAACAGTCATATAGTGGATTACTAGTTATTTTGAATGTATCGTCTATGGTTAGCGAAATGTTGCAAAATTCAACAACTTGCACATTCATATGCAACAACTTATGTTTATGTTCAACAAGATATATTTATATTCAACATTTTATATTTAAATTCAACGACACGCATTTTCTTTCAACTTCAACCCAAATTATTTTCGTTCAACAAAAATGTTTGTTCAACTTCAACCAAAAATAATTTCATTCAACAAAAATATTTGTTCAACTTCTACCAAAGATAATTACATTCAACGACAATATATTTGTTCAACTTCAACCCAAATTATTTTCATTCAACAAAAATAATTATTCAACTTCAACCAAAAATAATTTCATTCAACAACAAAGTTCCCGGACATTCAAAATATCGTCATTCAACAAAATTCCCCGTCTGGTCCCCAGTTAAATACGCTATATTACAGATCACATGGTTCATGAAATAAAGATGGCGTCGGACTGACGGAACAGGGCGCGATGTTACGGAAGAACTGACTCAAATTGTGAGAGAATGTGTTCGAAATGAGGGTAATCCCTCGTTGTTAATGAGAACTCGCGACCTTATAGCGAGTTCAGCTCGATCCGCAAGCCGAGAGGTGACAAATTCCATCGCCCCGGGCATCGTTCCATCGCTCTATTCTCTGCCGGTTACGTGTAGGAGATCCACAAAGTGCGCATCTCGAAATGCAATCACGCAATCCCATACCAACACGTTTTCTCCTCCATGGTCAGTTCCTACTCTGGAGGGCCACGAATACTTCTCAACACTCTGCAAGAAAAGACCTTCCCAAAGACCTGACCCCAGTTTGTTTCAAGCTATCTGCCGGATAAATCACTATCCAGCGGACAAGTGTTGACAAAACAAACCGCGCTATCCGCTGAATAGTGATTTATCGGTCCGGTGGAAAATGCTATCCACCTTTCGAACAACTGGAGCCAGAGCTTTGTGATTAAGTGGAAAGACATCGCAGAACTTCTTATTTCGCGTTGGACGTTGAAGTGCTCTACAAACAACAGAAATAGACTGTGGAAGGTCTTTTCCTGCAGAGTGTTGAGAAGTATTCGTGGCCCTCCAGAGTACGAACTGACCATGGAGGAGAAAACGTGTTGGAGGCCATGATCGTGGATGCGCACTTTGTGGATCTCCTACAAGTAAACGGCAGAGAATAGAGCGGTAAACGATGGAACGATGCCCGGGGCGATGGAATTTGTCACCTCTCGGCTTGCGGATCGAGCTGAACTCGCTATAAGGTCGCGAGTTCTCATTAACAACGAGGGATTACTTCCCGACCGTTGAAGAGCAGTCTCATTTCGAACACATTCTCTCACAATTTGAGTCAGTTCTTCCGTAACATCGCGCCCTGTTCCGTCAGTCCGACGCCAACCTTGTGATCGGCAATATAGCGTATTTAACTGGGGACCAGACGGGGAATTTTGTTGAATGACGATATTTTGAATGTCCGGGAACTTTGTTGTTGAATGAAATTATTTTTGGTTGAAGTTGAATAATTATTTTTGTTGAATGAAAATAATTTGGGTTGAAGTTGAACAAATATATTGTCGTTGAATGTAATTATCTTTGGTAGAAGTTGAACAAACATTTTTGTTGAATGAAAATAATTTGGGTTGAAGTTGAAAGAAAATGCGTCTTGTTGAATTTAAATATAAAATGTTGAATATATAAAATATATCTTGTTGAACATAAATATAAGTTGTTGCATATGAATGTGCAAGTTGTTGAATTTGCAACATTTCGCTAACCATAATCGTCTATGGTAAATAATAATTGACAGCAGGACCGATCGGATCACAACCTTGCTCCTTCAATTCACCATGACGGCCATTTGAGTTTTGTATCATTTCTAGAAATTATCGTCAAATCTCTGTTTCCGGCTTAACTGACCGAGGAGAGGTCTTGTCCGTCCGTAATGCACCTATCAGTGTCAAGCCCGAGGGGGGGGGGGGGGGGGGGGGGCGTGGTCGGGCATAGGGTGGGGATTTTGACATTTTCTAAAAAAAAAATCAAAATCCCCAGCCCCGGGCAAAAAAGAATTGTCAAAATTAGCAGAAACAAATGGTTTACTTCTCTTCTACTACATAAAATTGAAAGATCAAATGCATGATGTCCGATCAAAATCCCCACCCTGGGGATATACGCCACAGTCAAATTCCCGTGGGTTGCCCGACCCCCACCCCCCTCGGGCTTGACACTGATAGGTGCATAAACAGCAACCGGCAATTTTGTTTTTGTTCCAAGTTTTAATCCTTAATCACCACAAAAATGGAACAAAGCCTCCTACTCAGACCAAACACAAACAGTAGTTCTCACTTCAGGGTACAAACGGCCAAAGACACGAGAGATAAAGCTTTTGGCCATAAACGTGGCTCTTAAACTTCACTGCCGCATATGTTGTGAATTATTGAAGTGAATTTAATAAAAATCGATTGAAGTCATTTGACGTTTCAGCAGGAACACCGCTGATGGACACGCTTCAAACAGCTGCAATAAATTAAAAAATACAAATGGTCAAGAATTAAGAGTTTGATTTCGTCGAGTTTATTAGCTTCCTGGGTTGCCCTACTAAAGATATCTGACTGTTGATAGTAAATTCGGTCTCTGACAGCTGACTAAACGGATAGTGCTTCAGCGGAGATTATGCCGACATCGGTGGCCGACATCGGTGGCCATTGTTCCGGCCACTGTCCGATTGTTCCATACATGTATTATTATATGTTGCCCGAAAGAAGTGATGGGCTCTCCTTATGTGAGGTAAGCCATTCTTTTCTGCTTTACCGAAGCATGCTCATGTAAACCGGAACTGACCTATTTCGCGGGAAACGCTACCTAAAAATAGACCGGTCTGTAAAAATGCTGGCGATGAACTGCTGATGTTGCACGATATTCAACTTAGATCGCTATTAAAACGAACGTCTCCATGCATTCGGCTACAAAGTAACCCAGGTAGAATATGGCTTGAAAATAAACCTCGATTTTCATGGCAAACAGCGATTAAAAGCAGAAAAAAAAAGTGTTCAAATGTAAAAGAGAATGAATTTAGTATGTCCATGATTTTGTCGCCCAGCTTAAGTTGACGAAAATGCATCTTCTTTGATCTTAAATCGGCCAGAATTAAAACAGCTTTTTTACCAGTTAAAGATAGATCTAAGAAACGCCTTGTGATTAAAGAAACCGTGATCAAAACCAACTTGTTTAACTCACATCAGCCAAATCTTCAAGAAGAAAAAAACAGTTACAGCCAGAAGTCCCTGTAGTACATTTAAAGGTAACTGCTTGTATTCATAGTATTCCTTACCTCCGTGAGTGGTAACAACAGATGTAGCACTCCTTGAAAATGTCTCCTGTACACTGCAGGCGTGTCTGCACCACAACCAGAGAGGGAATAATAGAGAAATACCGTGAAATTCCGTTTTAAGGGCAAGTTCAAGTTATAAATAACCCTCTTCCGTTTATAGGTCCATCCACATGTAAACTAAACTATTCCGTTTATAAGCCTCCCCCATTTATAAACTCCCCCGGATCGGATGTATGTCCTTCTCTCCTTTCTGTCCTTTTTCTTGTTTCGCCAATGTCGTCACTTTCACAGAATAAGTGGAGCATTTCAAAATAAATAATTTTTATTTCTCGTCAACTTGACTACCATTATGGAAACTAATTGCAGGCCCGTAGGCAGGATTTTTTACGGGTGGGTGCGATCAGTTGATTATACGGACCAACGAGCGCCGGAGGCGCTCTTTACTAGGGGGGGTCCGGGGGCATGCCCCCCCGGGAAATTTTGAAAATTAAGTTGTCTGAGACTGCATTTCGTGCGTTTTGAAGGTCAGTATGATAGCAATATAGGTCGCTAAAAGCGAACCTAAAAACGTGGATATTTGTCAAATTTTGAACTTCAAAATTGATTTTTTTTGGCAAAGAGAATGCTTTACGTATGTATTTTACAATGTAGAGAATAACAATGCCAATGTCACTATTTAAAAATAACAAAAATAGAAATAAAGTTGTAAATCCGCATTGTTCACTCGGCTGGCTGCTGATCATCACGATCTTTCAGAAGTGTGCCAAGCTCAAGCCTCCTTGGGTGCATCTTGGCAAACAGAACAACACTATTATTTTTTTTTTACTATTTATTTTTTTAACAAAAAAGTGGACCTCAGCAGTCTGCAGGGGGGGGGGGTGCGGGCGCACCCATCGCACCCCCCTCCCTACGGGCCTGAATTGGTGTTTTTAAGCGTACAACAGTTATTAAAATCTGACGTACGGAGCAACTCTTAAACAGTTCTGAACTTGCTATTTTCAGGAGGCTCCACACAATGACCTGTCTGAGACAATCAGACTTTCTACTCCTAGATATAACACTGTTACTTCTGGGAGGCACTGCGTGCGTTATTTAGGAGCCAAACTATGGGGAAAATTGCCTACGGCTGAGAGATCAGCCAAGACACTGAAAGCTTTTACAAATCAGATTCCAAGTCCTGCGCTCTAACCACTCGGCCTGTAAGGCTTGCTTAAGATCTCCTGCTATAATTAACGTAATTAATTAATACCTGTAATTTGATAGGCGAAATAATTTTATTATTAAGTTTTTTTTTATCTGTCACACGTTCTGCGCTGCTTCTTTCAGCTTGAAAAAAATAACTGTGTCGCTGGCGGCTGATTGTAATTGCCATATTTTAAACTCGTAACGTTGTACAGTAATTTATACACTTGAGCTACCTTTGTTGTTCTTCTTTTTACTTATTGTCGTTTTCTTATTTATTACTTCTCTATATTTATACATTGATCTTATTTTTTTTATGCACAATTACATTTAAAAGCACTTTCGTTCTCAATTTTCTTTGATATGTGTCTAACTTAAGTTTACTTTGGCCATCCCCATAAAATGTTTCGTTTCCCATCGCCCGACCGACCCATTTTTTTGGAAAAGTAAAAAAAAAAAAAAATTCCAGAATCACTTGTAAAGAAGCAAGTACTTTAATTTAAAAGCACACGATCTTGTGTTATTAACACCAATTGTCTTATAAATTATTTTTTTAGCCTTTTTACGAAAGGACCGCGTAACCAAGCTTTCGCACTTGGCAGCCCGGCCTTCACTGGCACCCAGACCCCTTCTTGTATTCATTCTTTTTTTTTTTTTGCCCGACCGACCGACCCACCTTTACGAGAGGGAGGGCGATGGGAAACGAAACATTTTATGGGGATGGCCTTTGTCACTTAAAGGTCTTCCTGAATACAAGCGAAACAAAACCGCGCTACGGAACACTGCGGACAAGTTTAAAATGGACTTTCTCTTTAGGTACGGAAATATTGCTAGTTTCACCCAATGTATCGCTTGCTATTGCTACGACTGTTTTGTTGTTATTTATACAAACTTTTCAGCCGATTTTTCGTTCTCAACAGATGGACAACAACACGCATTTGGATTTTGGAGAACGCTTACATCCAAGTAACTACGCGATCTTTAGTGCATTCACCTATTTATAACTGAGTGAAGCTTGTTGACTTCGCACTTTTCGTTCGGAAACGCTCATTAATACTAGGAGGAGGATAGCCCACCAAACAGTATGGACACTGAACGAAACGCTCTTGCCAGGACTTGTCATAATCCACCGTAGGAAAAAAGATGGCGGCTGTACATTTTACCACAATACCTTGCGAACCTATCACAGCGTATAAGACACAAGGAAAGCCAAATTTTTACAATATTTGTCTCTGTACTAAGTACATTGTGTATCGTAGGTCTGAAGATTTTATAACTCTTCTGTACCTTTTTATGAACGTTGTTAAAGTTTTCGTGCGCTAAGAACTGTGGGTAATCGTACCAGTCGCCATCTTTTTTCCTACGGAGGATTAGGGTAGTGGGTTCCCCTTCGGGGGCATGTCTACCGAACAACTAGGAAAAGATTACGCGGTATTTGGTGTAACTTTAGAAAAGTGGGTAGAAAAAGGGAAAGCGACTCAGAGACAAAACAGACAGAGCGGACACGCAATTAGTTTATTATAAATTTTAATTTGTCATTTAGCTCGTATACCTTTAGGTAGTTTCCTTTTCTAATCTTAGCGTTACAGGCGCCTGAGTATATAAGTTACGTTAGAGGAAGAGAAGCGAAGCCTCTCCCAATTACAAGAACCACTCTCTAGTTTTAGAAATGTTCTACGAATGACTTCTGGGCATAAAGGGACTAGCTAGTGTTATATTAGCTGATGCTGTTACATAGCAAGGTGGTGGAAAAAAAAAATATACGGAAAGCTTGATGTGAATGTCTGAAAATAAGAAACAAGTTGCCTTCAATTACCTTCACACGCAAAAATCACGAGCTGTTGGCAAGACCTGCTCAATAATAAGTTATGAACGTAATTTTACGAGCATATGAATGTGAAGATGGTGTCCTAGTCCCTTACATCCAAGTTTGCAACAGTGTCGCTGTTAAGAGGCCGACAGGTTATTTTTCACTCGACATATCTCTCTGTTTTCTTGCAAACGCACGATACTGAAGTTCCTTTGTTATCCAAGCGACATGAAACAGTGTCGAATGTCTGCAAGTTTTGGAGGATAAGAGGAAAACGAAACACAAAATCAACCTGGATTGTATTTAGCAGGAGACACATTCCGTCGAATCTACTTTGTGTTTCTGTCCCTTTGTAATGCCTCGGCGTGCTCTGGTAACGAGAAAAATACGATATACAGAAAATGCATTGGCAACAGCTATTTCCTTCAAAACTATTTTGTATACAAATATTCATACTGTTTAACCAGTTTAATGAGGCGATGGCGGGAAACTCAGAGAAATGCAAAAATCAAACGAATTCGGCCTGATTCGGGTTAGTAGCAACCTTTGAGAACCACATGGCTTTTCCTGTTCCAAAGTCAAATGAACATTACACGATACAAGTAAAAGCACTGTGTGTTCTCCACAGCAACGCTCATAAGGTTTGCTACGTGGAGCCTACAATTTAGAAACTAAACAATGCCAGAAAATTGCTTTTTGACTCCCCGCACTATGCCTTCCCCACTATGACGGTAGACTAATATATAAAAGAGTTTCTAAATTCCAGAATTACAAATCACTTTCGCCATATAGAGCAGTTGAGAAGGACATGTAGTCCAGAGCCCCAGGTACTGCATCAGAACCTTCATAAGGAGCCATTCGAGCAATGCAGTACTCAGCTTGATCAGGTGGAAGCTCGCGCCTCAATTCTTCTGTAGTGATGTACGGCTGGAACAAAACAGCAAGAAAGATAGGAATTTTAGTGTGAAGTTAGTGTGTACAAGCTACAGGAAATAGCTCAGCTGCGTCGAAGTTGATGCTCTCGTTACAAGTTTCATAGCACGTCAGTCTGCTAGAACCAAACCTCGGCGCACGCGCACTTGAAAGACTGCCGCTCGTATTTTGCTAGCACACTGAAGATAGCATGTCAAAATAAGCCAATTAAATTCCTGTCTATAAAGAACAGACAACCATTTTACTGTGAACACTGGAAACAGCTGAATTCTTTGCTGTCTCAGCTTATAATTTGAACGGAGAAGTTATAGTGTGCTTATGCGGGCTTACTAGTGCGTTGTTATGTATGACAATACTTAATTTATTTTTCAGTGATATGCCGTGGATGAATTTTATTTCAGTGGAACAAAATAAATTTTAAGATATGACACTAGTCACTTGGACGAAGTCTTTCGCGAGTAACCGCAGGTCCCGAATAATTTCTTCAAAACAGCACATTGAGCAACCCAGAAACTGAGATTCCTTTCGAAAGAGGACGGGTACACCAAATTGTCTTAGGAAACCAAACGCAGATTATAAGATGTTTAGAGGATAAAATGAACTTGAAAAAAAAAAAAACACACACACAAACAAAAACAACAAATACGTTGAGGATAACAAAAAAAGGTGCCAACCTTGTCCCCTGCTAAGATTCTGAAGGAGTCCATGACTTGCTCAGCAGTATCTGTGTCAGCGGTTTCTCGGGTCATAAAATCAAGGAATGCTTCAAACGTCACGCGGCCTGTGTTGTTTGGATCTACAATTGTCATGAGCCTTTCAAATTCTTGGTCTCCCTGTTGGTTAAATTAAGAAGTGAAAATTTAATCTCCTCTCGTTTCACTTAACATTAAGGGGGTATATGACGGCCATTGGGATTCCAGAACTGTTTTCTGTTAAAAGACGAGCAGAACTGAAAAAAAAAACCCAAAACAACAACAACAACAAAAAACACACACAAACAAAACCGACTAAGACCCTATTTACAAAGAGGTAGACTAACCGTAACCCTAGGATCAACTTACCTCCTTGCAAATAGGGCCTAAGTGTAAGCCGCTGTTTTATCGGTACAAAACAACGTTGTAAATTTTGTCTGGCAACACGTTCTAAGCCATAGCCTCCTACGCAGACGCCCTTTGGGCCTGTCACGCAATCTGAATATTGCGTGACGAGCCCAAAGAAGGTCTGCGTAGGAGGCTATTGTTTACACGAAATGGGCTTTTCAGGCTCAGTTAATTTCGAATACCACTGGTTTAATCAAGAGTCGAAGTGGTTGGCAAACGAGTGACACGTTTAGTGTAACAAAAAAAATAGGTAACAAACCTTGTCTCCTTCTTTCAGGTTGTATCCCAAACTAACCAAGCACTGTTTGAATTCTTGAGGCTCGAGCCGCATACTTTGATCCTAAAGGAAAACAATTAAAAATTAATAACACGCTTTCAAATAAAGTGTGTTCCTGGAGACATTCACTAAGTGTATCGAGTTGTGAGAAGTTGAGAATCATACTGATACTGTAACGAACCAAGAATAACAGCAGTTTATCATCTACAGCTGTAGTGTCAGAGTTCTGAGCGAGAGTAACCAAGAAAAATTACAGCTATTCATCCTGAAACGGACAATAACATCATTCACCAATACCTGGATCATCACACTTATTACTAGTGTTATATATTGGATTTTAAAATAACCGAGCTACTACGCGCGTTCTCATTGGTTGATAGGTGTGTTTAGATATGAGTATGTAAACATGGTTGTGACATTTTAGATTTAGATATTTTTGAGAATTGTTTTATAAAAGCAATAGAGTACTTTTTCCGTGTTTACATAGCCTCGTCTAAACACACGGGGGGCTGGGAGAATTGTCGAAAGTTATGCAAAAAGAAGACGTAGTCGAGGGTTTGCATAACCCTCAACTCTTGAATTGCTCAACTCTAGTACCAGCTAGTACTCTGGTACCTCTAGTACCTCTTGCTCAACTCTAGTACCAGACCGATTCAACTACTAATCTGTGTTCAACACCTTATTTTAACGTGACAAACCTTATCAAAGAAGTTGAATGAGGTACGGAATTCCTTCATCTGATCGTCAGAGATACCTTTAGAATCCCTCATAAGAATCTGTCAAAAACGGTAAAAAAAGTGTAAAACTCGCATCAAACAAAACCTTTCTGGAGTAAAGGCACTGCTGCTGAAAATTCTTCGCGTTACGAAGTACGCTCACTGCACGGGTGGGTGGATAAAATTTTATAACGGCTGGAGAAATTTGAAAATGCAGCATTTCTTCTACAGTTAGGCCTACCCTCCACACTAATGACACTAATATCACCTGTGCCTGTTGTTAAAGACTTAGGTGTTTACCTTGACGCAAGCTTCAGCTATAACGAACATATTACAAAGATCGTTTCAAATTCTTTACTTAAGCAAATTAACAGAATTAAGCATCTCCTGGATAGCAAGACGCTCTTGAAACTTATGAATACCTTTATCTTTAGCAAACTACGCTACTGTTCAACTGTTTGGAGCAGCATCAGCAAACGCAATATAGATAAGTTGCAAAAGGTCCACAACTTTACTGGACGAATCGGTCTTGGTCTTAAAAAGAATGACCATATTTCCAAGGGGCTGCGATCATTGTATAATCGATTATACAAATCATTCGTGTTGACACTACGTGGATAACGACAAATTAAAACCTAGCTCGTCTCCAGATTCTCGAGACATCTTCCTCTACCGTATTTCACCACAGTTTTCAACCTAAAACTACTTTTTTCACACTTTATTATGACTGAGACCGTCCTCCATATGGGCGAGGGTGAGTTCTTTTTATCTTCATCCAAAAACCCAAAGGAGAAAGCTGCGTCTCATGAGGTACTTTGCTGAGCGACCACTATTTAAACAATAGAGTGTTTCTGTCGAGCAACTATCGCAAATATTTGCCGAAGCGAAGCTTTGAGGGCAAATATGCCAGTATTTCCAAGGGACAACTATCAGACCGATAGTTCCGAGACACAAACACTCTGTTGTCTTTATTGTTCACCAAAAATTTTTCTTCCACGCGCCAGTTCAAAAATCATATTGAATTATTTTCAACTGTTTTAGATGAAAGCTATGACAGCCAAATGTAAAATTTGAAGAAGAAAACAGACGAAAACCCACTTGATAAAATTTCAATTGTTTGTTTCCTATAAGCCCGCTTGTTTACAGAAAAAGGACGAGTACTATCTATCCGGGAATTTTCCTCGGACGGGAACTATGGACTGATAGTGTCTCTCCGCGGATGAACACTATCGCGTTACGTGATCAATTAAACCAATAAGAATTGGAGAAAATTTAGTGGTGTGCTATAACGCCCGTAAGGGCATCTTCATATGAGCCCAGTGACCGGGCTGGCTCGGCTTTCGGAACGAATTTTGTGGTCTGTTCATATGGGAAATTTCAGCTCGGTCAACCGAGATGAAATTCAAGAAACAAAACCAAAATGGTGCAGCATAAACTTGTATCGTTCGCGACTATCGTTGCCTTGTGGACTCTTGTAACTCTTCTAATAAAGGTAATTCGCATACTTCTGAAGTGGAAATGCACACAAGACAAAAATAATAATACCATTTTGGTCGTTATGTTGCAATAGCGAAGCTATTTTGTCAAAAACGTTTCGCCTGGGTCACTCGGGCCGGAGTGTTCATACGAGAAATTTTCATCCTGGAAACTGAGATCTTGGTAACCGGGCCAGCCCGGCTTTTCATATGAACATATCGAAATTTTTACGAAGGAAAGAGTGACGAGGCGAGATCTCGGAAACCGAGCGAGCCCAGTTGACTGGGCTCATATGAAGAGGCCCTTGGTAGCCACTCAGCTGTTTTCTATTGGAAATTGTAACTGTACATATGCATTCAACAGAGACTCGGGTATTTCTTATATTTCTTTTTTTTTGTTTCTTATTTATCTTCTCAATAAGCCTTCTGTTTATTATCTAACAATAAAACACTTTGCACTAAATTCTTACCTGGTTTTCAACTTCATTGATGTTTCTTGCAATGGCAGTCAGCAGTTGTTCCCAGTTCACTCGGAGAGCCTGAGAAAATCACATAACAGTTTTTTGCCATCAGTTGCTGGGATGTCAGTATAATAAACTTAAATGAGCTTCACTTCCTGCACGCTGCAGTTCTTTAATTAAACTAACAATTTTCATCAGATTAGTGATGATAAAACCGCTTTACAATTTAGACAAGGGACCGTCAAAGAGCAGTGCCCTGTAAATCTGTCAGATATATACACAACAAAACTATAGCTCTTGGAAACATTCTGATTGGATTATAATCAATACAAAAAAGACATTCTTGTGAAAAAAGTTGCCCTACTTACTTCCATTGTGAATTCTGTGTGAGGGTTTTCAAAGATCAATGCTTCTTGGACATCCTGTAAACAGACACAGCTTTAGCATGATGCTATCTGTGACAAGTCACATGTTTACATTTGCCGGTGCTAACAAATATTCTAAAGGCAGTGGTTAACATAAACAGTGGTGGTTAAGGACAGATTTGATCGACTGTAGGTCACACAAGCATTTAGGATCAGCATCAGAAATTGTTTAGTAAGTGGCGAGACCTTGAAAACAACACACCTGAAGCTAAGAGCTAGTGATTATAACTTAAAAGTTGGATAGCAGTTTATGGAAAGGAATCAGATAAGATAACAGGTGTTATTAAACACTGGATCATTGGATAATGCAATTTGAGAGTTTTCATTGGCTTAGCCTCATGGGCTATGAGCCATTATACCATGCTCTATGAGGCATTTTTATTTTTTATAGGTTTAGTTTAGCTTGCTCTATTTTTGGGGCGTTTTTAATAAAACAATTATTCCACTCGCCCTTGTTGGATATGAGATGATTATAGCCAACTCGGCACTATGCGCCTTGTGGGCTATCTACCATCTCATATCCAACGTGCGCTTGTGGAATAATTGTTAAATATAAAAAAACAACTGTTATTTCATTGCCTCAAAAAAGATAACAATCATCAAATAAAATAGTTGAAAAATGGGCATAAGGTAAAAAACAAAGCATAAAAACAAAATAACATAAAGCGCTTTGTCTTACTTGGTGCACCAACTCTAATTCATCCATTTGAGGTTTGTAGCCAGCAACATCTCGTTCAAGCCCTTGGACAGCTTTCAGTTGTTCCTTTATGGGAAGTAATATCAAAATATACCAATTACAGTTACACTTTGACATGTACAATGCATAAATCTAATGTTAAATGTAGCGGCTTTTCATCTTCAATGCTGACATTAAGTCTTTAAATCTTAAATTTCCATAAATGCACTATACCGACATTACACTAATCTAGTACTGAGTGGTAAGGAATGTTATTGTGTAGCAGGGAAAAACACAATTAGGCGTTAGAAAACTCAACCGCAAATAACAACACTAATTTGGTTTGTGGTCTACAGTTTTGAGGTTTGCTTATGTGCCCTCAACTTTATTGTGATAAGTACACAACTGGCATGTCAGAATCAAATCAAAGTGTTCACGGTTTTCTGGGGTCACAGTAACACAAGCCATTTTCACAAGGCTTATTTGCTGATCCAAAAAATTACAGGCCTGTGTCCTAAACATCCTTGACTTTTAAAATTATCAACACCTAGCATGTGCAAGTAGATATGCTGTGTCTCTCAAGCAACTTATTCGTCTCTCAACAACTAAGCATGATTCCCAGAGGAGATTTTTGTGCAAAGGTCCACTGATTTACAATCATTCACGTAAGGCAAGCATTCACAACATCAAAGGCAAGTCGATGTGATCTTCCTTAACCTCTCAAAGGTGTTTGACACAGCCAAGCATCATGCATCACAGGAAACTGGGGAGAGCTCCACACCTGTCTGTGACTAACTAATAAGCACAAGATCACATGTCCTTCTGAATGGCTGTGCATCTCAATGGATGCACGTCCTTTCAAGAACCATCCCTGGACCAATTCTGTTTGTGATTTCATTGTTTTGTCATGGTACTCAGTTCATAATGACAAATTGACACTTAAGATACAAAATTTGAAAGCCATGGCTTGTGCTGGCTGTGTACGAATCATAGACTTTATTGTTTCTCTGTTTTAACAGGAATTTTTTAATTTAATTATTTCCCAATTGGACTAGGATGTAGCCGCATTACCGTTACATAACTGCCCAAATTACTTGTTAATTTGGATGCTACTCAAATTGTAATAAATTTGGACAGTTTGCAAAATAAACAAAACTTGTGCCAATACTTGAATGGGATTTTGGGCTGAGACAAGGGCTGCAAATATAATTGAGTAAGTACAATTAGCAAAAAAAAAAAACAATTTTAGTCTACATTATTGCCGTGGCTTGTTCATGAGGATGGAGACATTGCTATGTTGGAAATCATACCTCCAGGGGTCCTTGCATTTTCAAAGCAATAGATCGTAACTTTTCCTCGTAGTCCTTGATTGATGGTCCAACTGAATTAGCCTTTTGTGCAAACTCTACACGAAGTCTTTCATTTCCTGTGTTCAGTCAAGGGACAAATCTTTACAGCCTGTGATTCCCCTACAGTCATTCCTATGCTATATACATGTATATCATTCCTATTTACAAAGGCCAATAGTGAAACTAAAACTTGCTGAAATCACTTTGAAACAGCCACAATACATCACGGAAACACAAGCAGCAAACAGCAGAGTCCAAGTAGGTTATTCTTATTGAGTTTATTTTCCATGTTTTGAATTGTTATAAACGATCGTTACGTTCTCATACAAAGTCTTATATTTACGCTGTGTTACGCAACTGAGTGTAACAAATGTTCACCGAACACCCAGGGAAACCTTTGTTTATAACATATCATAGATGCCACCCTTCTTAATTTTAATCTTGTAAGATGTGAACACATCTTTGCACAAAAAGCCATAACTTCCAGAAAGACAGGTAAATAATAAAATAGACAGCAATAAAGAGACTGGATAGAGAATGTACACACATATGAACAAGCAATGTTTGTTTAAAAAGTCCTACATCTAATTGCAAAAGATTTATATGCTGATGGGATCTAATAACGGGACCTTCTTTCTTCCTGCCACATGCAAACCTATCTTAGGATCTGGCTTTAAAATAACGCTAGTCAAGGATACGTTCCTGTCTGCCTTTTTCATTTTCAAGAAGCTCATCTCTCTTGGGAATCAGGCTTATGACTTCATGCCATGTTAGAGAAATTTCCTGTAGAATAGGAAAGAGAAAACAAATGCCGCTTAAAATTATATTTATTACCATCTTTCATTTACACTAACCCTGTATACACATGCAATGTCAGTACAGCTTAACACTAAAATGTTAGCAGCAAATAATTTTGTAAGATCAAAAAAGATCATTAAATATTCTTTGCTTTTAACTAACGAGTTTACTCTTTATTCTAGCTATTATGATTTCTTTTGTGAGTTCTTGTTCAACCCATGTCCATTCTAGTTATCTGTTAATGTATGTGTATACCTATTTATGTTTTTATCTTATTCATTTAGCTTACCTGTTTTAAAATCACTTTTTGCAAAATATGATTGTAAATAGCACAACCCAACTCGAACAGCTTTGCTATATGCAAGTTGTGTAATCCTTTGAATTGTAAAATTCAAAATTATGGCAATAAAAATTGCTGCTGTAATTGGACCAATGTTGTTATGCCAAAAATATAATTTTCAAGTCCCCCAAAATGAATGGAACCTTTTCTAAGGCCTAAAACCACATCCTGTTGGCTCTAACCCATAACTGGTTTTCTTGACCAATTGAAGTTTTTGCTTGTTTGTTTCCATGCTACTAAGATGTTAATTGTACCAAGAAAAACTCACACTTTATTTCACCTGTCTAGGGATTTGAACATAGTCAAAAATGATATTGTTTGTGGAAGATCGCATGT
Organism: Micromussa lordhowensis; assembly: GCA_964020085.1. Lineage (NCBI taxonomy): Eukaryota > Metazoa > Cnidaria > Anthozoa > Scleractinia > Lobophylliidae > Micromussa > Micromussa lordhowensis. Next base: position 14,208,739 of record OZ026600.1, read on the forward strand.
TAATGAATATTCAGAAAGAACAACACTGCTAAAGCAATCTTACATACAAAGGACATTGCACTAAAGCATTATCAGCATTAGAAACAACAAACCTTCATTTACCTCTTTAGTAAGACTAGTGTAGGGATTTTCCTGGACACTTAGGGCTTCAATTTCATTAGTAATGTTCATAATAGCATCATATTCCTGTTGTGCAGCTGGCATATTGTCCTTGAACACCTGGTGAGCATCTTTCAGTTCCTAAGCAATTTTACAAAACAGCTGTCACACATTTCTGGCATTCAAAAAAAAAAAACAACAAAAATACATGTACCAGAAAATAGCTCATATTGTAGTTCTCAACAGTTTTGAGACACAAACAAGGCAACAGGGTAATTTGGCATTGTGCTGAACAATGTGTCAACTCTTTTCACTCATTTGTGCCTCGCTGAAAAAAAGATTTATTAAACTCGAACCTCAACTGCAATAAGAGCTATAGATAGTATCACACCCAAGACAGGGGTCATTAAAAGCAAGACTGATCCAAGGATTTTGTTCTGACTGGTGATTACATACATAACTTGTGTTTAATGACCATCTACATCAACAGAATGGAACTTCTGCCTAATGGCCAATTGAACTGGACTCTGTAATGATAGGTCATTGTTTGAGTAAAGCCAACTTTACTCGCACATTACTTCTCTCCACTCTGAAATATGCAGATAACGATAACTCGAACCAAAAGTTGTTTCCCCTCCTCAGTCAAACACTGTAATTTTACCCCCGATTTGTGAGATTTTCTGTTTATATTGTTCGTCCTTCAGTTTTGAGCTTGGTTAATCTTGAAATAGTTGAGACATAAGAAGTGAAAAACATTTTTATACATGAAAAATTATAATTTGGTTAACTTTTAATCCTGGGTTAGGGTTAGCATTAACCGGCTTTCGAACAACCCGCCCTGGAGTTTAGCAACAGAGCTGTGAGCTGTGTGACTCATCTGATCCATTGTACAAAACAACTAGTTCTGATACCAGTTCATATGACTTGCACATCGTGGAAGTCATCAAAAGGAAGTAATAATATTAATACATGTTTCTTACCACAATCTCTTCAACTGTATGTACGCTGAACATATCCATTAAATCTTCCCGTGCACTTTCCAGCCAGTTGTTGAACAGCTTAAGAAAATATATTTCTTTATCAGGTAAAATAGCTTGTTCAAAAGAGAGGCACTTGGCACTTAAAGAAATGAAATGTCCTTACAGGGAATTTGCTTTACCGCAAATCTCTTATCTTCTAAGAGCCATTTCAACTTGTATTCTTATCCAAAAGCTTGTTTCTTTTCAACTTGACCAAACAAACGTGAACTACATGCAGACTCGGGGGCAAAAAAGACAAATGTGTGCTACATGTATATGGTGTGATGTCAGGAGAAATATGTGAATGACATTGAGACATTGAGTGAACTACTTTCATGGTCTTGTGACCAATTTTTGTTTGGCCAGCAGATGGGCAAGAAGGGTTATTGGAGAGTTTTTTCGATGGGCAGTAATGAAAAGTGATGAAAAGAGTGAACTGCTTTGCATTTGCTTTCTCTGTTTTCTTTGGCAAACAAGCAGAATATTTTATTTTAAGCAACAGTAAGGTGCAAGAGAAGAGTGTGATTTGGTTGGCAATTACTTTGCACTCTAGTGATCATACAGCAACATGTCATACCGCTGCTCTCTTGGCAAACTCTAACAGCAAGGAGTCCAGTTTCTGTAAGATTGCCTCGCGTGTCTGTAATTAAAAAACAGAATCAGTTACCACTTCCTCAAGATGTTTCCATGTATGCACCAATAAAATAGGAAATTGGTTCTCAAACCTCAAGTTTATGTCGTCGATCTTCTGTTAGATGCCCAAGATCTTTCCATTCATCACAGATTGTCTAAAAATTGGATGGAATAATGAAAATTTCATGCAGATGTTGCACATATACATTTTTAGCATTTAACAGAAAGATTCCATGTTTACTTTTCATTACAACTTCCATTATATTCTGGGATGCATGTGAACTTAATGACTTGGTTTCTTACTTTCTGTTAGTCAAATTTCAATATATTTTAAAGGGATGGTTTCATCAGCCACTTGTCATAGTTTCCCCTTTTCCTGCTTGACACGTACCAAATATTAACAATCAAATAGCTGATGTCTTGTTTTCGTTGGTAGGGAGTTTTGGCATTTGGTTCTGGATGCTCAGCCTTCTCCCACCTCCATACCCCCCAAACTCTTGGCAGATGGCTATCCGATCATCTGTGCTTGGTGCTACATTGGCGATTGCAGGTACCAGGTCACCTTGTTCTCGGGTCCCTGCATTCTCCAAGCATCTGGAGAAAGGTATCCATCAGGTGGCTCCCGCTTTCAGGGTTGCCATGGATACCTCCCTTCTACATATTGCATTTGGCATCCCACTAACCTTTAAGGCACCAGTTCCCAAGCTGATCTAATTGTAATGAGCTTAAACTGGAAATAGACCGAATCATAGTTGGCAACAGATTCCAAAGTCTGGGCAGTGCACAGCTTAAACAATCTATTCCCCCAAGGTCTGAAGTCGTCCTTACCTTTCTTACATGTCTAACAAGTACTGCAGTTTTCATTAACGTGTTAGCACTGGATTACCACTCTGGAGGTGTTATGTATGTGTCTCTTTCATTGAACTTGTGTTTAACATGTAAGCACTACTGTGAGAGACATTTGTTCAAGCCGTTATATGGGGATGACTTAAACTGTCGATCACAAAACATATGACAATTTACCTGGCATCTTGCATTGACAGAACCGACATCACTGTAACCAAGTTCACTAAAAAAAAATCAAAGGAATGCCCTTGTTTAATACTTTAAGCATAACTTCATATAATTCAAACCAAAAATTGTGTTCCATGGATGTGCTCCCCCCAGTTTGTCAAACCTTGTTAATTTAAAATCCCTGTCAAATTTTGGCATATGGGTTGTAATAAAACAATACCTCAGCAGTATTAACTACCAATGGTATCTCTAATGCCCGATGTCCTGTGCCGATCTTTATGTCTCTTTGAGATTTGAGAAATCATGGACTCAAATATTATGAGCAAGATTTTCAAACTTACTTCTCAAATTCATTAATAATTCATCAAGTTTAAACAAAGGAAATCATGACCTTGACAGTGTTAGGATATCTGATCATAATTAACATAGATTGTTATGATTTTATTACTCCATTTTCCCCTTCATTTTAGTTTTGAATGGGAAGATATATTAGACACTCAAGACAGTGTTTGACCATGTTTCCAAACACCTTAAAGTTCATAAAAAATACTCCACTGTGCGTTGTATTTTCAACTCTCTTCTTGGTGCTTGGAAATGTGGTCAAACATGGTCTTCATGTTTGATATATTACTTAAGCTCCTGGGCAATTGCAACAATTTGCTCCACTCTATCTTGATGGGCTGCTAGGTCACTTTCAAATGCTTCGTGTTTCTTCTTTAAGGCCTGCAAACCAAGGAATCTTTTCATTGTACAGTAAATATCATAAAAAATTATTACAGGGTTCACAGAAAACTGCCACCTTATTCAAGGTCTTTTCAAGGACTCTTGCCAGCAATGCTATTTTCCAAGTGATAATTTAAATACAAATCTGTGCGCAAAGTACGCACCTTCCAAATTAAAAGGTTTTAAAATATGACTGCTGAACCATCTCGTAATGCACAAGAGAATAAAAAACATGCAAATTTCAAAACAGACAACAGTTTATTTACCAGAATATCAGCCAGCGTGGCTTTTTCATAATCATCTTTGTTTAACATGTCAGTTTTGCCAGTTGTCCAAGCTTCATGGATGTTGCATTTGTGCTTGAATTTTTCTGCCAAATGATCAAGTCGTTCCATTCTGTAAAAACAAGAGCAAACGAAAAGAATTGGTCTAGACTTTTTGACATGAATATAAAATATCTTTCACATTCATAAAATTTATAACTAGATGTCTACTCCTGAAAAATGAGAAAATTCAATAACACCAAGGATGTTAGAAGCTAGAGTCTCACAAATTTAAGGTCAGGGTAGTGGGTAAAAAGCATGCTCCACTGCATCATATTGTTTCACAGTCAAATGTATTTGCAAGAATCTATTTGTGGGAGTTTTCAAGTCCCAAGATTTGCAAAGATTTCAGAAGATGACTGATGATTTCTGAAGAATTACAAGATTTACACCAATGAAAATGGTTCACATTTTAATTTTTTGCAGTCTGTAGCTTCCAACAACATATTTGCAATCCTGGTAATAGATAAACTAGTGTAGGGGAAACCAGAGTGCATATTAAAGTTTAGATCCACAAAAATCAGAATTGGGATGTACAGAACATCGCTGTAATGGTGCTATAGAGATTTGTTTTATGTAATAAATAGACTGGTTCAAAAATGTAATGAACTAATAAATATCAATATCAGATATTACCTTCGCATTTCCTTCAGCAACCAATCTTCAAAATCTTTTTCTGCACCTTCTAAGTTTCCCCAGGCTCTGTTGATGTCCTGTACAAACATAACCACAAGTCAGACATGGAATACAAAGTAACATCTTAAACAAGTTAGTACCTTTGTTATTTGTTTGGCCACTCCTAAACAAACTCTGTTTACATTCACAATCCCCATAGCTGGCCAAGGACACTTTTAGGAGGTATAATTAAGACTTTTCTGTTGTTCCTGAGCACCCATAAACAGACAACGAAAGGAAATACCTCGTTTGTCTCAATCTGAACTTCACACTAATGTTAGTCAAAATAATTTTAGAGCAAGTAATAACAGTGCTATACTTACAGTATTGCCTGGAAGTTTTTGTAAACCCATATGCCACGGTTTTGCTTTGGCCAATTTGCAGATTGATACCACATTTACACCTCAGAAATGACGTGGCATGCCAAAAAATTTCCTAATTCTATTGACAATGAGCAACAATCCAATGTTGTGTAGCTGCTGTGGTCTGTGTAGTCTTAGAAATAGAAAATCAACATTGTTTGGGGGGAAGGGAGAAGAAAGTTTTCAAGATGCTGGAAAATTGCATTTTACTGTGAAGTGCCTCAACACTTTTGTCGCTCATTGTAGGTTTGATGCGGCAAGGAATGCCATGGTAAACAGTAGGATGCACTACAGATAGAATAGACCATTGTTTTGACACTCATCGAGTTGAACAGAAGGGTGAGTGAAATTTTCTCTGATCATCACACCTTTGTGTGTAAGTTCCCAGCATGAAAAGAATCAGCCATTAATTTGTAAAGAGACTTGGTTAAACGAATGCAAAGAACTTAACACAAAATTCGCTATTGAGCAGGGCGAGAAATGAGTATTTGCTCGCTTGATGTTGGAAACTTGTGTCACTATGAGTGACAGCTGAGTAAACTTGAAAGGTAAATAAACAACATGTAGCATGTCTTGTTTGTTAGCTGCAGAGTTTGATTGTGTTTTTGCAAGATGAGCTCAAGTCATTTGTCTTACCACAGTAGATTCACAGCAGAACAGTTGAGCAAAGAATTTTGTCGTGTCCAAATGGGTAAAAATTGTGGGTGGTACTGTATTTAATTAGTTGTGAATTGAGACTTGTTGTCATTTTCCTGTTAACAGTGTTAAAGGGACAATGTCATGAATTGAGCATGTGCAACATTTAGTTCCAAACTTGAAAAGTTCAGTCTGAAGTTTTCAAATTCAAATTCAGCACATTCAAAATGTCCTCAACTATCGGAGCCAGTGGTGGTGTGTGAACAAGCCTAAACCTACTGTGATTAATAGCCCATGGTACCAACACACAGAGACAAAGCTGTCATAAAGGGATAATTTGGAAGGATAACATTTCATAGTTGTTTTGAACAAGTTTAGGGACCGCCCAGTATGCTGATTCCGCTCACTAAATGCCAAATCTTGGGCCGTTGAGGTACTCGGCACATCTTGACCTCCTTATCATATGAAATTTCCTTGGGGGTGGGGGTCTCAAGACTCAGAACTTTTAAAGGAAAAGATGAACTTGAACTGAATTTCCAGAAGGGGAGGGAAGAATTAAACCAAAAACAACTTTCTGTATGAATATTTCATGGAACAACACAATGTCACTGATTGAAAGGTACTAACACTAATCATTTTCCCTTCTGTTGGGAGGTAAGCAGGTCGATTTCCAAGTCGAAGCTTGGTCTGTAATGTGTTAAAATTTGTCTCCAGCATGCCTTTCTCTTCTACTCTGGGAGGCTTTTCACTTCTTCGGTACACTCGTAGGGCATCAAGCTTTTTCTAGAAATAGAAAAAAGATGTAGTGTCAAAAGTCCAAAAAACCTGAAAAGTTGAAAAATTAATTTCTGTTTGGGTAGATAGGGCATTTTAGCCTAGGAAGGCCCCGCTATAAACAAACTGGCACCTAATGAGTTGTTCAGACAAGGATGGTTTGCCTTTATTGAGCTGTCTTCAATAAAGCTGAGTTGCCTGCACTATGTTTTTCAAAACCAGGTCATATTTTCACACAGTATACATGTATTTCTGACACAAAGTTGAAGTGAACCCATTTTTTCGCATTTCTGCCACAAATAACTCATATTTATCTAACCACAGTAAAAGTTTGGAAAAACTCTATATAACGGTATTACAAAATTTTCACATGAATGTCCTAACTAAATACAAAGTCTGACCTTACTAGCTGCCATGATGATGTCTTCAAAGGTCTTATACAGCCTTTATTAGCACTCTTTCATACCTGCATATCATCCAAGGTGCCATCACTGTTTCTGTCCTTGAGCCATGGTAAGGTTTTGTTGATCCAATCAAGAAGCTGCAAACAAATGAACCCCAAAGAGGTTGTTAACTAGGATTTACAAAAACCCCCTCCAATTCCTAAAATGACTGTCTGAAGAAAGCAATTTGCAAATTGCAGTGATAAGACAAGAGAGGAGAAATAAATTAACTGTATACAACCATGATGTTCACAAAGTAACAACACTTAATACTATCAGATTTAGCAGTCTTTTCTGACTTTTCAGGGGGGCAGTATTTTATTAATTAATTGTTGAAACTCTCTTGATTATATGCCGTTCTGCAACAGTTGAGCAAGGTTTTCGGAGTGCACAAGAATCCTAACTAATCCAAAATTACTTTGGCAGAGAGGAAATTGAAACAAAAGTAGATTTTTGAAGCAAAGAAAAAATTAAGTGGTTTAGATGCACTTATGCATGATGACATCAGACTACCAAAACTACCACCAAGCCTCGGGTTGAAAATGAAAATTGTAAATTTTATCATGAAAAAAAAAAAAATCTCCAAAGCAGCAAAAATAAAAAGAATACCCATTTGAAAAACTCACAATGGCATCTGACATTCAATGCAAACAAGGCTTGGTGGTGAGTTTTGAGTATGTTACTCAATCATGCAAATATTTCTTCAAAACGAATGCCTAAGGGTACCCAGCTAAGGATACCTACATCACTGGCCATTTTTTCATAGTCTTCCATCATCTTCTCATTGTCTCTGTTGATTGTTAGTACTTTGCCAATACGCTTGGCTGCAGTGTCAGCCTACAAAATCAAACAAGAAGCATAATTAGAAGTGGCAAACAGTACTTCAAGCAGTCAGCAATTCTGACATCACTACACTTAAATCCTCAGTTCCTTCAAACAACTCCAAATTCAGGCTGTGCAATAAACTACTATTACAATGTTGGTTATTGTGCGACTTTATGTGCAATTGGTATATAAAGCACAGTAATGTAGATATAAATTATCAGTTGTTGACAGTATTCAAACAGTACACCATTCAAAGTCTAAAAGCCAGTTAAATTGGTAGCTGGCCTCCCCTTCTTAAGAGGCAGTCAAAGCACAAACATCGTAAATGTAAATGGTATCATTCAGTGGCTGCTGCTAACCTTTTGTGAGCTTGTAAATGCATGATAGTAAGAAGACACATAGGTCATGACAGCTCTTTCATCAGGCTTGGGAGTGTTCACCATGTCTGTCAAAAATGAAAACAATTCACAGGCAATTGAGTCTACTAATCCCTAAATAAGGCATATTTCCTCATACCTATATGAGAATTATAGTTTGTCTAGTGTGATTGTTTGAGGTAGTTAGCTCTGAAGAGGATTGTTGTTGGTGACTGACATTTTGACAACTTGAGAGGAAGTCAATGTCAGAGTCAAGTGAAAAGTGTTTGCCACTTCATCATCTATGGTGTTACAGTCTGATCCCTTGAAACTGATTGGTCAGTTTAGCTGTGACAGCATTGGCTGCACAACTTGTGTAAAGTTTGAAATTAACAGTCATTGGTTGGTTCCTGTAACTTTTAATCCATCTATTGTTAGCCAAATTAACAACTGTTCTGTTTGAAGTATGTCCAAGTCCCCAGGATTTCACAGTAACGATTGTCATTACCGTGATTCAGAAATAACGGAACATAAAACCATTTGCCATGGACATCTTCACCCCGGCCAACCAAAATTCATTTCATAAAAGTTCTTTTCTGTTCTAATTATTTACAAGCTGAATAGTTCCTTTGAATTGCACTCTGATTGTATATAAAACTAAAATGTCAGTCTGATATCTTGTATCTATCCCAAAGTGCATCGCACATCTCACAGAATACTAACAAGATTTTGCTTCCTGGCACGATTCTTGCCGGGATCCTGAAGAAGATTTTTTTCTTGGCAAATCCCGGTGAGGACAGATTTCTCAGTGGGATTCTTGCTGAGATGTATGATGGAAATTTTTCCAGGGAAGGATCCTGCAGAGAATACTGGCCAACTCAGTGGGATCCCTGGAATCTTGGTGGGGCTGGGATTGTAGTACCTATTTTACAAGGGTTCCATAATTTAGGCAGAAAACCTCTTTGTAAGCAATATACTGTGTCTGTACACTTACTGACCCTGACAATTAACCAATGAGCATGCAACAAATTTAAAAGTGATTATTTATTTAAAAAAATTGTGTTGATGTCACAAGCTATTTGATTCAGACATATCTCTCTCGGGTTTAAATGATCACATGACAACAGAAACCCAGCAGCCCAACTAACCTTCTGCATCCAACATTCTTGGAATGTCCAAATGTTTCTCAGCAACGTCAAAGGCATAATTCAAGTTTTCCAGTGGAGTCTCCTGTTGATACAAAATATGAATATATGAACATCATTAACACAGTAAATATAACACAATGAAAGAAGATTTTGATAGGCTGTGAATATAGTTTGTCTAGCCTTTAAAATTCTCAAACTACTGCACCTCTTGTCAAATTAACATGTTATCTGAGAAACAGGAGTTTGCTCTATATGAACACTACCACTTTGATCACTGAGTCAGATGCTCTTTGTTATAGTTCCAGGTAGCTTTTTTGGCATTGGTCAAGAGATCTGCAGGTAGGTAAATAGTAAGCAGAGAGGCTAGTATACCATCAACCTAGACAGAAGGCCAAAAAGCTCTTTCTTCACCAGGGTTTGTAGAACAAGAACTGTTTTGGCTATGTCAATTATGGTACCAAATTTATGGCTACCATTTCCTAGTTTCAATGATGCCAGATATCCCCAAATCACATCCATGCAAAAACTGGATGATTTTTCATCATTTTCCTCACTTGCAAGCTTTATTTGGGCTTCATCCCAGACTTTCTTGGTAATGTTTTCATTACTTAGAAACCGATACTCCACAAACTCTTCTCAAAGCAAGTGAGTTTTTCTTGCAGTAGTGGGCACAACTGTGGAACAATTCTTCGGAAAGAATTCTACATTCTACGTGTACAAGAATTATACAGAGGATAAGTTTATCATCTTGCAAGGGAGGCTTGGAAATACCGGTAGCTTCTAATGTAGTTCATTGATAAATGTGACACACTGTAGTAAATCATATCCAAAAAGATAGTTAATTATGTAGCTACTTGGCTAAAGCAGCAAGGAACCTTAAATGCATGAGAAATAACAGTTTTGGTGTGAGAGCGTAAGATTGAATTTGTTTGCGCGAGTGTCACGCTCAATGCTTGAGACTTGAGAGCTCTGACTTATATACACGAGATTGTGTAAATACAATACATGCTGTACTTTTTGTTCCAGGCATTCCACACAATTCCAAGAGAGACTGTTCAATTTGTGTGAAAAAAAAACCAATGTATCCATTTACAAAAGGAATAAAATAATAATAATGTTAGATTTTCTACTCTGTTATCAGACTTTTTACTGTAATAGATCGTTTTCACGTGACGTCATCACTTTCTAAAATCTAAAACCAAAGATCCACCAAAGTTTTCATCCTCATAAGGTATAAGAGGTGACATATTTATATCTGTTTACAACTTAACAGCTCAATAGCGTGCTTCGTTTGGAAACCAGAGCATTTTGAATTTCCGGGTTATGGAGGTGCGTGACACAAGGCTACGATCAAATTTCTTGAAAAAAACCAACTTATCTCATGATTTTGAGCCCTGCTAGAAGCTAGAGCATTTGGAAAAGTGCTTATGTAAATACTTGTATTTTCAGTATTGATAATCAGTCGCCTAGAAAGCCAAAATAAGTTCCAGATGTTTACACAATTTTCCGGCCGCCATATTGGTGTACCACGGAGGTACACCAACATGGCGTTTTCATATTGGGCTCTGTAAATTTCTGCGAAACATTTCGACGAATATCTGAAGTTTGGGGAAACGCACAGGGCTTAAACTTGGAGAAGTGTCTTACTTTTTTATCTTCTCTAACATCACAAATTCTTAGCTTTTTCCACTGGATAGTTTTCGATTTATTTTTTTATTGCGTGACAGTGAAAACGATCTATAAAACTGTGAAAAGCATAAAAAGTATACTCTGGTAATAGTTTGGATGATGTTAGTTTGTCAAAGTTTTGAAATCAGAGTTTAACCCAACATCATTTTCGTCAAATGAAACATATGGCACACTTTGACTTATTCCTTGGGCTTCCATAGGAAAGCCCGAGTCTACAAAAGTGCAAACTGTTCTTACTTCTTGGGGTCACAGAACAAATGGAGGGCTCTAGTTCCTGAGGCATTCCTTGTGGAGAGCAAATTAAGGAAACTGGGGTTGAGAAATTGCTAATCATGAGCAAGCTTTTCGTGAACAACATAGTATTCAGAATGCTGTGGAATGCTTTGGAAAGAATCATGCTTTACCCATTAATTCCCCAAACAAAGGATGACAAGGGGTTTTTGGAACATGCAAGTCCATGAATTCTATAGCTTGAAAGCTAGCAAAAGTTCATGTCAGTTCACACGAGATAACAAACGAGTAATATATAAGACTTACTATAATTAACAACAAACTATGATGCTGAGATGAACACCTCAGATGTTGAAAAAAAAAACAAGAATTTTTGTAAACAGAACTTGGAAGGTGAGGGAAACGACATGTAAATGGGATAAGAGAAAACTCAATGAAGCAACTTGAATAAAAAAATAGCTTCCAAGGTCAATTGTTTAATATCACGATTCTTTTATTTGTTATTATTGTGTTCAATACTTGTAAAGCACAATTTGGTATCATAATACAAAGCCCGAGTATACGTTCCAGGAGCATCTAGTTTCTAGACGGAACACTGCTATCAACATCTTACTGTTACGAACATCAATATTCAGTAAAAACAATCTTGTTAAATGCCTGCATCTGTTATACATGTAGTAACTGTTAAACAGGATTATCTACTCATGTGTTACTAGTTCAGCTGGTGCAGTATTATGACCACCAAATTATCTTAACATAAAATCATTACAACTCCAAGATAATTCACTTAACAATCAATTGCTTGACAAAAATACATTAGGACCTCCTGTAACGATCAACACTGTCTTTTATAAATAGCAACGTCTTCCAGGAATGAAAATAACTAAGAACATTTCAACTGCCTAAAAATGGCAAACATAAAATAAATATCATTGATTGCTTAACAATGCCGGCCTGTAAGTTTCCTTTAATGGTCAATGTATAACACAGGAAATAACATTTTTAACAAGCTCCCTACGCATTCGTGCGTGACTAAACTAAATAGCAGCACGCCATTCTCGATGTTTTTAGAACTGAAGATATATTAGCTCTTGATAAGAATCATAAACGCTCGTTATGATACTAACAGCAGTCAGTGATCACGAAAATAAATTGTGATCACGCCTGCATGCAAAATGACACGCATATAATAACTGACACACCCTATTGGAGTGGGTAAAGCAATCGTCTTCGTCGCATAATTCAAAGCAGCTACCCGGGGAGTGGGGGAATTGACTACAGCTTACCTTGCTCAGAGAGTTATAGTCAATGAGGTCCGGCCGATGTCGATGAATAAGAGCACAAAATGCCAGTCCATCTTTAAAGCTGCAAGACAGTTGACACATTAAATGTCGTTACCGCCTCCGATAGAGACGTGCAAGCATGTAGTGTAACATAATGGCTGCATGCGATTGCAACTTTATAAATAACAAAACAACAAGTACTCTACCTTGTGTGAAAGTTCTGGACATTGACATTTTTATATGGAGCTGTTTTCCGTTGACACCAAAGTAACAGGCCGTCTTTTGCAAACGATTCTGTTGACAAATAACGCGGAAAAAAACGACAATTATCGTTGAAATTCGCATACATTTACGAGTTGTAAGAGACTATTTCGCAAGAAAATAACCAAGTTTTACCTTCTACAGCTATATCTTGGATTGCAAACCGCAGGATTATCGTCCAAATCATTCCAAGTGTCATTTTGAGGTTGCCATCCACGATTTCTAAAAAATGAATAACGGATTAGACCGATATATACGAGCCCGTGCCTGCTTTGAATGTGAAACAACACCCACAAAATAGTCACTTCACCAGTACCTTCCGCACCAATGGACACAAGTTTCACTCCTTTGCCGGCCACAAAATCTAAGGCTTTATTAACGTTGGCAATCTTATGAAACCGCAATCGTCCTCTCTCGGGTTTGGGAAGTCTTTCTCCTGATATTACTTCTAAAAGGGCCATCAGCAACAAGCCATCGTGAAAGTCCACCTCGATTTCCGCAATCTGCTTGTTTAATTTTCTTAAATGAGAATTACACCATGCTGTAAAAGTCTGCGTAATAAATAAGCGAAACATACGGTTGTTAGGACATTTAGCTTCTGATAATAAGAAAAGATGCCGTGAATTAAGTTAAAGAGAACAGCAAATCAATCATGCATTCATTTTACTGTGTCACCACAGACAGATCGAAACGATGCTACCTTTTTTTGTTGTCTTTCCCATGCAGAATCAAGCAACCCTCTGTCTTCTTCGTTGTCATAGTAGTAGCCATAATATTCCTGATCATCCGCAGCCATCACGATCCACCGAATTAGTTACTCTTTGGATGATATTCACCCCTATTCAGCCTTCGAGACAGTTACGCCAGCGATTCGAAGCTCGCTCTTGCAGCCGAACGACGCA
>OZ026600.1:14227134-14244634 GCA_964020085.1 Micromussa lordhowensis
GCAAGATTTGAATGGCAATTTTACTCAGGAAGTGTTGGAAGATATCTAAGATTTTTTGGGAATACAGAGATATTGAATTGATATTGAAAAATACAGAGATATTGATATGAATGTAATCTGTGAGAAGTAAAGTAGGTTGTAAAAGGCAATTGGTCAGTTAGTGTATTCCTTGTATGTTGTATGGAATCTTGACCAGTCTATCTACTTATAGTATAAGTGAAGAATATGAAGATTTGTTAGAATGCTACCAAACCCCTGGAAATAAGGTATGATAATAATAATTATTATGATATGACAGCATAGACAATTTTGAATCATGTGCACTAAAGGCATCCATGGTCAAGTGTCGCTCAATACCCTTGATCATCATTTTGATTGACACACGATCAACATCCTGATTGATACTCCATCTACACTCAATTGACATCTCCATTGACACTTGATCAACAGTTGGCCTTGTGTTGACTGACTCGTATGCCTTGATCGAAAATTAGTCAACTCTCAATTGACTGTCAACCAAGATGGAATCACCTGATCCAACAATAATTGTTAAACTGAAAACCTGAATAGTAAATGATGAGTAGTGACATAGAGTCACGAGTTTGTCTTGTGCGATCATCGGCTGAGGGTTGAGCAACAGTTCTTTTCAGAACGACTCTCACGCGGATAATCACACGAGACAAACTATGATACTCCTGGGTTCAAACCATTTACTATGATACAGTTGTGAACGGTGGTAAGTAGTCACAGTCAGCCTGGTACCCTTTGTCATCTTGCTGCAGATGTGTGCTAGTTACCCCTTTGACTCCATATTTTCCCCTAAAAAGGCCATTAAACACTGCAGATAGCTATTTCATGTTGAGGCAGTTGTTTCAGTTTAGATATTCAGAAGCCCTTACTGCAATGTTTGTCTTGTCTTGTTGTTGTACAACGGCAACATAGAACCTTATGAATAAATATATAGAGATTCGGCAACGGCAAGTTAACTCTGGTTCTTTTTTTTCAAAACTTACTACTAACAATGATGCTGTTTCCACATCTAGGTATCTATTAAAAGACCTCATACAACTCCTGAAGCAGCTGTCAATAAACGTCATGCATCTCTCGGGCGCAGTCCTGGCCCCACTCCTTTCTCTCCTGCCAGTTTTTCTCCTGCCAGGTAATGTCATATCAATGAAACTTTGAAGCAAAACGTGGTTCACCCGGAACTTATTCGTGCTGACTGGTTTTTGATTCTTCTGATATCAGTAAAGTAAAAAGTCTGAAAGTGTATTACACTAGCTTGTATGTTCGGCAGTGGATTTCTTTGCACTAATTGAAAAAATGACATGAGGCAGCCCAAGGCGAAAACCCCTTTGATTTAAGTGTAAAAGGTCAAAGAAATTGATTCAGACTGTACGCTGTTGATCTCTGTTTTTGTTTGGTTTCTGTTTTATTGATCTATATTTATTTTCATGGTGTTATACGTATTTATGTGCTACAGTGAGCATTTTTTTCAACATACAAATGTTGCACCTACCACAAAACACAGGCGTCATATTACACCTTACCTCCCCATAAATGATAATGGCCACTTTCCTCTGTTGCTAAGGAGAAGTTCTAAATAAAATGTATTTCAACTTTGAAATGTTTGTTTGTTTTTTTTTTCACAGTGCCACTCCTTCTATTAAGTATGGTTCGCGGAACAACTCTGGGGAAATAGTATTTTCTTTCAACCCTAGTGGAGGTAATCCACAGCATATCATGGAACAACATATACCGGCATCACATTTGACAGTACAGTATGCAACCCAGAAAGATGCTCTGTTGAACAGCTACAAGTACATGTTTCAAAAACAGGGTGATAAGGCCGCTGGTAAGTCATTATCAGGATTCAAAGAAATTGATCAATTTGTCATTTTCAGTAAAAGAACTGCAAGAAAAACCCAAAATATAACCAGTATAATAATATCTAGAACGGAAGTTTCTAAAACATGATATGGTACTCAGTACAGATTTGCATTAAGTTAGTGACTGTGTATTTTTTCCCAGTACTCTGTGAGCTCATTGATACCATGGCAGAGAAATTGCAAGTGAGCTTAGGAGTTGAGGAGTTTTCTAGTTTATGCGCACCAACTCAGGTAAGCCTACTTTTCTTGAAATCGGCTGCTTCAATCTGTTGTTTACAAGCTCACAATACTGTTTACATGTATTTACGAAATTTTGTCTCCACTTCACAACAAATAACACAGTAGTGTAAACCAAATAAGTTTATTTTGGGATGCCTGCCGGGAACCAACATGAGGCATACATGTAAACAATCCATTATACCATACAATTCATACACAATCCTCGTATAAAACAAAACCTTACACACTCGATATAGGGTATAGGGCACTGACATCTCAACTCTAACAAGACGAGATTAAAAGAGCTGGGCAACCGCTTACAAAGATACTACTACAGTTAGATGGAGGCCAGAAAAAACCTGCCCAAAAAAACCCTTTTGGGGAAAAATATGACAGGAAATCTGGGTAGGAACCATGACCCAAACTCTATGCAGTTAGCAGCCCATCCTACGAGGCTTTACAATTCACACAAAATAAAACTATTAAGAAACTTGGCATCAGCCAAAGGTCGACAGTTGGTTCCGAAGGCCTAGATGGATACCACATGTTATACTCCCCCTTATATACCACTGCGTCATTACCCATGACGCTCGGGCCTAATGCCCAGGCCTTGTCGTATCACGTGCCAACAAAATATTTATTTCTACCTAATTCGCAGGCTCAATCGTTAGAAATACCATTTCTAGTAACCATGCAAATGAATTTGAATATACTGTGTCAGTAGTCACCAAAGATGTTAGCAGCATTTATGTGATCTGTTTGCTTTATGGAAAGAACAATCACAACATAATCTTATTGCTCCTGTATATAATAATTATTCAATATAGTACTGGTTTGAGTTATCTCTAGGGGTATAAATTTGAGTCCCAGAATTAAAAACAAGTGTCCCATACTTACTGAAAGACCATTTCGAATGAGGAAATGGGGATCGTTGTTGTAAAGAACCCATGAAGAATGGATGGCAGTCAACACCTTAAAAGTAATTGCGGACAGAAAGAAGAAGAAAGAACTACAAGCAGCAGTAAAGTTTTGTTCTTGGGCAAGTAAAAATGGAAGTTTGGTGGGGAAGTGAAATTAGCCTCAGTAGTCCAATCAAAAGCAATGTAAGAGAAAAAAAAAGAAAGATGAGCAAAGAACTGAGTTAAAATCATGGATTAATTTAAAATCGAACCATACTTTGCTGGCATCCATCCACCGTTATTAATAGTCTATCACTGATTATAGGCAGTACCTACTAAATGATGTAGTTGATATGGTATGAACATTGTGTGCTTATTGGGCGAGTTATATTCTAGTGTGGGTAACTGAAAACTGAAATGTACTGGCCCACTGGGCAACTGGATTTCAATTTTTTTTTCCTGCCATGCAGCATTGTGGCTGCTCATCAAGAGGTCAGGTAAAGCATTGGGAGCAATAAGAAGAAGCTAATTAATGGTATGGCATCATAGGCAAAGGGAGCTGCAACACAGCTCAAGAGAGCTGTTCTCTATGACTGTTTGCACGGAGGAACCAGTAGCCAGCACATCTGTACGGGCCCAGTAAAATGACGGATGAATTCGACATAACAATTTTAATCCGGTAGTATTACATCAAGACTTGACACACGTACCTCAAAATTCACACCCACACCCACTTGCATATAATTAAAATGCTCTACCGTCTCTTGGGACGTCTTATTGCATGCCCATAACGTGTCCTGTATTTGTCAGCTTCTACAACATCTGTTTTGGATTTTGACAAAGCCTTTTGACTGTGTGTCCCACCAAACTCTTTGGAGACGAAATAAGTACTCCATATTTCCTGAAAAGTTCGTCAGACTTATCGAGTCTTGTTACCAGGGTATAACATGCAGAGTACATGTACTGCGTGGAGAAGAGCACTGAGAAATGGAGAACTGAAATTAGGCAAACCAGTTGGCTAATAACAAGTTTGATTCAAGGCATGATTAAAGGTTTATCTGTGAAACAACTCTAGTGTCCTGACCACTGAGTTACGCTTCCTCAAGAAAATATCTTTATAATAATAATTAAGATATTTACACAAGTAGTAATCAAGATTACGAGAGTGAGTTCAGCGCCGTCACTTTAATATACATGTATAAACCTTAAATGATTTCACTAGCTGACTTTCAACCTCTGTCTTTTGCTAAAATCAGCATTTTTCATCAACAACCAGGGTTTTACAGACAGATATGCATAGTGTCAAAGCTAAGTCCATACCAGTGAACAGGTCCTCTGTATAAACAACAATTTGTTGATATGTTACGCGACGGCAGCCTTCGAATTTCATGCCAATTATTCTCACAGCGTAAAAGCTAATTAAAAGTATCTCTCTTTTTTAAGCTGGAAGTACAAACACAAGTCAACATTTGTAATCGCATGCTTTTTTCCAGCAAAACGTGACACTCGACTCCCACTAGAAGCACACCACATGGTTGATGGAAATGGCGTCATTTGCCCCTGAATAATTTTTCGGGAGGGGGGGGGCAAATTGGTGTCCATGAATACATAGTCCAAAAATCTTGATTTTGACTACATTAGGAAGGTGTTCTATGTTGAATGCAATTAATAATTTCCCCTAACTTTATAACAAAAGTATTATTTTTTTCTGTAATTCTTATGTATAAATGAATGTCTCCCATTTTTAACTGAAGGAAGAGGTGTCTGTCATTGGCCGTATTTGCTGTGACTCAAATGGGAAATTAAATTCACAGTCAGTTATATTGGAAGGTTCACAAGAACTGTTCTCAGGACAGCAAATCAAGTTGGACCTTTCAGAATTGCGACAGTTTGCACTTTTTCCTGGTCAGGTAGTGTATTTTAATTTACTTGAAAATTGTTCTTCATATGATACACCCCACAGAATTATGGTTAAAATAATAAAGCACTTTAACAGATTAGACAGAAATAGAGAACTAGTAGATACAGGGCTGTCACTAATGGCCGGGGTGGTTTCCTGGAAAACCCGGACCGAGGATCAGGGATCAAGAAAGGAAAACTAAAAAATAAAATAAATAGAAATGAAAATACTGTAATATAAGAATAAACGAAAAAAATAGCCATGAGCTGCTCCATGGAAACACTTAGACGGAAGACTGAATGGAGTCTGAAAAACATAATAACTTATAACTTGCAAAGCACCTGTCATGGTTTTTGTCCTTCTAGCCTTTTGCTTGAAAACGAGCTGGATAGTATCCTAATCAATTAGGTTAAATTAACAAAAAAGCTGTTTCCCTTTTCATTCAGTTTGGTAGTTTAGTAGATTGTTGCCTTCTATCCTATATGTTGAAATTAACTTGTGTGCACTGCACAGGTCATACGTGAAAGAAAGTCACATTACATGAACATTGACAGTACTTTTTGTATGAAATGAGGGGAATCTTTTCTGAAATTCTTGCTTTTAGACAATATCATTATCATTGTGTCATGCAGTGTTATGTTTCTCTGGTCGCATTTATCAAATCCACCAAATAAAATTATTGACAATATATATTTTTATTATTTGACATTTCAGGTTGTTGCTATTGAGGGAGTAAACAGTACTGGTCAGAAATTGGTTGTGAACAAAATTTGTACAGTAAGTCTGTAAACTTCATGCATTTTGGTAATGACTCAGAGTAAACTCCCATTGGCCACCATGCACATCTGAAAATTCAAGCTTAATCTGATACTTATCTTCTTCCCTGGAATTTTCAGTAACCTTCTTTGGGGTGGCTATGGATTTTTGCTAGAACTATGTGTTACAAAGACCTTATCTAGTGTATCTCAAAAGAAGCTGTATTCGCTATTAAGTCATCATTTATAACTCAAGAACAACTACCGGTTCTTATATTCAAAAGTTGCATGTAACCCTATATCAGACTCAGAATATTATCATTGCAAGGGCTTGCTTGATTGGAATTGTTCGTATAGTGTGATTGTCTCACACTCTGGGTGAGGTAGTTCTTAAAAGAGCTTTTGTTGAGATTTCCACAACCCGAGTTGAAGTCAGAGTCAAGTGAAAGTTTTTGCCAGTTGAAGGTCTTTAAAGCCTGATCCCTTGAAACTGATTGACTAGTTTAGCCATAATGGTGTTGGCTGTAAAACTTTGTAAAGTTTGTCAACAGTTAGTGGTTGGTTCCAGTAGGTTTCAGTCTTCCATCATTACTCAAATTAAGTTGCTCTGTTTGTGGTCCACCCATCAACATTGTTTTTGTCATGAATAAGTGGCTTTTAAGGTGCCAGTAGTTGTTGACGACTGTTAAGAGGTTTATACCAGCTTTATAAAAATTTATTAGTAAGTCACAATATTTAGAGAGGAAGCCACATTAGCCTCAGCTGAACCAGAGAACCCCGAGAAAACCCTCAGGGCAAGGCAAGAACCAACAACAACTCAGCCCACATATAGCACTTAGCTGGAATCGAACTCGGGCCACATTGGTGGGAGGTGAGTGTTCTCACCACTCCACCATCCCTGCTCCCCAGATTCAAAGCGTCTGCCTTACATTGACTTACATCCAGAGCAATGATAACCACTGTAAGGAGTTGTGAGGAACAGCCATGGGGCACCCTCGCATAGAAGATCACACTTTACGAACTACTGGTACTCCTGGGTTGAAACCAGTTACTTTGTTGCATTTGCTTTCATAATCATGATTAAATGCTGTCCATAGACTGTCCTGCCCATACTATTTTGTCACAGATTACATTTCTTACAAATACACATCCAGCAGTTGAGTCATCAATGATATACCATAGTAACATGTTTCTATTAAATCTGAGAGCTGGCATTTTAATAACAAGCATGCCTCACTTCATTTTCTTTTTGTTTTATTATTCCCAGCGTAACTTTGATAACAAATATGATAGTACAAATATTAATCGCATTATTAAAGACCCTTCCTGACAGAAAATTAATACAAGGAGTTTTTAGTCCTTAGTAAACCTTGTGGTCCGGCCTCAAGAGTCCTCATGGGCCCGATGAGGATGAGCAAACCTTATGGTACAATTTAGTACAATTCCATGACCCTTTCAATGCTCCTTCACTGGCACTGTAAGAATAGTTATTGTGTAAAGAGACAATGTATAGAGAGTATAGTTAAACATACATCTCTTTTTGGGGGGTTGTGTTCTCTTGGTTTTCCCCAGGGAGTACAGCTTCCTTTCCGTTCACCAGTGGAGAATGTTGAGCAAGCTTTTGAGGAAATAACATCAGGTAATCTCCACATAATATCACAAGCAGGTCACACTGGATTGTCTGTGGATGGTCTACTCTGCCATTTGTTTTTTGTTGTTGTTGTTGCTACTACAGGTAGCTTGACATAAAAGAACCAATGTGGTTATTAGAAACTTACCCTGAGTTGGACCTGCTTTTGTTTAGAGAGATAAATTATTTAATATGAAGATTGACTGTGATGACAATTTTGATATTTAGCTTAATGTTGTAAGGTGTTCTGTAATTTTTTAAGATGCTAATGTAGCTTTTTTATTGGTATAATAACTAGTCAAAGACAGGGTTTTCAAAATTAGCTGTTAGCCAGTGCCAGTCACTGGCTACTTCAGGCATTTGCACTGGGTGCTTTTTGTATTCCAAGGTTTATTCATATGCAACTTTGTTTCACCAATGTAACGGTCATCTGACCCTTACAAGGAAATAACTAAACAGGTGAAAAAATAAACAGTGTGGCTATTATGCCTATGTCCTTTTTAAGTGATGGGCACCCAGGATTTCATGGTTAGGACCTTTGAGCTCCTCTACGTCCTCTCCACATGTATGTCCTCCATGTTCCTAGAACATGTAAATTTTCCACAGTTAAACTGAAACAAAAACAGCATGCTTTCTTTTCTTTCTACTGTCAACCAGTTGGAAAGGCAAACAGGTAACAATTTTAGGGATTATTAGATTTTAGTTTTAGGAGTGACGATAAAACAATAATATATCCTTGCTTTTATAAGATAAACCAGACATGCTGAAGCAACTTTCTATTGTATTTTATTGTAATTTTATCTAATATATTTTAATTTTAGATGATTAACACCATTGTGGTTTTTTGGTGTAACTTGAGTGCTGAGAGATTGTTAAAACCACTTCTAAAACCAGAATGCAACTCATGGCACCTAGAATTTCAAAATTTTCTAGGGGAGACACCTGGTATCACCATGCCTGAGGTACAAAAACCCTTCTTCACCCTCTCCCACAAGGCTACCACAAAAACAATTATTGGAACAGTGTTACACCATCTTTATTATATGGCCAAGTCTCACAAGGACTGAGAACTTCTGAATTCACGAATTTGCTTGGCTGAAATTTATATTGACCGTGGTCTAGATTTTCCCATCTAGACGAGTTACGTTTTGCAGTGAAAAAATTGGAAACTTAAATGCAAAAAATATTTCCTTCTAAGTGAAAGTGCCAAAAGGTCTCATGAGAAAACAAAAGTAAAGAGAATGAGCAAACTTTGGCAAATTTAAGTTCAGCTCATCGCTGTTTGAAAGCAAAATGTCAGCTAATACAAACCAGTTACATTAAACAAATTAAATTTTTCTTGTTTGCCATATAATAAACATCTTATTAACCGAACAGTCTGTGTGGGAGAATCTTGACCTCTGTTCGGTTAATAAGAACAAATTACGATTTCTTCCTGCTACTTTATTTCAATTTGAAAACCCTGATCAAATTAACCGCCTCCTGGTTAGCTCAGTTGGTAGAGCGCCAGTCTGCTGTGCGGAAGGTCGAGGGTTCGAGCCCCAGACCGGACCAACACTCAGGGTCTTAAAATAACTGAGGAGAATGTGCTGCCTTTGTAAATTCATCTGCAAATGGTTAGATGTTCAGGTCTTCTCGGATAAGGACTATAAACCGTAGGCCCCGTCTCCTGCATCTTCAATGTTACATGGTTAGCAGGGGACGTTAAAGAACCCACACACTTATCGAAAAGAGTAGGGCACGTAGTTCCCGGTGTTGTGGTCTGGCCTTGTCTCATGGGTTGGTGCTTTACATAGGGATAACCTCATGCACCTTTCCCCCTTGGACAGAGTTGTCCAAGAAAAATTGCTATGGCTATGCTATGGCTATCAAAAGAGATTTTTGTCTGATCTAACATCCAAATTTACATGTTTAGCGTTTTTCTTTACAGAACCATTTTTAATGACAGTGGCTGCTGGCCCATTTACAACTTCAGACAGCCTACTTTATGAACCCCTTGCAGATCTCATGCAAAAAGTTCAAAATGACAAACCAGACCTTCTTATTTTGGTAAGTCTAATGATAAAACAAATGGACAATTTATTAAACTTGTAACAAAGCAAATACTGTCAGTCAAACCTCCAGTTGTGATCATCTCTTGTAAGCGTTAGTGGCTTGTTTTACAAAGTACCAAAAGTTTCCAAGTCAAATTACTTTAAGAGCTAGAATTTTGACATTTTCTTTTGTTTTTAACCTCACTTAAGCAACCAATTGACAAGTAATAGAGCAGGAATTGGATAATAAGGTGTTGTAATACTTCTGCATTCCTTGGTAGTACAAGAGACTAATTTCTCAATGGGAAGTACCGTTTTTTTTTTCTCGAAATAGATTTTTTACATGAATAAACATATACCCATGGGACTAAATTTGAATAACAATACTTGACACATCCTTAGCCTCATTATCAGGTTTTTAGACAAAGGATTTTTCTCATGAATGTGAGGCTAAGGATGTATAACTATTGTTATTCAAATTTAGGTTGCATTTAATATGTAAAGGGTCGATTGGGTAAATCTCTACAGTTACAATATGCTAATGAGGCAAAATTTTGACCCAATATGGTCTAAGCTCTCGTAAGCAACCATTTTGGGTGGTTTGACTGTAGACAGAAAACTAAATTTCACTTTTTAATCTCTTTACTTTGGTTTCTTTAGCTAGGACCCTTTGTCGATACCAAGCAGGACCAGATCATAGTAAGTAAAATTTTACAATGTAACCTGGCTTCTGGGATTGCCATGGCATTTCTTTCACCAAAATTTCTTTTGCTGTTGCAAACTCAAATGTTTGATCTTTGAAATGCTGTGGATTTAGAAAAAAAGACCGAAACTGAACACACAAGCGGAATCCATTCATGTCGCCTTATTTCCTCACATCCTAATTTCTATAAATGTACCTTGCCGTTATTTTTAATTTATTCATTTGACAATGATGAAATGAAATCATTGAAATGTCATATTGCTTTACTTTCATTAATTTCTTGCTTAAATTGTTTCAACTTTGATATTCTAGAATGGTGATCTAGAAGAACCTTTTGAAGATCTCTTTGACAGACAAGTGCAACAGATAGTCAAAGCTACTGAAAAGTATGTTGTTTACATTTTTGTTATAATTGAAGTGTAAAGGCTACTCAATCATGTAACAACGATGTACAAATGGGTCAATGAATATTTATATCACTTGGTGAATAAAGGATTGTCCGCTTGTCATGAAAAGATGATAGTGAAAAGATGGTAGTATATGCATGAAAAGAAAGATGGTAGTACAGGGCTGTCAACAAGGGCCGTAACCCGTAACACCTGTTACGGCTGAGCATGTTTGATGGGCCCTTGATGTTACGGGTGAACTGGCCTGTAGTTGATACAATTCACCCACAAAGTAATAAGTTTGCTACGGGTGTGAACATCCAGGCTACAGGTGAATATACACTTAATTACAGCCCTGGTAGTATAACCACATTGACCATGGATTATTGATTGCATCTGAGAAAAAAAGCAACATTATTCACATTTAGAGTTTTTGTAAAAATGGAGAGATGCAGTAAAGGAAAAGCAAAAACAAAGATTAACCATTTAATATCAACCATTTAAGATAGTAAACTACAGGCAAAGCTAGGTAACATAACTCGTACTGCACCAGCCCTTTTTTCTGTCTTGTTGTGGATGCTTGATGTATGAAGTTCCGTGATAATGCAACATGAGGTTTTGTGCAGTAAGGCTGTGTAGAAACATTTATATATGTTAATAGCATGAATATCCACAATTAACCATTCATGTTAGATGATTGATCAACTTTTGTCCTGTACAGGTATGCAGCACAGTTAGAATTCATGTAAGAACTGTTACATGCAATAGGTTTCCCTCGTATTAAATTATTAAATGATTATGACCTGATCTGTTGATTTGGATGTGTCAGTTACCTTAAATACACCAGATAAGATTAAACATGACGATGAGTTGCAGACATTCAACAAGTGGTTGTTTTTCCTTGTCAGACTAACCACTACAGTTGTCTTTGTGCCATCGCATCGAGATGTCCACCATAATTTTGTCTATCCCCAGCCACCATTCAGCACCAAAGTTAACTTAGCAGAATTCAATGCAGCTGAGGTAACGTTATGGCTCACTCTGTCTTAGAAATATCATAAAATGCCACTTATAAGTTTTCCTGATTATATGATGAAAAAATAAAATGGAAACATATTTCAGCAATATGCCCATCCAGAAATATACCCAACCTTTATACAATTATTTTATTTATTAGTTTATTTAACATTTGCCAGGGACATAAATTAATTGACGATTTGATTACGTAGAAAAAATAAACAAATGGCGAGGAAACCAAATTAAGACCAGTTGGACTTGGCTTAGGTTTCCCCACTAGCAAGGCAGGATGTATAGATTTAGCCAAGCATAAAAGTGGAGCTCCTGATTACAATAAATTAACCTGGCTTGAGCCTGTAATCCAATCAAACACCAGTACCTGGTCAGTTAAAAAAAACATGTGAGCTCGATAAGCTCTAAACCTGAGTCAGCAATATGGTTACTTGATACTGGTCAGTAGATACCTTCTTTTCACAGGCATCAAGTAATCATAACATGGCGGTGTAAAGATGAATGCTGTAACCCAAGGCTCAATGACTTGGTCAACCTATTGCTGGAATGCCGCTGGCATGTTGTGCAGCTTTGTCATTGGTCGTCATCCTTTAGCACATGTACCCATGATCCATGCTGCTAGCCATGTTGACCATGAAAAACGATTTGCATGGTTTTCCATTTCTCTGCATGCTAGTAGTTCTGTTCCTATAGTTATGGGGCTCCATTTGGGGCCCTTTTATAAAAAACATCAACTCAATGATTTCCTCATTGTACTCCAAATTGGAATAGGTTGACTGTTTCTTCTCTTTTTTGTTTTAATTATCACTGCCTACTCATTCAGTTACTCAGAAACAGTTTCAATTTGTTCCCAATTTTGTGAGATACAAAGTTACATACAATAGTCCTTGTATGTACACCATAACCATTCTTTTTATTTCTTACAGAGAATCCATTTTGTGTCAGATCCCTGTACCCTTGTAGTCAACAATGTGTCTATTGGTCTTTCTTCAATGGATGTATTGTTACACTTGGGAAGTGAAGAGACAGTTTGGTGAGACCCCCAACTTTTCATGCATGATTTAACATGAATGCCACTAAAGGGAGAAATTTATTTGTAGCAATACAATGTTCTCATTAGACTGACGTTTTAATGATCAAATGCAGTAATTAAAAGTTACAATTTATTATGCTGTAATCAGCTATGGGTAATGATTTATATAATAACCAAATCAATGCGTGCGCTCTGGTTGGTCAACCAGCTATGGGTTATTGTGCCGGTAAACCCATGGGAAAATCGCGCGTCTTCTGAATTATTAAATAAAAGCAATAGACCACAAGTTTCTATGGGTTTTAGGCTGATAAACCACTTGGGATGTTGATAGAACACTCGAAGAATTCGTAAACCACTCGCCTGCGGCTCATGATTTACAAATTCTTCTCTTTTTCTACCAACATCCCGCATGGTTTATCAGCCTATAACCCATAGAAACTTGTGGTCTATTGCTTAAATAATTGACCAGTTCTGTGTTCTTGGTATTGGACTTCAACTAGCTTGCAACTGAGGCTAATATGAGTAGTCTTTTCAAATGCAAATGTGATTACCGGTAGTCTCTTTTTAATGATATTCCCTGCAGAAGCCTCCAAGCCTGCAAGCTAGTTCCAGTCCAATACTGAGATTACGAAAATGGCCTATTTTTTTGGCTTTAAGAAAATAAAGTTTGTTTGTTAAAAACTTTGATGTTTCAGTCCACCAGGATCATCTGACAGATTTGGTCGCCTTCTGAAACATATTCTTCAGCAGCATAGGTATTTATTTAATATTGTTTATGAATTGCATCTATAGCAATGTTAAGAGACTTGAATTACAATAAGTTTCACCATAAGAGTATTTTTAACAACTGAATTCTGCTCTACAGCTATTACCCACTGCATCCACCAGCTGAAGATGTCAACATAGATTATGAGCAGTTTGAAAAGCATGCATTGCTCCCTTATAATCCTGACATCTTGATCCTACCATCAGATCTTCGATATTTTGCCAAGGTATATTTTTTCTCTATAATGCATAGAAATTAATTTTTACCACATTAAAATTGCCTCAAATTATGAATCACTTACTACTAGTATAGTGTTAGGCGTTGTCTTTTACCTCTTGTCAAATCCTTTATTATAGAAAAATGACATGAAATTATCACCAGACACCTGGTATATTTGTCAGTTGATACGGCACTTTCACCAGCAGTGACCATTAATGATGTAATACATCAAACACGAAAGACCATGGTTGACCACACTTACAAACATCAAGAAGAGAGTTGAAAATATGATGCATAGCAGAGTATTTTTGACGAACTTCAAGGTGTTTGGAAATGTGGTCAAACACTGTCTTGAGTGTTTGATATAGCTTCTCAATGGAAACCAAAACTACAGAGAAATAAAATCATAAAAATCTATGCTAATTAGTTTAGATATCCAAACACTGTCAGTCACGATTTCCTTTGCTTAAAGTGCCACTATGATCAAATTCTCGATACCCATTTTTTTACATTTTCCAACACAAAAGGTGTTTCCTTGATATCTTGGCAAATTTCAATCTATCATGAACAGTAGAACTCATGTTTTTTGGACCTTGATTTCCGACAGTTTACGGCCACCATTAATTTTCCTTGTTCCAAGTCTTGAGTGAGAATTGAAGAAAATGACGTCATATTCTCAAAAATACCACACGGGTTGAAATTATAATAACAATTAATGTGGAAAATTGCACGAATATATGAGCCAAAGTTTTTGTTATTCTTTATGCGAATTGCTGTGCTAATAAGTATTGTTATTCAAATTTAGGCGCCATTTATGCAAAGGGTCTATGGTTCGTTGATTTTAGGCTTTCATGGAAATTTTTGTTGTTCAGGTTTAGATTTTGATGCAGGATGAAACAGGAAATTGTTTGCTGGGAAGATGGTCTTACTGTTTGTGTTTATTTGTTGTTACCCCAGGACACTCTTGGCTGCTTATGTCTCAACCCTGGCCGACTTGCCAAAGGTCAAGTAGGTGGTACCTATGCCAAAGTCTGGGTGAAACCATCAAAAGATCACTCAGACAAATCATCATCTCATATTTTGCAAAGTTCCTTGGCACAAGTGATCAGAATATAAATGCATTCAAGAGCTACACCTTATTGTAAAAGAACATCATGTTCTTAGAGACTGCGAAATGCATCGGTTACATGCCAATGAGTATTGTAAATTGGCAGCATGTATGTAAGATACACTCAAGGCTGCTGCCTAAGAAAATTTTAAAGGGGCCCTCAGAGCTAAACGCTGAGAACTTAGGAGCCCAACATACAGTACATGTATGAAGTGAAAGGTGTTGCTGTGAAAAATTAAGGCGCCCAGAGCTATTCTTTGGGAGCCCCAGGCTACCGGGCTCCTGTTAGGCAACAGCCTTGACACTGGTACATTTTATTCTTGGACAACTTTGGTAGTATTGCTATACAAAGGAGAGCTTGTAAACCATTTAAATACTAGTTGCGCACATGTTTTGTGACTCAAAATGAAACTTTTTTAACATGCTTGAAGACGCATCTTATTTAGGTTAAGTCAGCTTCTTTGTACTTAATAGGAATCATAAGAAATGAGGGCAATTTGGACGTACAAGTCATGGGAATCCAACATCAGACAATTTTCATGCAATTCACTTTTTGGGAAACCAATAAGAAATTATCAAAAGATTTTACTAGCCAAACTGGAGGGATTTACCTGAGCATGAAACTAAATTTAACTTCTTAGCAATTATTATGGGCATTAATATTTATGACAGTGTAGACATAATAAAAATCATTGAAAGTGCTTTAGCATGCCTCACTTTTCTGTGTCAAATACAAGAGAGAGTTTTTCATCAAATTTAACTACTATCTGGCTTCTGATGTGGCCTAATTGAGTCTGATTAGTTGAGGGTTCTGACAGTCAATGCAATATTATAATTTAGTAGAACCACACTTGTATAATAATGCAAATGCTGCAATCTGACTGGCTGAACTGTTACGTTTTGATTTTTTTTTTTGTATTCTATCCAACATTTTGATAATAACAGTACAATTCCATGCCTAACTTACAATATCATTGTATACAATAAAGGCGTATGGTACTTTGTGAAACAAAACGAAACAAAACGGTACTTTGCGAAATGAAAAAATGAAAACAAGAAAAATATCAGGAAACGAAACAGGATGGACTGGTTTTCGAACTAAATCCGCACTACTATTCCTTAGATTTAAATCTTAAAATATGGCTTCGGATCCGTAAAGTTACCGCCGGGAAAAAGCCCGGGAAACTTTTCGTGCCCGTAAAGCCATTTCTAGTTCATCTGTATCTGAAAACGGAGAAGTGTATACGCCCGAAACTTCTTGTATGAATGGAGCCTCTCGTTAGAATATGTGAATAAAACAGCTCTGTAATTGTAAGGTTCGAGATTTTGCTATGGCCAAAAAGATTCCGGGGCTTTCAAGAAACTGGCCTCTGGACGTTTAAATTTTGCGGACTCATCGTTCATCGCGCAAATGTGTAAAAAGAGAGTTTCAGAGCGATTTTCTTGTAAAGTTATTTTTTAATCACTATTGGGTACCATATATGAAATGTTTATTTTTCCTCACGCGACGCATTGCGTGACAAATTTTCCCGCGCTTTGGGGTCATGCATGTGAAACCGGATGTGCTAGCAAACAATATTTACAACAGTGGTCTGCAGCGCTTCTTATTTTGAAGCCCATTATGGCTTTCAAAATACTCTTCTCGATTCCCTATCACTCACGAAGGGCTAATTTTCGATGGGCCGATGTCACAGACAAGGACGAAATAGGGAAGGGAAGTTTTGGGTCCGTGATGAAGGGAAACTACATTCCCGAGAAGAAAACCATGGTGGTAAAATTACAAGGAAAACAATCTGAAACGAGCGATAAATTAAGATTAAGAAAGAGGCCCCAAATCAGAGATCCCACCCGACTTCCCCCCCCCTCATTTGTTGTCATTGTTAATATTTTTGTTTGATTTGCTGTAATTGTAATTCATATGATACTCATAGTAATACAAAATTAATTTAAAAGAAAATTAAAACGCTCTGAAACGCTCTTTTGACATGTTTGCGCGATGAAAGATGAGCCCGCAAAACTTAAACGTGTTACAAAGAAGGCACTAAAATGGTTCATGCACAACGTTTCAGGTAATCTAGATAAGGTGTGATGAAACATTCTAACATTCTAGGCTGCTAATTTTCAGGATTTGGTCGCCAACGCGTGTTAGGAGCAATTGTAGCTCTTTCGCAAAGTACCGTTTCACAAAGTACTGTTTTGTTTCGTTTCGCAAAGTACCGTAAGCCGACAATAAACTATTACGGACAATACATTACTTGCAAAAAAAATAAACTACTTACGGTACACCAGACCTTTTTAGAGTCAATTTATTTATTTATTTTTTTTTTTTATTCCTCCAATCCCTAGCTGGTACATAGTGATATAATAATTGGTAGAATTTACAAAGGAAAAAACGCACAAGACAGAGAGTATAACACTTACATTGAATTACATTTGTATATTGGAAGGAGAGGAGAGGGGCACATCTAGATAAACTAATATTTAGAGTCAATGTAATATTTATGCTATGTTTTGATATAGTAATAAATACAGTGGAATTTCCAGAACCTCCAAGGTAAAGAAAATTGATTTGACAAATTTGGAGTTCAAGAGAGTTAAACTGTGTTGCTCTAAAAGATATCCATACACTCTATTAGGGTCTGCCCCACCCTTCTGGGAATTTTTTGGTACCAAACATCATAGGGAAACAAATCCATGGGAAATGACTTGGTTTAAGCTCCTGACATCAGGATTCCACTGTGACAGCAATAAGAAGCCTTGTTCTCAAGGTATTACTCACTAGTAGTTTCTTTTTCTTTTGGTTGTAATTTAATTTGCAAATTAAGCACAAATAATTGCCCTCGCCACATCTCTTTTTGTGACTCAAATTACTAATCAGGTTTGCATGGTTAAAAATGGCATGATAATGTTCAATATTGCAATAGATAATCT
>OZ026600.1:14249634-14252134 GCA_964020085.1 Micromussa lordhowensis
CCTTAACTGCGCGGTGTTGTGTTACACAGTGGGCCGTTGAGAATTTCAGCGCTCTACAAGGCATTGTATGGAATTTAAAATAACGAAGGATAAAATCACACAATGAAATAAAATGTCACTTTTCTTGAGTAAAATTAAGAAAATATACTCACCTTACCTGGTTTCTGTTCTCCATTTGGCCTATTTCGTCGTTTTTGTTTTTTTTTCTGGTGTTTGTCGTAGCTTTCTATAGACGAAGTCAAGGCTGGACATTCCGACGCAGCTTGTTTCCATCCGCCAGACTACGGCACAGGTGGAAATCAACATAAGCGACCGCGCCTGCGTGACAAATGCGACTGACCAGACGGGTGCACAGTTGGGGAGAGGGTAAAACGGTAATTTTTGACTGTGCAGTCGTCTGGTAAGTCGCATTTGTCACGTCGGAAAGTTGAAAGCTCCAGTAGTGAAGCAAAAATCGTTCGAATTGGAGCGGAAAGTTTGAAGATTTTTCCAAGCCGACCTGATTTGGAGACCAATGGACTATCCTTCTTTGCGTTGGAGGGAAAAATCGAGCAGCGGATTCGAATTTCGGGGAGAAAACGGACTCGAAGTCCAGGTCTTTCGAAACAGCAGTGTCCAGCCTTGACTTCGTCTATAGAAAGCTACGACATATAACATATCTTGTTATACTTGCAAGCAACAAGAACAAAACAATCGTTACCTACACTTACTATTGTAAACATTAGAACTCTCTCAAATTTAAATAGTCTCGTCTCCTCTAAACATGTCCTAGTAACTACAAGCGACGATTTGTGACCTCTAATTGAATTTACTCTTTGTAAAAAACAAAAGTATCAAGTTACCATTTGTAACTAAAAATAAATTACTGTTCCCGTTTACTCCCGATTACTGCTCGCGTTATTTGTTTATTCCCTTCCTTAATTATTGAGGGTCCAGAGAGAGTGCTTTGAGGCTATGCCGCGAGGAGAATTAAGTTGGGCGGGATCCGGAACAAAACAAACTACTTGCGCGCAAATTCCCACGGGCTGCGTCATTCTCCTACCGCTATTATACGAAAACTTCGATAAACATTTTAAGGCGCATTTTGAACACCATGGTCTTGCAGTATAAAATTGTTTTCCACAGAATTACCTTTCAAATTATTCTAAATACACGTTACGATGGCGTTTGGTAAAACATCGAAGAATAAAATAGATTATGAACGTGTAGGAGACATCTCACTGTTTTGCGATCAGATTAGTTTCGGCGGGAGGTTTAGAAATGCGCATTAACAATTTTTAAATAGCTCTTTCTCTTAAAAATTTAAAAATCAGGCGCAAAACACTGTGCTGTTGGCCATTGACTTTTGTATCATTTGGTGGCTCCTAAAGGAGCCGTTTGTTTTGGCGGGAAACCCACAAAGTGAGTTTACTTGCTGCTGGTGTACTTGGTCACAGCTTTGGTTCCTTCACTGACGGCGTGTTTGGCCAGTTCACCGGGCAGAAGCAGCCTGATGGCGGTCTGGATCTCGCGGGAGCTGATGGTTGATTTCTTGTTGTAGTGGGCAAGGCGGGAGGCTTCGGTGGCGATGCGCTCGAAAATGTCGTTGACGAACGAGTTCATGATGCCCATGGCTTTGCTGGAGATACCAGTGTCAGGGTGAACTTGCTTCAACACCTTGTAGATGTAGATAGCGTAGCTTTCCTTTCTCTTTCCCCTTCTCTTCTTCTTTCCATCAGCGGCGGCCTTCGCCTTACCGGCTTTCTTCTCGCCTTTCTTTCCTGCAACTTTGGGTGCCATGGCTGTAGATCAGAATGGATTTGAATGAAGACTAGATGATGAACTTTGTATTTATAACAAAATTTAGGAAGGATCAATTACCATAAGGATCGAAATTCTCGATTCCTGATTGGTCAGACCTTAGGGGTCATACATGTGGTTTGTTTATACCACTTAAGTCTTTAATTTCCATTGTCAAATGAAAAGTTCTTATTGGTGCATTTTGATCCTCCATATTCAACTAATGGCAAATAAAACTTGGCGCACCACAGTTCTATTTCATTCATTCAGAATATTATTCTCTTGAGTTTTACATTCAATCATGTCTGGTCGCGGTAAAGGAAAAGCAAAGGGCACCAAGTCCAAGAGCCGCTCATCCCGAGCAGGGCTTCAGTTCCCAGTTGGTCGTATCCATCGTCTTCTCCGCAAAGGCAACTACGGTGAGCGTGTTGGCGCCGGTGCTCCAGTGTACTTGGCTGCCGTGCTCGAATATTTGAGCGCTGAGATCTTGGAGTTGGCGGGCAACGCTGCTCGTGACAACAAGAAGACAAGAATCATCCCCCCGTCACCTTCAGCTAGCTGTTCGTAATGACGAGGAGTTGAACAAACTGCTCGCCGGTGTCACCATCGCACAGGGAGGTGTTCTTCCCAATATCCAGGCTGTACTTCTGCCCAAGAAGACCGAGAAGAAAGCCAAAGCTTAAATAAGCTTCTACGCACAAAAAAACGGCTCCTTTAGGAG
>OZ026600.1:14257134-14259634 GCA_964020085.1 Micromussa lordhowensis
AAGGAAAACCAACCCGACAACGGACGCATCAACATCTTCGTCGCGGCTTTCACCACCTGCTGGGCCCGACTCAAACTCTACAGCTACTTAGAGCAACTGCAGCAACGTGTCCTCTACTTCGACACGGACTCTGTCATCTACACTGCCAAACCAGATCAACCCGATATTCCCTTGGGGGATTACTTGGGAGACATGACCAACGAACTCGATGATGACGATTTCATCACAGAATTCACGTCCGCCGGTCCAAAAATTACGGCTACAAGACCCACCAGGGTAAAGTCTGCTGCAAAGTCCGGGGATTCACTCTCAATGTGCGTGGAGCTCAACAACTCAATTATGATGTCATGCGACAAAACCTCCTCGACGAGATTCAACAGCCTCTCGACGATGAACGTCGCAACGTTGATGTCATCAACCCCAATTTCTTCTACAGAAACCCTGCCACCAAATATCTCAAAGTCATCACACGTACCAAACGCTACGGACTCGTCTTCGACAAACGCGTCATTGACCCAAACACTTTCAAATCGTTTCCTTACGGATACACTCAGTAATGTAAACCGCGTAGGAGAAAATAAATTTTTGTTTTAATTCATTTCCTGTGTTTTCATTTCCGGTGCTCGCTCATTGGACCAAAAGCTGGATGTTCGATCGGCGGCCATCTTGGATTTGCTCATGAATAATTCAACCCATACAAACCCTCTTAGTTTTACCTCATTAAGGGCTGTGACGTCACTAAATGCTGCGCTCTGATTGGCTACCGGCCCTATGAGCGTCCTCTACTACTGGAGGCATCCAATTCGATTTGACATGAAAAGGATGTGATTCCTTATTTTGTCCGTGAAATATGTATTGGAGGCGCATTCTTGTTCAAAATCCCGCAAGAGTTGTCGCCTGATTATGGTTTTGTTAGTCACCGGCGTTGGGATAAATTTGAGGCCCCTTGATAGCACGTTGACTTGATCGTCAGATAGCTGATCGGTTGAAAGGTTTTTAAGGAATTTTTTTATTTAATTCCCTTTCTTTGGCTGCCCGCCTTTTTCCAAAGGTGTTTATACGGTTTTTACGCCGTTTGTTTTTAGAAATACCCTTGCTGGTTTTGTGGCCAGCTTTTGTTGAGTCAGAGAACACACTGTTGTACTGTTTATCCTGTTTATTTGCAGAGTTCACCGGGAGAGGTCATAAGTACATGTGAAAAAACGATGTTTTTCAAATCTAAAATCTGTTTCTGCAAATCGGATAAGTTTACATTGTTGTGGTTTACAATGTGGTTCATCGATTGCGTATCGTTGAAAGGTTGCCTTGTCACATATTTGTTTCTGCGAGCATTAGTTTCTTTTTCTGGCCTTCGAGCTTACGTTTGTGGAAGCGAGTTAAGGCATCTACTAGGCTTTGTTCAGCATCTAGCTTAATGTCCTTTAGTTCTTTTGCAAATATGTCATCTGGCAAAATGTTTCGTTTCGCCGTGTATCGCAAAGATTTCGGACAAGTCCGATTTGTTAGGTGTTCCTCTAATAGTTTTATAGAGTTTTCAGTCTTTGCTATTTTGTTCTCCACGGTTTTGTGGTCCGTGTATTATCTTTTTCGGCCTCGCTTCGGGAAACTGGGTTTTGGCGGGCTGTTAGGCTTGTTGCTCGTTGGCAGGCGGTTTTCCCTGAGTCCCTTTGTCGGGCTCTGTAAATTCAGGGTTGGTCTTGGTTGTGATGACGGAGGGCTGTTCTCAGGATCATTTTCGTCATCTGTGTTTAGCATTTCTTCGTCGCCCTCGTTTGGGCGGTAGTCTGGTGTTTTTGGTGGCGCGATGTCATCTGTATCATGTTCCTCTTCATCATTACTGGGATAGAGGTACTGTGTGTTTGAGTCATCGCACATTGTTGCTGCAACAGTTGCAGTGGCTACAACAGGACCGGCGGTTTCGACTCTTCGCGAGTCTCTTCAGCTGTTGTTTGAAGACAGACAGTGTTGCAAATTGTTTGAGGGAAAGGTAGAGATGTTTTATCAATTCCGTTCCCGTTAAAAAGACGGAGTGTAGCAAATATTGGTGTTTGTCAGTGGGTTTGCAGTATAGGTCAGTTTCTATTTTTCCATTTTCGAGAAGGATTTTGACGTCTAAGGAGGGAATAGAAGTGGTTGAACGTTCACTGGGGAATTTGATGGTGGGATGGATGCTTTTTAAGTAGGCAATGAAACTTTCGAGCTTTTCGTTTCCGTGGGTCCAAACCATGAGAATGTCATCTATGTATCTAAGCCAGAGAAAGGGCTTATTCAAATAACCTTCAAGTGCTTTCCTTTCAAACTCTCTCAAAAAGACTAGAGTATTACAACGATACATGATACACATGCCAGTAGGTGTTAATGTAATTATATCACCTTCACCATAGGAGTATAACACAAATAAAACAGGCAGCGGAAACTCGACTAAAGACGAGCCTATTTGACGACGCTCAGAAATCACTGTCGGGGATTTTTCGACCCTCAACTAGTCATAAGCGAGTAA
>OZ026600.1:14267134-14274634 GCA_964020085.1 Micromussa lordhowensis
AAATCCTTGTCGTATTGAATGGCCACGTAAAAGAATGGGTATGTGTTGACAATGTAACCCTCACGTTTACTCGAGGATGGCCAAGGAGGCATACTGAGGTATGATTACAAAAAACGTAAATGAACATAATGATGGAAGATGCGCGTTCACCTCGATATGGATGCCTGGAGCATTATTACTGTCTGTTTTGCATCAGCATTCACCCTGGATACACAAGCAATTTTACAGAGGGAAAGTGGTTTTATCAGGGACTTGCTTACATTGAGGGAAGGCTCCCAAGCAAGCCGGCATACCGACGACATGGGTAAAGGAAGTTTCATATTATTCTTTTCAAAACACAAAGGTTTTTCATGCTAGATAAATGTATTCCAAAAATAAAAATACATCCTGTGAAATCGTCTGGATTTCATGGCATATGTAGAATTAAAGTTATGATGGCTGCCTTCCTAGCAACACTGTACTCCATTGTCAAACTGTAAGCAAAACGTAAACAAAATGCATGCTTCATTATAGGATTACAAAAACGTCATAAAGACAAAACTACGGAACTAGTTCTTGCTTTATTTTTGAACGTGTTTTCAATCAAACGCCTGTGTATTTCATAACTGTCAGTGCGAGAAGGATAGAGGCTAACTGAAGGCTGTCAATGTGTTGTCAACTGATCGCTAAGTTTAAGGTGAAAGAATGCTATATAATATACAGTATGCCTTCCTTGGTCATCTTCATCTTCTTCTACATTCAAGAGTTACACTTTCAACACATACCCATATCGTCTTTCACGTGGTCAAAGAGTCACAATTTTAAAACGACAAGGATTGTGTCAGATTAAGCTCTGCGGTCTTCAAGCTTCGCGGCCAGCAGTCAGTCAACTTCTCTTATAATCTACGGTCTGACGTCCACTGTATGCAGTCTGCAGTCTGCAGTCTGCAAATTTCAGACACCGCAAAATACGCGCGTATAA
Source organism: Micromussa lordhowensis (assembly GCA_964020085.1). Taxonomy (NCBI): domain Eukaryota; kingdom Metazoa; phylum Cnidaria; class Anthozoa; order Scleractinia; family Lobophylliidae; genus Micromussa; species Micromussa lordhowensis. The sequence goes on from OZ026600.1 coordinate 14,268,096, forward strand.
TACGCGTACGCGTAGTTCGGATATATCTGAGCTGCACTGTAATTTTAACATACATAGAGGATATTACATGCTTGCGCGTGGATATGAATTTTATCTTCAAGTGTTCAACTCGATATCTCACGAGTGAGCGCAGCTCACTCGTGAGATATCGAGTTGAACACGATATCTCTCACGATATCTCACATACTAATAACGACGTTTTTGACGATTTTCCGAAGATTTCCGATCACTTCCGAAGATTACCGAAGATTTTCCAAAATTATTCCGAAGGCCAGATGAACGTTTCCGAACACTTTTCGAACATTTCCCGAAGATTGCCGAAGATTTCCGAACATAACCGAAGATTTCCGAGGAGGGACCGATGATGTTTCGATCGCACAGCAACACATCTGAATTCTTTTAAAGAGATTACGTAGCTATAGCAGTGGTAATCTTAAGACTTGTGAAAGCAACATGATATTTTCACGTGTGAAAATAGCATGTTATTTTCACGTGTGAAGAGATGTTTACGTGCGAAAGTTCACCTTGTGTTTATATAATAAGTAAATATAGAGAACATAATATGAGGCGAAGTTTAGGTCCCAAAATTTGCTAGAAAAAGGAAATAAAAATCGATGAAACTTACCATATGGCGAGTTGTTGTTGTCCTTATACGTACACAAAGTTTTTGGGGAAAATATTCTTTTTCACCTCTCCTTCATAGTAAAGTGGCAAGGTAGGAGGCTGAAGCCAAAGCCGGGCTCCGATCGACCCAATACAAACACGATTTTTTTCGCGAAAATCGAGTCCAATCGCTAAATAAACACGCCAGGCTCGTGGAACATGAATTTCTCTAAACCCACTGAAGCAGCTCCAGCTAGCAACGCGAAGCCACAAGGCTCCGTAGAACTTGTACGTTGACCTACTAAAATGGCGGCCCCGAAACTACTTTACTATGAAGGTGAGGTGAAAAGACTATTGTGTCACATCACACACAGTGAGCCTGGGTTACCTATGCCAAAACTGGAAACAACCTACCAAAACTCGGCATAGCTCTTAGTAAAAAGGTCATTAATTAAATGGCGTACAAGTAAAATGGAAAAGAACACTTACCAGGTTAGAGGGAAGAAGAACGCCCAACCCAAACATCTTCTACAGGTGCGCTACGAATGATGGGAGACAAAACTGACCTGCGTAGTAAGCGTTTCCGTGGGGTTTGGGAGCGAAGAAAGACCGAGGAACTCTGCCTGCGCGGGAAATGGGGCTCCCGAACCGCACAGAAACGCTTGCTACGCAGGCTAATCGCTATGACTTATGAGAAAGTTCACGCTGCTTCATTCATTGTAATTTAACCAGTAAAACGGGTTATTTTGAGCAGACCGTTCCCAGATATTTGTCATATGACTTCAAACACCACGTTCGAGTCGAATGACGAAAAGAACATTCCAAATTCTCTCAGGAAATAAATCGTCTTTAAGAGTCAACAGCCAAAACATACACTTTGCTTGCAAAGCAGCTACAGACCTGTTGTAACGGTAACCGGTCATGACGCCCCCAAGATATAACGCCCCCGACATGACGCCCCCTAACTACAAGACATAACGCCCCCTACTATTAAGATATAACGTCCCCGTACTTGAGTTAAGAACTTAAGTGAAATGCGTGCAAGGCTTTAGGATTTAACAAAGGTAACGTTAAACGAAAACTTAAGAACGTTCGCGCGAAAATTTTCCAAAATTGATTTTTTTTCTGATAATTTTGCCATTGAAAGATAATGAGTTAGTGCTGTCAGAAATGTAAAAAAGATGGGGGGTCACCGACTTTGTTTTGGAGAGAACTTGCCCGGAAAAAAAACAGATCGAGTGATGCAATAAGTCAGTATATCATAAGTTCTTGTTCCATATGCGAAACAAAACATGCTGTTTCACTCCAACTATCACTCAACTTAGTGAATCAACTTTAATCATCGATCGATTTACGATGACAACATAGCAACAAGAGCGCCTTGTTAAGTGCGACTCATATGTTACTGCTTACTAGCAACAGACCGAGTAATACGCATTAGTTCACAAGAAGTTGTTTTCGTTTAACGTTACCTTTGTTAAATCCTAAAGCCTTTTACACATAAGTTCTTTTATTATATAAACACCAATGATCGCGCCTAAACATGTTATCTTCACACGTGAAGATAACATGCTATAATATCATGTTGTTTTGACAAGTCTTAAGATTACCACTGCTATAGCTGCGTAATCTCTTTAAAAGTACTCAGATGGGTTGCTGTGCGATCGAAACATCATCGGTCCCTCCTCGGAAATCTTCGGAAATCTTCGGAAATCTTCGGAAATCTTCGTCAATCTTCGGAAAATGTTCGAAAAATGTTCGAAAAATGTTCGGAAACGTTAGTCTGGGTCTGGCCTTTGGAACAATTTTGGAAAATCTTCGGTAATCTTCGGAAAGTGATCGGAAATCTTCGGAAAATCGTTAGTATGTTTATATAATAAACAGGATATTACATGCCTGCTTGTGGATATGAATTTTAAAATTCATATCCACGCGCAAGCACGTAATATCCTCCATAACTCAAGTTCAAGGAAGTTATATCTTAATATAATAGTAGGGGGCGTTATGTCTTGTAGTTAGGGGCGTCATGCCGGGGGCGTTATATCTTGGGGGCGTCATGACCGTAAATCGTCGTAACTGTACATGGACGTACGAGTGACACCGAAAGGTCTGCTGTTAACAATCCATAAAAGTGCAGTGATAAGTATTTTCCTCCATTTTGTACAAGGAAGATACCGAACAGCGAGGTCCTGGGATTGAGAATGGGTCGGAATGGTCAAATGGAACGGTCCATTTCGATCGGATCCAATGGCGTAGCCAGAGGAGGTCCTGGGGTGCCCGTGACCCCCCCTCCCCCCCTTTGTAAATGCAACTAACCCCCAAAATTGTTGTTCGCGTATATAAATCTCCTTGTTTTCCTGATCACCACTGCGAAAAAATTATCGTTCTTACTATTTTCGTTAATTTTCTATGAATTTTCAAAGTTCGTAAAATTGGCCTTTCCATGTTCGAATTAAAATCTGTATAACCACAGCAACAAACCGATGAGAGTGCCGGATCTTAAGTAGACCTGGATCAGTAGAAATTTTAGAAAACAAAATATAGACGGCACACAGATCCCAACGGCGGATATGACCAAAATTGAATAAAGCGCAATAAAGGACTAAATTATCTTAAACAAAATTGCCCTATATTTCGGTTTGCAATACAAACCTTCCTCAGGGGCTGTGTGGAAAAAAAATATGTGAAAAGAAAACCGTTACAAATGAAAATTTAAATAAAAATTCGTGACAATGATTGGTAGGCTATGATTAAATAAGTGTCAGATATGTTATTGGCGTTCTTCATCTCTTCTGTTTATGCCAAACGGATGTAATGTTTAAAATTGGCTTTGTTTATTAAATGAGCCTCTCGAGCCTTTCTTACTGAGTCACGTTTGCTACGTATGAGTTCAATTGGGATGAGGCGGACGTCGTTAATTGAATGGCCAGCTTAGTTAAGGTGAGTTAAAGTGTAGTGATGCTGGTGTGACTGGTGTAGTTGTGCTGAGTTGTTGGTGATTCAGGATAGAACGTCGGTGTTCCCCAAAGCGTTCATTGAGTTGACGCTTGGTCTCTCCGATGTATTGAAGGTGGCACTTTTTACATTCTATCAGGTATATGAGAGTCGATGATTCTTCTAGTTTCGTTAGTTGTAAAAAAAGTATAGTTTGTTTGACCCTCTCGGAGAAAAGAACAAGTGAGGCAGCGTTGGTGATTGCATTTTTTGTAATTCCTGCGGGTTGTTGACTGGAGGAATTTTCGTGTGACAGTGTCGAATGGACTAGCAGATCACGTAGGCTTGCGTTACGTCTGTAAGCTATAACTGGTGGGTTAGGAAAGGCTTTTTTGCAGTTGGCGGTGGATTGAAGGAGAGTGGTATACTTGTTGACGACAGATGATATTTTAGGTAGCGCAGGGTTGAAGGATGTGACAAAGGGTGTTCGGTCAGTCTTGGTGGATTTCTGTTCTTGCGGTTAAAGGGTTGTGTAACGTGGAATTGAGCGTACGCGATTCGCATCTCTTTGTAGTGAGGTGTGGCTATAACCACGTTTGGTAAGGTACTCGATGAGTTCTCGGCTTCGTTGGTCAAAAAAGTGTCGGTAGAACATATGCGGCGGATTCGGAGGAAGAGGCTGAATGGGATGGCTTTTTTGGTGTGGTTTGGTTGGCACGATGTTTTGAGGAGGTATTGATGTTTGTCTGTGGGCTTTGTATGGAGATCTGTTTGGATCTGGTTGTTGATGAGAGGAACTTGGACATCTAGGAAAGGGAGTGTCTGGTGCAGAGAATTGGAATACTCATGAGTGAATTTGATGCTAGGGTGGATAGAGTTCAGGAAGCTTATGAAGGTTTTAAGATGCTCCTCTCCATGTGTCCAAATCATAAAGATATCATCGATGAAACTCCACCAAATGAACGGCTTGAGTAAAGAGTTGTCAATGGCCTGTTGCTCAAATTTACCCATGAATAAATTAGCGTATGAAGGTGCCATGCGGGTTCCCATAGCTGTTCCGTGTTTTTGCGAATAATGTTCGTCGTTGAAGGAAAGGTTGTTCATCGTTAGAATCATTCTGATGAGATCACAAATATTTTCAGCAGGAAGTAATTTGTCTTGGCGAGTGAGAAAATAGCGGCAGGCATCGATACCCTCGTTATGAGGAATGTTAGCATACAATGAAGAAACATCTAGGGTGACGAGGAGGGCGCTCTCCGGTAAAGGTCCACGTTTCTGAAGTTGAAGGAGGAAGTGTGTAGTATCTTTAATAAATGAAGGAAGAGTTTGGACAAGGGGCTTTAGGTGGTAGTCGACGAACTCGGAAATTCTTTCAGTAGGGTGGCCATTGCTGACCCATTGCTGGATATTATGGGTCGGCCAGGGTTGCCTTGTTTGTGGATCTTTGGGAGTATGTAAAAACGACCTGCCTTGGGTTCAGAGTTGGACGAAAGGTATTTTAGTGTATCATAGTCAATAAGGTTATCTTTGTGTAGGCGTGTAGTGTATTCCTTGACGCGTTCTTGTACTTTGTTAGTAAGATCTTATGATTGTTTTTGGTAATACTTGGTGTCGTTAAGCTGTCTGTCACATTCGTTCACATACCAGGAGTGATCCATTATAACAGTTCCAGAGCCCTTATCAGCAGGTTTGATGGCTATATATGTGCGTTTCCTGAGTGTTGTGAGAGCTTTGCATTTCTTCCTAGGAAGATTGTTGCGAATAGGAGTAGGTTTATAGGTCATGATGTCATTTTCGATGGCATTAATGAAAGCGTCAAGAGCTGCGTCTCTTCCGTTAGGAGGAGTCCACGTTCCCTTGCATCTGAAGCGTTTCACTTCATCAGACGGATTAGTTGAATCTGTTTGGTTATTTTGATGGCCATGGAAAAACTTTTTTAATCTTAAACGTCTTGCAAAATCGTTGATATCAGCCTGTATTTCTGACCAATTAATTCGTTTAGGAGTTGGAACAAAGGTAAGTCCTCGCGATAATAGTTTGATTTCAGTGTTTGACAGTTGTGCAGTTGAAAGGACCGAAGACCCTTTGTCACATCCTTCAACCCTGCGCTACCTAAAATAACATTTGTCGTCAACAAGTATACCACTCTCCTTCAATCCACTGCCAACTGCAAAAAAGCCTTTCCTAACCCACCAGTTATAGCTTACAGACGTAACGCAAGCCTACGTGATCTGCTAGTCCATTCGACACTGTCACACGAAAATTCCTCCAGCCAACAACCCGCAGGAATTACAAAAAATGCAACCACCAACGCTGCCTCACTTGTTCTTTTCTCCGAGAGGGTCAAACAAACTATACTTTTTTAACAACTAACGAAGCTAGAAGAATCATCGACTCCATATCTTGCCACTCCAAAAATCTCATATACCTGATAGAATGTAAAAAGTGCCACCTTCAATACATCGGAGAGACCAAGCGTCAACTCAATGAACGCTTTGGGGAACACCGACGTTCTATCCTGAATCACCAACAACTCAGCACAACTACACCAGTCACACCAGCATCACTACACTTTAACTCACCTTAACTAAGCTGGCCATTCAATTAACGACGTCCGCCTCATCCCAATTGAACTCATACGTAGCAAACGTGACTCAGTAAGAAAGGCTCGAGAGGCTCATTTAATAAACAAAGCCAATTTTAAACATTACATCCGTTTGGCATAAACAGAAGAAATGAAGAACGCCAATAACATATCTGACACTTATTTAATCATAGCCTACCAAACCATTGTCACGAATTTTTATTTAAATTTTTATTTGTAACGGTTTTCTTTTCACATATTTTTTTTTCACTCAGCCCCTGAGGAAGGTTTGTATTGCAAACCGAAATATAGGGCAATTTTGTATAAGATAATTTAGTCCTTTATTGCGCTTTATTCAATTTTGGTCATATCCGCCGTTGGGATCAGTGTGCCGTCTATGTTCCACGACTGAGGAATA
>OZ026600.1:14279634-14292134 GCA_964020085.1 Micromussa lordhowensis
ACAAACGACTCGCCAGCAGCCAGAGAGCCCATGTTCAAAAGAACAAGGAACACGTCAGCAACTACCGAAGACATTACCATAACAACAGGGAACGGTTAAACGGTTATTGGAGAGGTTATGCCGAGAACAAGGAACAGATCAACCAAAGACTTCGTGAGCGTTTTGGGGTCTGGGGCCAAGGATCTGAGAAACTGGAAACGAGTCTAGTTCCCAGCGTACATGCCGTTACACATTGTGAAATATCAACATAATTAATACTCACTAACCGAGCGCGAGGGCCGTACTGGCGAATATTGGCCCTCGGTCGTCTTTGTACGGACAAACGACCGAGGGCTTTCGAAAACAAAAAATACACAGCTTATGACCGTTTCCATGGAAACGGTCCGTATGGTAAAATCCCGACCAAGAAAGAACCAATCAGAACGCTCGGATTTCTCTCAAGACTATGGCACTCAGCTCATGCTATATATTTTTCTTTCAAACGCACTTCCGGTCAGTTAATTCAAAGATTTCTGGCGCATGATGACGCGAGCAACCTACCACCTCACGACATTGCAAAAAAATTATTGAACCTATCTATATTTATCTCTTACTTATTAGTCTTTTCCTAATCTCCTGCCAGATGCATAGCTTATTGTATCTATAATTTACCACATGCCTTTGGTCTGTTTTTTTTTATTTTTATAACCTAAAGCTGTAATGATAATTATCTATTTTTCGCTCTCTTTTCTCTTTGCCCCTAGCTGTTACCGTAGTTGTTAGTAGTGTACTGCATGTCATGTGTAATGTAAATAAGGTAAATAATTAAATTAACATTATGTAAATAGAAAAAAAAATTACTATCTGATTTAATATTAAACCTAAATAGTTCCTTTTTAGTCCCTACAATTCTATGAATGAATTTAACATGAAATTCCCTAACTCTATTTTCTCTACAAGTCTTTTGTACCGATTTGAATATATTTGTCCAGTTTGTTTTGTCCATTAAAAAAAAAATTATTGAATATCTTCCGAACGTTTTACCAGCGTAACTTACGGCTTTCATTTCTGGATTGGGAGCCAAAGTCTGGGGATAACGTTCACCATACAGTTCTTTCAAGTGAAACTGGATTGGAGTCGCCGAAATCTCTCGCTTCCGATAGAGCATCTTTTTTGGATTCGTTTTCGTCAATCGGCTAAGTGGCTTTCACTTGTTTTGTGTACTAGCGCATGACCTTCGCTTTGCGCTTCAATATTAGTTTTCTTTTCGATTTTTAAACTTATTATTTTTAGTATGTTGAATGAAAACTTCTTCGTTACATGTAAAGTGAAGAGGTGAAGAAAAATTGGAAATTGTTGCTGTCTCGTACTCTTCTTCATTAAGCTTATTGAGCTAAGAGCTTGAATGCATGCACACAAATGTGTTTACGAAAATAATTGAACATGTTGAGCCAAAGGTGTTCAAGCTCGGATCCAGGTAGGTTTTCACTGAATTCCTTCATTTGTCTTACTATTAGCTAATTCATCGTCGTCGTCTTCTATTCAAAGGAATAGGGTATTTTACATGTTTTCTTTTAGTAGTTTAAGCTGCAAATAAATTTGCCGGCTTTTGAAAACAAAAAAAATAAACGACTTGGACCGTTTCCGTGGAAACATTACATTTGTGGAATAACATAAGCGAAAAGAAAATGAAAAGTGAAATACAAAATGGAGTTACAAAAGGACATGCAGATACAAGAAAAAAAAGCAAACTAGATAAAAATACAAAGCACAAATAAGCAAAATAAAACAAAACGGAGCAATACAGAGCTGGTACTAGTACAGGCCAAGCTACAATATTTACCATCTATCGGAGCCTTAAAGAGAGTCTCATTTCAGGTTAGAGAAGAAAGCGTCAATTACGTCTTGCGAGAATAGGGTCATACAGATATCCGGTTGAATTACAGAAGTTTTTAAAGCCTAATATACACTGCAAGAGGTTCCCACTTTTTCCTGTCACCACCTTTTGTCTCCAGCTCGTATCTTGATTTCAGAAAAAGCAGCTAATGCTCAGTGGGGTAAAGTTTCGTTTGTTTTAGCAAGCCAGATATGTATCGTGCTAGCATTAAGCAGCAGTTAATTTGGAGGGCATATTTCGAGGTGTCAGGCCTTAGTCCGAGAGCAGTAATATTCAGTAGCGTGAAATTGTTCTGTATAATATTCATATTTTGTAGCCATTCCACTATACTTTTCCAGAGCTTAGAGGTTTTTTGATATGTCCAGAAAAGTCAGATTTACCTTGCCATATAATAAAGAGTTTTATTTTTAACATTCTGTGTGATCCTTGACCTTTTCGAGAGATGTGTGCTTTCTCACCCCCGGCGCCACAGTTATTTCTTTTTACATGTAACCTAAGCCTCAGCCTAAGTCTGGTAAGTCTTAACCTAAACCTCAGCCTAAGTCTAAACCTAAGGCAGCACGCGCACCACTAACCCCCGAATAGGGGGATATTAAGCCTAACCCTATAGAAGGTTGTTAAGCCTAACCCTCAAAACCCCAATGACCACTCGCCAGAGAGGGTATCACTCCTTCATGACGTCATCCCAAATAGGAAATATCCCCTTTTATGAAGTCAGCCCAGAGAGGGGGTATCTCCCTTTCGTGACGTCATCCCAAAGAGGGGGGTAACCTCCTAACCATGAAGTCACTCCACATAGGGGTTATCCCACTTTAATGTCGTCATCCCATTGAGTGGGTATTCCCCTTCATGACGTCATCCCGCAGAGGGGGTATCCTCTTACCATGACGTCAACCCACCTCCTCGACACCACCTTACACGTAGACGGGTTAGGGTTAGGCTTAGGGTTAGAAGCGATTTTTTAGGATTTTTGGTACCACCACCATTTCACTTCCCTGTGCCAACTAGGTGGTAGCCGATGACGTCATCATTTCTCGAACTTTTATTGGCGGTCATTTTGAATCAGTTTAGTTTACCCTCCTTGTGCTGGTGACGTTTTCTCGAACTTTGACTGGCGGCCATTTTGAATAAATTAAAAAGTAGGGTACATGGAGCTAATTTGGCACCTATACTACTACTCCGCACTGCTCGAGAAAATATAATTGTGGCTGTTAGAACGTTTGTTTTCTCTTTTTCCTGACTTTTCCAAGAAATAGCGAAGTGTCGACTCTGCTTGCAGGAAGCAATTTAATTCAGTTTCCACTAAAGAGATGTGTACCTTTAACATGTACATTAAATTATTCCTTAAATTGAAAGATGGAAGCAGCGAACAAAAGAAAATCTGGAACCCGCAGTCCTAGCAGTAACACATCAGGATCTCCATCACAAACAACGTGATTCAACTTCTCAATGATATGCTTAGAAGAAATCGCCTTTAAAAAATGTTTTCCTTTTGCCCCTCGCCTCCCCCTCCCTCCCCCCACTGCACTGTGAAGCACGAGAATTGGGAGTTTTTCAAAGTGGCTAACTAAAAAAATCAGTCTATTGCGACCTGTGAAACCATATTACGCTGTTTGCAGTGGCTATACTGAGGTGGAATGAGTTGAAGTATCTCAGGAATCATATATGAATTCTGTGTTCTATTGCAGTTTTTGGCAGTTTGGGTTCGTTCATAAGTGAAATGTCAAATTTTAGTATCGACAATGGCAGCTTTCATGACGGCCGGTGTACAGTTTCTCATGCAAAAAAGATATGTTGTTTCTGGCTAATTGGTTTTTAAGTGAAATGTCAATTAAATGCTAAGAGAAGTGTTGTCAGACGCAATTTTCATCGTAACAGGTGCAGATTTTCCCAGTATTTAAATCTCTTTGACCTTGCTCCAACCATTTCCAAATGGATGTTTACAATACCTAGCGTTCAGTTTTCGTAAGTAATATTCTGTGGATGTCGATCAGTTCAGTTGTTTCTATCGCGAACTGAAACTCACTTATATTAGGCAGCTTCGTTTTGATTTTAGTTAATAGAAAACTTAAACGGCGTATTTACCCATTCGTAAATGGATACATGTCAGTTTGCCCTTTAGGGTTATTTTAGTGGCTTTCTCGAGTGATAATCGCAGTGAATTAACAAATACAATAGTTTTTAGCGATGAAAGCAACTGTCGGGTGTGTTCACTAAAATCACTTAAACCTTTCAAATATCGCTTTCTGAAAGAATGTCCCCTCGATTTTCCCAACTTTAACGTAAGCCATGCCCTGTCATGTAAAAAGGGGGGATTTGTGGCTCTACTAACCTCTCTACTCAGTGAAGTGTGCAAGAACGTCCAAGTGGAGCCTCACCTCCAGCCATTGGACAATGAAGTGATGAATTTAAGATCAGCTACAACAAGTTCCGACGCGAGATTAGATGTGAAGGCTGGTGGCTTCTGGTCGCGTGGAGTGACAGCATTTTTCGATGTAAGAGTGACGCATGTCAACTCCAAGACTAACCAGGGGAAACCAACTGCAGCAATTTTCCAGGAACAGGAGAGCGAGAAGAAGAGAAAGTACCAACAAAGGGTGCTAGAAGTTGAGATGGGCTCCTTTACCCCTCTTATTTTTGGAAGCAACGGCGGAATGGGCGAAGAATGCAAAATGTTTATGAAGCATTTAGCGGAGGAATTGGCTGAGAAGGACGCTGAAGGCTACCCATTTGTTATTAGCTGGCTCAGGACCAGGATTTCTTTTGAAATTTTAAAGTCTGTAAATACTAGCATCAGAGGATCGCGCCAGCCCTTTTTTAGAAGTGAGGTTGTGGATGATTTTAAAATAAATTGTACAGTTGCTGACCTATTCTTATGACATACTTTTATTTTGTAAACCCTCTCTGTGTTTGGAATTTTTTTTTTATGTTTTTTGGATTTGAATATGTGATGAAAGTTCATTTTTTTCATAGCTTTTTATTAGAGTAAGGCTTTTTTTAAAAAAAAAGCTTTCTTCTCAATAATTAGAGCCTTATAAGCCTGCAACTGGTTCTATTATACTTACAAATGTCTGGACTTTCATCTCCTAAAGATCTGGCCACAATTTTTGAGCAAATAAACATCTCGCCGACACTTTCCGCCATGGATCTTTTTAAAAACTTTCACAGTGATTCTCACTGGCTGTTGTAAGCTAAGTCGTGGCAATTTCGTCAGTTTTTTAGCCACGTATAAAATTACCTTCCAGTTGAAGGAAATCTGAAAATAATAGTTTTCTACTGAGAGATATCAAAGAGATAAAAACAAACCATAAAGGAACAAGGAGATGGAGAAGATTGACACGGATTGCAAACGAAAACCGTGAAAACATATAGGCTATATTTTCCAAGATGCACAAAATTGTAACGTACTGATGTCCTTTCATTATACACGAATGAAAACTAGGATCTATTAAGAGAATGCAGGAATACACCGGAGGGCAGAGTTGAGATCCTCGACCTGTGAGTTATCTGCTATATATTTGATCATGATTGATAGAGACAGCCGACTGTGAACTGTGGAGTTGTTGTAAATATGTTGCCGAATCAGTGGTGCAAGGCAGATCGTCATGAGAAAGCGAAGTGGTGTTAATGCTATGGGAAACTCTTTCTCCTTGTTACAAAGAATTTGTGAGAAAGGATCAGGTTTAAGATAACTTATTTTGAAATCTAATGTCACGTCATCATTAATCCTGCCCCGACAACCAAATCGTTATTTTGACTCGATCTGTTAATACCAATCTACTTCCAATCACTGAGGAAGTGTTTTTAAACTAATGTTTATTCAACTTATGTTTAATAAAACTAATGTTTGTTAAAAGTCACTAATGCCTAAGTGGTTTTTAATAAAGAGAAACACAAACTACTTAGGGTAGTTTTTGGTTTTATTACAACCCATGTCGTCGTGTCCTCTAAAATGTTCATCAAAAACTCAGCTTCGCGCTCAGGTTTGAAACATTATTGTTGTATCCGAAACAATTTCCTTGGGTTTTTCTCTGGTGTTAAAATTTAGTGACAAATGTCTTTTGTCTGTGTCTGTCTGTCTGTCACTTCAGTGAATAACCCACGGGAGCGCTTTGTGAACATGTTTTCAGCTGCATGAAACTGCCAAAGTGAGAGATCTACACGTTATTTTAGAGAGGATCAACGGAAGATATTGGTTCATTGTTTTATCAGCCACTGGCACAAGATTTTCGAGGGCAGCGTCTTCCGATCGTTGGACTTGGAGCATCATTATCTAAGGTAAGTGTTAGGTTAGAGTTAAGCGATTCACAAACTACGTCTTAATTTTCTTTCTTCAGCAGCGATGCTTCATCTGAGTTTAAACAAAATGGTTAGAAACTATAATTACTCGTATACTGAAATGGAGAGTGGAAAAAGCAACGCTGAACTTCCAACCTGTTTCAGATATTTAACTGTTTTCCTTTTTTGTCTGTGCACAGCATCGAAATTAAACTTATTTTTGCTAAACAGTTTTAATGAATTTGTCCTAAAATATATTGATTATTTTCGATGATTTCGAATAAAAGGAACTAAATTCAATCTGTTGGCAGGGAGAAAGGTGCTAACTCTTGTAGCTGCTGTGTTAACAAAGTTTCCTCGGTGTATACGTACTTCTATTCATGGATTTAGCTTTTTCAGCTAGCTCAAGGAAAGAAGGCTCTGAACGTGATATACCGTAAATACGTGAGACCGAGTTTTACCACATGTTCATACACCGAGAAGATGGTTGAAAAACGATGCGCGGTGGAGAATTTCTGACGAATTTTGATATGCATGGAAATGTGATCAAACACTATCTTGAGTGTTTGATTTATCGTCTCAATCAAAGCTTAAACTAAGGAAAGAAACAAAGAAATAAGATCGTAAAAATCTATGCTGATTAATCAGATATCCAAACATAGGCACCGTTAGGATTTCCTTTCTTTTAACTTGATGAGTTTGAAGAAGATTGTTTGCAATGCTCGGAGATGCCGAGCAAGACAGGCAAGAAGCACTGTACTATGTAAATAGATAATTTGGTTGCCTAACACTCTCCGGTGTAACAGTTTCGCTAAAACATATTAAGGACTGACCCATTTGTGCACGATTTGACGTATCTCGCGTTTAGAATAGGGAGTTATTTTTTCAGTATAGATTAGCCTTGTTATCTAGCCAGTAATATTTAACTGATTGTTTCTTCAAGGCGTTTTGTTGAGATCAGAAGAGTTACAGAAGGTGAAGACCAAATGAAGGTAAGTGCATTCAATATAGATATTTTCAATTGCGCTGGACGCATTTGTACTCCGATACCTAACCAAGGGGCGCGGTGGCCTCATTCCTACTGCGCTTGCCACCCCTCCCCCCCCGACCCTCTTGAAATGTAGTCTAAAACTTCCAACTGAAATATTCGAGGGGAAATGTGCTTACTCCCCCACCCCCTTGACATGAATCCTTCTTCTTCATATTCGCTTTTAAAATTTGTCTACCTCACCAGTCAGTTACGTTATTCCTTTGTGGTGCACCCCCTCCTAATAAAAATCCTGGATCCGCCCCTGTAAGTCGCCACATTAAACGACTGTTTACCATTTTCACAAACCGTTGACGGACGGGTTGCTCCGTCTTGATGGCAAACAACCACTATTTCTAGCATTACCTTCTTTTTATGAAACATCAACTATTTCTTTCCTTCTTTTAGCCTGCATTTATCGTTTTTCTCCTGGTGATGGTCGTCTTTCTGATTGTGGTCACCGAAACAGATAGCAAGCCAGTAAACGAGTACGATTACGTGGAAGGAGCTAAGCCTGTTTACAGGAAGAAAGTCCAAGATGCCTCGCGTTCGTTGGACCAGGCTCTGAAGAGAGAGCCCTGGGAATGTTGTTGTGGTAAATGTTACTCCTGGTGTTTGTGCTGTTGCTCAGAGCGAGAAAAAAAATTAACCTCCGAATAAAAGCAGTTATAGAAGATGCAGTTAAACAAAAGTATTATCAACCCAAACGCCAGTTAGTTAGTTTTCAGACTGCTTGTCGATTGTATGACTGAGAATGATGTTAACACTAACAATAAAACAGGAAACACCGAATATTTTGCTTATGCGCCAGTTGTATAATAAGTAACTAGGGCGTCTGACAACCTCCACCCCACCCCACAATTGGGATTCTGACCATGTAACACGTTTAAAATAGTACGTTTTTGTTGTGTCTTGAAGTGTAGAAACATAGAGATTTCCTCGTATTCCCAGGCAAGACAAAGCCAAAATTATAATTGAAATCACTTGACATTTCTGAACAAGATTTACAGTTTTAAAAACGATTGGATGAGTTTTCCCGTGGAAATTCTAGAACAATTTCAGACTGCCGGGTATGTAGTATTTTAAAAACACTTCCCGACTTTATAGTTTTAGTTGACTCAGAAAAGCAGTGTGTGACCTTCCGTCCTGAAATGTGAAATAATTTCCCATAATCATCATAACCTTGGAAACAGCCGAAAATACTTCTTTAATTTCTACTCGTGATTATCGTAAGTTGGTGTCTGTTCTGAAGACTGCGGAACTCTGATATTCGACCTATTAAAGCGACCGTCAGGTGATAGATTTTCCTCCACGACCTGACGAAGATTATATGAATTTCAGGATTAATTCGAGTCACAATAGTCTTGGGCATTGGCCTTAAAAGAATTTTAAACTTGGGCCGCTTTGGCGAACGAAAGAAAAAATTATATACTATTCGGGTCCTTTCTACGGCGCGGTACATGGAATTTACTGTTTCAAGCCTTTCCCACTTGCTGGCAAGACATCATGGATGTGTATTAAAAAGTGACCGAACGACCGTTCGGGTACACGGTCCTGGATTTACACCCCACCAGTGAAGACAGGAAACGCGTGTTTAGCCATCTCTTGACGTACGAAGGATTCCGAAGCTGGCATCGAAGAAAAAGAGAGGATGTCTGATCATTGAGCAAAATAGTATATTAAAAAATCAGTTTAATCGACTCGGCTCATTTGAAGCACGCTGTCTTGGGTGAGAGTCGACTTGAGAAAAACGACCATGGATGATGGTTCAACAGATATTTTTTGGACCCGTGAAAGAAAACAGTGACGACAGCGTAGAAGAGGAAGAGGAGCCTGAAGAGGAACAAGAAAAATACGAGATTAGTAGCATCTTCGAAGAGAAAGGAGAAGTTGAGGACGATAAACCAGACTATGATCCGTGGCTTCGCTACGCCAAAAAGTGGGGCATGATCAAGTCCAGCAGTCCAGCAGTTCCTGGATGGGGGACAATCCCAAACCTATGCCGAGAATGCCGCTTTCAATGACCTATTACCTGTATATAGAAGAAGGTAAAGAAGGACTTACTTAGAGCGTCTAAAATGGATTCACCGTATTAAACTCGATACCTTTAAGATGACATGGATTTTGACGAAGCAGCGGAGTCGGCAGTGGAACTGAACGGAAATTCCTGATTTTGTCTCCAAATCACAACAAATAACACAATAGTGTAAACCAAATAAGTTTATTTGGTGGGGATGCCTGCCGAGAAACCCGAGCCATACATACCCCTGGGTATACATACATGCACACATTCGTACCTCATGCCTCATATACAATCCTCATATAAAATAATACCTTACACATTAAATATAGGGTATAGGTTACTGACATCTCAACTCCAACAAAACGGGATTAACAGAGCTGGGCAACCGCTTACAAAGATACTAGTACAGTTATACGAAGGCCAGAAAACCCTGCCAAAAAAAAACCTTTTGGGGAAAAAGTACAACAGGAAATCTGGGTAGGAACCATGGCCCAAATTCTAAGCACTTAGCAGCACATCCTACGAGGCTTTACAGTTCAAACAAAATACATTTTAAAGCTAAAAAAGAAACTTGGCATCAGCCAAAGGTTAAAGGTTGGTTCTGAAGGCCCAGATGGAGATCACGTGCCATACTCCCTCTTATATACAACTGCATCATTACCCATGATGCTCGGGCCTAGGGCACAGGCCTTGTCGTATTACGTGCCG
Source organism: Micromussa lordhowensis (assembly GCA_964020085.1). Classification (NCBI taxonomy): domain Eukaryota; kingdom Metazoa; phylum Cnidaria; class Anthozoa; order Scleractinia; family Lobophylliidae; genus Micromussa; species Micromussa lordhowensis. The sequence goes on from OZ026600.1 coordinate 14,289,547, forward strand.
AAAAAATATCTATTTCTGCCTAATTCGCAGGCTTAATCGTTAGAAATACCATTTAAACGGAGTCATGCAGGAGAAGTTACTCCCCGACGAGTCGGATGATGACGAAGAAGCAGAAGAAGACATGGAAGCGTCAGTGAATTACGCTGGATTAACCGTGTGATTCTTATAAGAGAGCGCGATTGTAGCGTTTTACTCGTTATTTGTAAGACGCCACACAAGATGAATTGCTCCAATCCATCAACGGAGAAAGACGAGAAGGCCGCTTGTAGGAGTGCCTACCATAAAAGATAGTATGCAGAGAACAGGGAGCGAATCCTGACTCGGCAAAAACGAAAGCGTGCAGAGATCTAGAACGCCGAGATTCCCAAAACCCGTCGTACAAGATGGTATAAAAACAACAAGGGAAGACTCGCTAGCAGCCACAGAGCCCATGTTCAAAAGAACAAGGAACGCGTCAGCAATTACCGAAGACAATACCGTAAAAACAACAGGGAACGGTTAAGCGGTTATTGGAGAGGTTATGCCAAAAACAAGGAACACATCAAGCAAAGACTTCGTGAGCAAAGACAAAGAAAAACAGGACGGAATATTACGGGTTTGGGGGTCTGGGACCAAGGATCTGAGAAACTGGAAACGAGTCTAGTTCCCAGCGAATTTGCCGTTATACTTTGTGAAATATCACAATAATATTTACATTAAAGAGTTTTATTTTCAACTTTTTGTGTGATCCTTGACCTTTTCGAGAGATCGATGTGTGCTTTCTCACCCCAAGCGCCACAGTAATGTCTTTTCATATCTAACCTAAGCCTCACCCTAAGTCTGCTAAGCCTAAACCTAAACCTCAGCGTAAGTCTAATCCTAAGCCAGTACGCGCACTGCTAACTCCCGAATAGGGGGATATTAAGCCTAACCCTATAGACGTTTGTTAAACCTAACCCACAAAGCCCCAATGACCACTCGCCAGAGGGGGTATCACTCCTTCATGACGTCATCCCACATAGGGGATATCCCCTTTTATGAAGTCAGCCCACAGAGGAGGTATCCCCCTTTATGACATCATCCCGCAGAGGGGGTATCCTCTTACCATGACGTCAACACACCTCCTCTACACCACCTTACACGTAGACGGGTTAGGGTTAGGCTTAGGGTTAGAAGCGATCTTTTTTCACCTCCCTGCACAACCTGGCTGATGGCCGGTGAGGTCATCATTTCTCAAACTTTTATTGGCGGTCGTGTTTACCCTCCTTGCGCTGATGACGTTTACCCTCCCTGTGGCCGTTGACGCCACGTTTCCTCGAACTTTTACTGACGGCCATTTTGAATAAATTAAAACGTAGGGTACATGAGGCTAATTTGGCACCTATACTATACTACTCCGCACTGCTCGAGAAAATATAATTGTGGCTGTTAGAACGTCTGCTTGCAGGAAGCAATTTAATTCAGTTTCCACTAAAACATGTGTACCTTAACATGAACATACATTAAATTATTCTTTAAATTGCAAGCTGGAAGCAGCGAACAAAAGAAAATCTGGAACCCGCAGTCCTAGCAGTAACACATCAGGATCTCCATCACAAACAACGTGATTCAACTTCTCAATGATATGCTTAGAAGAAATCGCCTTTAAAAAATGTTTTCCTTTTGCCACTCGCCTCCCCCTCCCTCCCCCCACTGCACTGTGAGCAACTGTCGGGTGTGTTCACTAAAATCACTTAAACCTTTCAAATATCGCTTTCTGAAAGAATGTCCCCTCGATTTTCCCAACTTTCACAGTGATTCTCACTGGCTGTTGTAAGCTAAGTCGTGGCAATTTCGTCAGTTTTTTAGCCACGTATAAAATTACCTTCCAGTTGAAGGAAACCTGAAAATAATAGTTTTCTACTGAGAGATATCAAAGAGATAAAAACAAACCATAAAGGAACAAGGAGATGGAGAAGATTGACACGGTTACAAACGAAAACCGTAAAAATATATAGGCTATATTTTCCAAGATGCACAAAATTGTAACGTACTGAGGTCCTTTCATTATACACGAATGAAAACTAGGATCTATTAAGAGAATGCAGGAATACACCGGAGGGCAGAGTTGAGATCCTCGACCTGTGAGTTATCTGCTATATATTTGATCATGATTGATAGAGACAGCCGACTGTGAACTGTGGAGTTGTTGTAAATATGTTGCCGAATCAGTGGTGCAAGACAGATCGTCATGAGAAAGCGAAGTGGTGTTAATGCTATGGGAAACTAATTCTTCTTGTTACAAAGAATTTGTGAGAAAGGATCAGGTTTAAGATTTTTGAAATCTAATGTCACGTCATCATTAATCCTGCGCCGACAACCAAATCGTTATTTTGACTCGATCTGTTAATACCAATCTACTTCCAATCACTAAGGAAGTGTTTCTAAACTAATGTTTATTCAACTTATGCTTAATAAAACTAATGTTTGTTAAAAGTCACTAATGCCTAAGTGGTTTTTAATAAAGAGAAAAACAAACTACTTAGGGTAATTTTTGGTTTTATTACAACACATGTCGTCGTGTCCTCTAAAATGTTCATCAAAAACTCAGCTTCGCGCTCAGGTTTGAA
>OZ026600.1:14302134-14304422 GCA_964020085.1 Micromussa lordhowensis
GTCAAAATGTGATTTTGCTGCAAATAATATTCTGCTCATGAGTACTTGTTCTAACCCCCTTGCGTGAAAAATGGCAGATCGCTAAGGACTGGTTCACACTAGCGACGGAATTGGAAGCGGAGTCGGAGTCGGAAGCACAAGGAGCGTTACGATCCAGTGTAAATCAAAAAGAGGAATCGAAAGCGGAGTCGGAGTCGGAAGCTCGACGGAATCGGAGTCAGATAGGATCAGAAGAGTTTCTCTTTATTTCGATTCCGCTTCCGTTTCCGTCGCTTCCGATCCAGTAAGAACAAGGTGAACGGAATCGGAAGTGGAGGCAGAATTATCAGCCAATCAAAAAAACTCATTACCAGTCCCTTTCAAACTTAGAGCAAGAAAGAACTGGTGGCTCTAGAGGAAGAACTGGCAAATGCTGTGAGAAAGTTCCCCGTTCTTTATGACAAGTACTGCATGGACTTCAAAGACAACAGCAAAAAACGAAAGGCTAGCATGAGAAGATGTCGCGAAACAAGTAGCACTTCAGACAAGTATATATTGCAGTAGTGAATACAGCTTCATTTGTTTGATGTTTTCGTTAGTCAGGATCATGCTGTTGTATGGCTGCAGTTTTCTCGGATTTTTCCGTTTGGGTATTAATTACCGTAGTATTGTGTCTGCTGAGAGGTTATCTGAGGAAAAAAATCAAAGCTACGTTTGGCAGAGGCTTACGATTCCGCTTCCTTCGTGCCGATTCACACTAGATCAGAACTTTCTTCCGATTCCGACTCCGCTTACGACTCCGCTTCCGTCGCTTCCGTCGTTAGTGTAAACCAGCCCTAACTCGAGCTGTCAGAGAGAATGTCAAACTTAATGATCTGAGTGCAAGGAGAACTTGACTTGTTGTTTTTCATCTCCTTACACGAATTTTAAAGAGAATTCTAGAAACGGTTACTGTAGTACTTCATTGTTCAGTAAATAAGCCCGTGGTTAATTGTTTCGTACAGAGATGTACGTATAGCAATTACATGCAAGGCTAAGTTTCATTTCGCAAGGTAATTATCTGCCGTAAAAATTTTTGGTTACAAGACAGCGCTGTAAGTAAATTCTTGTTTATTGCATATACTTGGCAGTCAAGATTTTGTCAATAATTAATTTAGAAAGCTACTCTAGCTTACTCATAAAAAAAGTATTTAAGAAATTCGGTATATTTTTGTTTCTTTTTTAGATCAAGCGCTACGGTTACATGTAATAGAAACTTAAATATTCCGTATTTGCCTGTAGACAGTAGTTTCAAAGGGGCGATGCTTCTGACTCGATAAAGTGTCCGTTTGGATCCAAATAGGCCTTTTAACTTGACCCATTAACATTAAACTAAAAGCGAGGAGTTTCAAGTGTTTTTCTCTTGTGGTCCTGCCCCTAGAAATGCTCAGAGAATTCCCTCCCGCGAGACGAAATCGACTCGGTGAAAAAGTGAGACAAATTGTCTCACTGTTCGGATTTTTGTCTAGGCCACACTTTCCGCCCCGGACCACGTGACCCGAAACGAATGACCGAGGCGTAATATTGAGGCCTAGGAACTAGGCAAGATTTGAACCACAAAAAGCGATTTTGCGAAGTTCCTATGCAACCTGTACCTTGGTTGCTCGTTGTACTGCTCGATAGAATCACTCAACCTGCTTTGAAGCAGAAATTGCCAGTAAGTGACGACGAATACACTGTAAGCATATTCTGCGCATAGCCATGTGGCAAAATTATTTGCACCGAGTAGCGATGGGGATTTTTGTAAGCTGAGCCGGTCTGCCAAAAACAAGAATAAAGCATTGTAATCTCAGTACTGGTTCTACGGAAAACGAAATTAAAATTACTTTTTGTATATTTATTTCATGCTATTGATGATGCAACAAAATTGTTGGTTTTTGAGATTCAACTTTGTTTACTTTTCCAAGGCGGCACTAACTTAATTAACTCAAACTAAATACAATAACGAAAGGTTTTTTTCTCACGAGAAATTTGTGCAAAGCCGCTGGTAAAATCATGGCAGCTTCGGCTAGGTGGAAAACGCAGGGCCGGAGTCCCGGGGTACGGGGTGCGCGGTCTCGGCGTATGGAAAACGTGGCATTGAACGAAATTCCGACAGCGACATGCGAACCTTCCGAAATTGCGACGTCAAAAGGTTTGAAACTCAGACCATAGTTAATAAAGGGGAATGGTTATGAAGCCCGGCAAACATCAAAGGAGCAAACAACGATGCCAAGATTTAGGTTGGAAGTTCCACGACAGTGCACAATCTTTTGTTTCGCGCTCATACA
>OZ026600.1:14304622-14349622 GCA_964020085.1 Micromussa lordhowensis
AGAGGGAATCCATTTGAAATCTCCAGTTGGAAGTGACTGTGACATAGCCCATCCATAAAGGTTATTTGCATCCAAATACATTAAATAGGTACTCGCCTCATCCGGATTGTAATCCTTCATATACTTGTTGTTTGCAACAGCATGTCTATGTGTAATGGTACTAATCCCACCTCTCATACCTTTTTCAATGAATAGTTGTTGATCTAGGTCCGCGATTAAGTCTAGATTTATTTTTGTCATTCGGAGTAATGCATCCCATGATAACCCAGGTGCAGAGTAATAATGACAAGGATCCAACCTATAATACTCCAGACAAGTGCTTCTAAAACTTTCAAATACATCCGCTAAGAGTAGAACATCAGTCCGTAAATATAAATCATGGTACTCTCCTAAGTCTCGGATTTTGAAAGTACTCCAGACCTCCTTTGCGTGTGAGTAGTCACTCTCTGAAATACCTGAGTCATTTAAAATGCTATAAAAATCTTCTCTTGCTGGTAAAGACTTCTCACTGAATCGCTGGAATGAGTCCATGTAATCATAAGGGTAAAAACCTTTTCGCTTGATTAATCTAAATTGTTCATCATTTGGAAAAGCTTCTCGTGTATAAAAGAATGCATCATCACTTAAATTATTGCTTAATCGGTCTAAACTCTGACTCATAAATGAAAAACTGTCAATGAAAGTCAAATGTTTACCTAGTCTAAAACCCATATATTTCTCAAAAGTACTTGCTATAACACTAATATTTAAACTTTTTTTTGATTCTTGAATATTACCATTTTTATCTTTAATTTTAACAATATCATAGACTACACGATAATTTATCAGTTTTCCTAATTTTTGCATGATAAAATGACAGTCATAGCCTTTAAGATTGTGAAAGACGACAGGAATTTTTAAATTTTCTGCACTGATAGCCCATTTTAGATTGCAATCTACATGTGCAGCGCCACGATATTTGCCTGTTATATGGCAATGATCTCTTACTTTATTATGAAAATAAACACAATCATCATAACTATAACGACTACCATAATCATTATAACCATAACCACGACCATAAAAATATATAAGATCATTAGGTTTAAAAGACACCTCACAAATATGACATTTACTAGCATATAGGAAATCTCTTTCATTTCCGTCTGTCATAACTAATGGTTTCTGAAAATGTTCTCGCACTATTCTCTTACAATCTTTTACTTCATTCATCATCTGTACAATAAATTTGTCTATAGCATCACCTCCACGGTAAATTTCTACTGGTTTTGAATATTTATTATCATACCTGCAGACTAATTTATATCCGTAACCACAAGCCTTGTGACTCTGATAAGTACTCGTGTAAGATTTACCATCAGGTGGTACACAACTGTCTATCTTTTCTGTGATAGCTTCAAAATCAGCGTAAATGACAAAAGGCGCAGGTAACATTTTCTTGTGATTTTTAAAATAAATTTTTGATCCCTCTCCAGGCATCCTGATCGGTTGGGCTCCGTTAAGGAGCAGGCAATCCTCTCTATGAATTTTGTATGTTCTCTCAGAAGAGCAACAATGGAGACAACGCAAACAAAAATATTTCCTACCATGATGTTTAGTGAATGAACTCATAAATTGATCGAAATTCTTAATAAGCACATAGTGGCTGTTTCCATTCTGATCATCAATCAATAGTAATTCCATATGGTCTGTAAAATTAGCTTCTGATAATCTGATAGGATAAGTACCCCTACCCCTACCCTTGCTATCTATAGATTCATAACCAAATACACAAACATTAATCTTGTTTTTCTTTTCAATCCTCTTAATATCAGAAAGAGTGACAGGAAAAGTGACACCAGTGTAATCTAGCCGTTTGACATATTCTCTATCAGAAATTTTAATTCTCTGTGGGTCTTTTTTCTGAGGATTTAGATGTCTTATATGACACCATAGGAAACATCGATTATCTTTATTTTTGGGATTGACTAATGTTTTCTTAGGGTGACGCAGTTCCTCGGGTAGTTCAATATATGATGTTCCTCTTAATGGAAAGTAAGAGACAATATTAATGATATGTAAAAGTACCGATTCAAATACCCAACCAGAACCTTCAGAGAGCCAAACAGCTATTAACTCTAAAATTCTTTCAATACCATTATCGATAGACTCTTCTATATCTACTCTATTGGTCACCGTAAAAGGGCCAGCGTTAAAATAAGGTTCTCGGTAAATCGGCTCATTCTCAGTAAGCTTTGATAATCGTACCCTTAGTGTAGTATTGTATTTGAAACCCCTTTTATCTTTTAATTTACCCATTAGGAGATCAAATATTGCTCGTTTAGTACTACTTAACTGTATTGATGGGTCATAACTATTAACAATAGGCACATCATAAGATTGGACATTACCTCTTAATGCTTTACTACGTTCAGGTATACTAATCGCTTCAGGTTCAGGAATACTAATCGCTTCAGGTTCAGTTTTAGCTTCAGGGAAAAAAAAATTACTAATTGCTTTAGGGATAATTTTCGTAGTAAAATTACTAATTGCTTCAGGGATAAATTTCAATCGTTTAATTGGTTCAGGTATATAATATGGAATTATTTCATTAAATAAATTTTTAACCTTTTCTTGGAGTCTTTTAGGTAATGAAGCCGGTTCGGTAGCTGGTTTGGCAGGTGTGGCTGGTTTGGCAGGTGTGGCTGGGGCTTGTTCGTCAGGTGTTTGCCTCCTAGGTAATGCTTTTATCCTCCTTATTTTTTTCGACACGAGTGGTTTTGGTAATGGTTTGGCAGGTAGGTGGGTCTTGGGTTTTATTTTAACTTTATTAATCATCTATAATATATTTTATGTAACTAATTTTTTTTTTAAATTATTATTATTATTATTATTACCAGTAACTACATTATTGTGTAAGTTTCTATTATGTTTCTTTGTCTTTAGATGCATATATTTTCCTCTATAAGTGTAATTTTTTCCATTTCCGCAGATATCACAATACCATTCATAACTTTTGAGTTTTTCATTGATATATTTGTTTCTCTTTTCTCGTTTCAATTGTTCTTCTGTTTTTTCCATTTATATAAATATTTATAATATTCTAATTTTTTTAAATAATTTTTTTTAAATCTCCAGCTGGCACCCAACTGTTAAATTCGTCTGGGTAACCTTTCCATTTGACTAATGCTTTTCCTTTTGACTTTCTGATAATTTTCTCTATTCTATAGACCTCTTGATCTGTCTTTTGTAACTCTTCTCTGTAGAAAGTACCCTTAATCACTTCACCATTTAAGTCTTTTATCTTATAAGTAATAGGATTAGTGAATCTAATTTCGTCTATGATGAAAACTTCTTCAGTCCAATTAGGAGTATAGCCTTTATCAAAGGTCACCCTTTTGTATTTGCTTATTCGGACTCTATCACCTACTCTAAATTCGGGTTTTCTATTGTCTCTCGCTAAATCACCATATAAATTAAAATAAACTTTTCCATAGTTTTCAGGTTTTCTAGCTTGGATAGGCGTCATTCCTATTGATCTATGTTGGCTGTTGTTGTAAGAGGCGAGTATTTTAGGAAGGATGTCAACGTAGACTGTATTGTTTTGCATAGTGAATCTCTTATACATTTTATCTTTGATAGTTCTATTCCATCTCTCACAAACTGCTGATTTCTCTTCGTTTTCAGTGGAATAGACCTTTATCTTATCCTTAGCTAAGAGATCCAACACATTTTTGTTATAATATTCTTTTCCTTTGTCTACCCATAACATTTTAGGCTTATTTTTCACTAATAAGCTTTCAAACGCTTTAGCGACTTCTAAACCTGTTTTTGTCTTTAGAGGTACTATCCAACCATATTTACTGAAAAGGTCTAAGACCATTAGTAGATATTTATAACCTCGATTCCATTTGCTAAGCTTTTGCATATCAACTAAGTCTGAACACCAGATATCATCTACATTATGTGCAATGACTCTTCGCTTGGTAAAATTTCGTTTTATAGGTTTGTGTAACTCATTAGCTAGCGCTTCCCATGTGTCTAAATTTTTAGCGTTTTTTTTTTTTACTCCTAAACCAAGTTTTTGTTTTGTATTAATAGTGTTTCTAGCCAGCCAATGACCCCACTGTCTCTCATTCCAGGGAATTGCATCTAAAGCTTGGACCATTTTCTTGTCAGCCACATTTTTACATGATTTTACATTTACTCCCTTATCAGCACATACTGAGTAATCAACATCGTGTTGCATGGCTATAGCATCTGTCTTACCTGTTGGCTGATCATAGATTTCATAGATTTGGCCAGTATCACGATCCCATTTTACTTGTTTTTCTAAATCATTGTAAGGACCAGTATATTTGTGTCCTGGAAGAGTCCAACCAGCTTTCGGTTTAGGTAACTTACCTATTGCTTTATGAATATCGAGACCCCTTCCCCTTCCCCTTCCCCTTCCACTGATTTTTTTAGAAATATCATCAGCCAGAGAGTCAATTGCTCTATTCAAATACCTTTTACCAATGCCTTTAACTTTGTCTTTTACATAGTCAGATTTTATTGCTCGACTAGCTCCCCTTTTACCTAGGTTGTACAATCCTTTTGCACCAGCAGCCAACCCTTTGACAATTAGTTCATCAAAACCGCTTCCTTGCATTTCCGCTTTAGATATAAAACGAAATTTTGTAATTCCACATTCAGCACAAATACATCGCATTGCATTTCTACCATTTTTTGTAATTACAAAAGTTTCAGAATTAGGTACACATTCTGTCCTTTTTTGCTCATGGATGTTACGTAACATCCATGAGCTTAGGGGGCAATCGGATGGCACTCGATCACTCACTCACTCACTCACTCACTCACTCACTCACTCACTCACTCACTCGATTCTGATTAATTTATTCATTAAACCGGATTAAATCGTTTCTCCCAACCCTCCCCTGCTTAGAATGGTTCTTTTCCTAGGCACTTCGTGGGGTACGTTCAGCAGGTTTTAGCGGGGTACTAGAAAGACGAATTTTTCGTCCGACAACATGGAGTTCATACATATGGCGGCTAACGCGGCACGAAGATGGTTTTTGGTTCAACTCGTGGAGTTGTAAAATTGAAATTTGTCAAGCTAAGCAGCAGTAGCTGTAACAAATGGACATGGAAAGACAAAAAGCATAGCGCTCGTCAAAAACCCATGTGTAAATTTATATTGAAAGGTCAAGGTGTTTTTTTCATTAGACGTAAACAAAATTATCCGATTACAAGTCACGCTAAACTCACGCTATGCAAAGAATGTAATCAGATATTCTTTTTTTCGTATATTTGCTGAAGGGCAAGAGAGTCACGTTTTGCAGACAGTGTAAGTAACCGCGTTTTTTTAAAGCGCGGTTTTCAACCGCATACTGCGGTTCTTGTTCTTCCTGATTCGTGACCTGAAGGTTTTGCGTGATCCGTGAAGAATTTGAAATATTAACCGATATTCGTGATTTTACCACACAACTCTACGTGATTTTGAGACACAAGTTCTCCGAATAGTTACAGTGGTCTATCGAGAGTGCCTTAGCCATGCAATATGCAATACGGAGCCTTGATTTAGCCATTCGCGATTTTGCTTCCTACAAACACTGTTTTTAATGTAAGAACAGCTCCTTACTTTCTTATTTTCGTAATTCGGGAAAACGACTTTTTTTTTATCCGTGAACCGTGATCCTCTGTATTTTAGGTTCGTGAACCGTGCCAGAGACTTCCCTGTACGACACTCTTGATATCTAAAGCTTTTAATCGGACATTGTAAACAGACCACGAGAAGATGGTAAATTGTTTTTTGTTAGATTATTTTTTTAACAGTGCTGGCCTGATGGGCCGCTTGGCACATATGTAGACTTTGACTTCCACCGTCTGAGTTTCTATTTGCAGAACGAGTGCTTGTGCCAAACGTTTCCCATGAAAATCACTTGATTTTCATGCGAATGACCGTGCAGGTGACATATATTTTCATACCAATAGTTTCGTTCAAAGACTCGTTTTGCCACAGGGGCAAAAGTAAACTTGGCATTGGGCTATTCATCCATGAGCTGCTCAGAGAGCCTTTGATCTTTGTCGAACGCAATAAGATAACATATATTAATTAATATTATAATAAATATATGTTAATCTATTGTTAACTATTGTAAAGTTCCTTTACTATAATATAGCTCCTATGAGGGGAATTCCCTTAAATGGACTGTTTTTACCCAGTAATAGCCCTTTTCCTTTTCTACCTCTTCCTACCGTACCTGACTTAACAAATTTAGTTTTTGTTATCCCACATTCTGCGCATTTACATTTCATCATGGCACGACCATTTCTTGTCTGTACAACCCTTTCTGAACCAGGAACGCACTCTGTCTGTTTTCGTTGTTTTACACAATAGCTTTTCATCTATATTATAATTATTTTTTTTTATTATTATATAATGGAAGAAATTGAAATTGACAATGAAATACGTAGAATAGAAGCGATGTATAAACATTACAAACTTCTTTATAGAAAAATTGCCTTTTTATGTTGTTCTGGAGAAACTAAAAGAGTGAGAAATCTGAGAAATAGTTTGAAAAAAGATTTAAAAAAAATCCGACAAATCAAACAAATCCAACAAAAGATAACTCCTTTCACGCACCTGACGTTGCAGAAGTCCTCAAAGCAATAGTTTAAAATAGTTTTCTATGAATTTTTCATTCTCTTCTGTGTCAAAGCTAAAAACTTGCAATAAATCGAAATAATCGACTCCTTTATGCATTTCATTCAAGAAATACAAGCAAAAATAGCCACAGGTTGTAGTATAGAGATTCTGTATTTGCTGGTTTTGGTGTAATAAATTTAAGTTTTTCTCTTTTGCATGGTTTACCAACTCTTGAAAAGGTGGCATACCAAAAGAGTCAAAGTAATTTATTGTACCATCACGAACATAGGTTGTAACCCAATGACTACCACTCATATAATGAGGTTCTAAATTATAAATAAAAAGCGCTAACTTATGATTATGAGGTACAGTCTGATCTCTGCTTAGGACATTTTTGATAGGTATCTTCAAGTATTTACACCAATCTAAAAGATCAAAATTACTCATTGGGATATCTTTATGGAATTTAGGCTTTTTTACCTTTTTTTTTTTTTTTTTCCTCCCCTGCCCCATGTCCCAATAAAAGGTGGTGGAGCCATAGGCATTCCCATACGAGGACCTCCTCCTCCATCCGATTTCCCCATTCTAGGACCTCCTCTTCCTTTTATACTTCCTCCTTTTAATGCATCAAGAATCATTGGAATACCAATACTAGCTATTAACGTTCCAATACCATTACCTACTTGTCGTTGTGTCAGTCGGAAAAGTAAGTCTTCTCCACCTTTATGAGCTCGGGCTAAATCTCCTATTTGTCCTTTAGTCAGTAGATCACCCAATTGAGCTAACATAAATAGTTTATTATTTGGTACTTGATACATTTGTCCGCCACTAATTTTCTTAACTATTTGACTAGCACCTTCAGAAGCTAACCCTGCTAGAGCAGACAATCCTAGTGTTTTACCGATAGTTGGTGCTACATTCTTTAATACTGGCAATATTGAGCTAAAGATACCAGACCCAGATTGACGCCTGATATTATACTTTGATATAGTAATTACCATTCCTCGATTAGCTGTTTTGGCCTTAGCGAGTCTCTTAACAGTATTCATTGGCACCATAAGAACATCGGAACCACTTAACGCATTTTTACTTAAGCGTAAACTTATTTCTTCTCTGTGTCTGTAAGCCTTAGTTAGTTTTCGTTTTTGCCCTTCAGAAAGTTTGACAGAAATTTGATGTAGTTCAGTCATTATATATTATTTAGGGACTTTTTTAAATTCCTAAATAATATTTATTCTATGACTTTGGAATAGTTCTTATAAATCAGATCCAATAGATAGAACATCTTCTTCTTCATCATCTAAGATGAAGTTATCGAAAATATCTTCTACTTCTCGATATGATACTTGCATTAATTTTGGTTTTAGAGTAGCTCCAAAAGTTCCTGTTGTAATTGAAAACCAGGAAGCAATAAATTTCACTTTACTTTTTGGACCAATTTTTACTGAATCATATCCTAAATTTTCCCCATCCCATGTAAAAAATTTTGTAGCTATTCGATCATTTCTAAAAAATAGTGAAAACTCCATCTTTGATGGGTAATCTTGATATACTCTTTCTTCATCAACAATTTTATACGGTTTTTTACAGATTCTTTTCCAAGAACCACCTTGACCGTGTTCATCATATCCCGCTACAGCTTCTCTATGTATTTTTTTATTGTTCTTTAAAGAATATAAATAATCAATAAAAAATTCGTCTAATTCTTTGGCTTTTTCTAGATATTCCCCATCACAATTAATTTGCATGCTAGTACCTTGGTAATTACCATCTTTATCATAGTTTTCATTTAAACCGAAGGGTGTATATCCTTTATATTTAACAAATAATGTACTTCCATTGTATAATATTCCAATCTGTGTTCCATTGTGATTATTTGGCTTTGGTTTTTTAAAAGTTATCTTTGAAGTGTCAATATGGAGAAAATCGACTATTTCTTCTTTGTTCTGACTTTCGTTCTGACTCTCTTTAACTCTCATATATATTATATTAAAATATTTTTTCTAAATATATATTTTTTTTTTTAGACAATAACTAATTGATCTCCCACTTTATCAACAACAACATCTTCTTCATAGAGAACAATTGCATGCACTCTAAAATCAGCAGCTGCTGCTTGTGAGAGGCGAAATCTTACGTTAAGTTGCTTTGGATCTCTGCTTACCTGTTCTGTTTGATAAGTCAGGTCAAAATATAACATTGGGTAAAGATTCGAAAAATTAGTGATATTGAGCTGAGTACCTGTATTATAATCATTTCCATGAATAATTCATTAAATCATAATAGATTCTTGTTTTACTTTCTGTATCATATTCAAGTTCTGGATAGAAGACACCATTACCATATTCAAGACGACAAGTAGTAAGATGACTATTAGCATTAGCAGCATTAAGTTTAAAAGTATCAAAAATATAAGGATTTGCTGTCATATCATTAGTCTTAAGTCTCTGGAAGTAGAGGAAAACATGTTGTACTTTATCAATACTAGCTGAGATTCTGAAATCACCACTGTTTCTAGTAGTATCTGAACTTTGGTACATTTCTTTGAGGTATTTCCATTTACTGGGTTTTTGGTATTCACTGATGAATTTAGACATAAGAGCATCTTTTGGTTCTAGTCGGGGTACCCATAGATAAAAACGATCAATTACTAATCTCAATGTATCAACTGCCCCATATAATACTTCAGCGTCCGGTGTCAGTTCTATTTCAAATTGGAGATCCATTGGAGGTAACAATCGTCCTTCTAATTCTTCGAAAAAAGAATACCTATTTAATGGAATACTTGTATTAACATGAGCTCTGTTTTCTGTTAATAAACGCCTACTTTCCAAACCAGTGTTTGTATCATCTGAAGTGGTATCTGTATCTAAATACCATAAGCTATTTTTGGCCGTACTACGCCCAAAATCATCTGAATATTCTAAAAGATTTTTTGCAAAAGTTACAAGATGAAGATTATCAGTGTCATAGACGATTTTTCCAGCACTCTTAATAACCATATGCTTAATCAATGAATGCGATCCATTAATAATTGTTGTTCTGACGTCTGCATTGTCTCCACCATTTGCTTTAAGGTCTAATTTGAATCGCACTTCAAAAAAGGCGTTAAACCAATCAAGCATAATACCCCGATCAGTAACATGAAATTTGTATCCTTTCTTATTTTGCTCTTGAGTATTGGCAGGAGCTCTTATAGCATCTTGAAGACGAAATTGCACTAGTTCGTTTCTCTGTACGTACTCTGGTGATCTAAATGCCATTATATATTTTTTATCAGATTTTTTTTCTTTAAGATCGCGCTATAAGATTATTAATCAGTGTATAAACTTCCTCCTGCGTCCTTGGCTTTGCTCTACCTGGCTTTGACTTTGTTGACTTTGTTGACTTTGTCGCTTTTTTAGACCCTGAGGATAGCCTTTTTCGGATAAGCTCACCAGATCGCTCTATAACTTTATCAGCAGCCTTTTTACCAACTCGTTCTCCCGCTTGAGATACACCAGCTTGTATTGCTTTTTTAGCAAATGGTTTTAAAACCTGTCCAGTTAAAGCACTAGCTACCTTTTTTAGTGGTTTCATAAGATTGTCTACTATAATTCCATTGCCGCGGTGTTTGTATACATATCGTCCCGTTCTTGGGTGATAAATCTTTTTGAACTCTCTTGACTTCATATATAATTAAAATGGAACTTTTTTTAAGATTAATGAAAATGCTGTGTCAGCATGATTTAAATAGACTGGTCTTCGCAAACCATCAGTTACATAGATTCGAACGCTTGAAACTCTTGTTTTATTGATAGGATTAAATATAACACGACGCGGTTCAAGGGTAAAATTGTAAGAAGGTCTCAGCGTTCCTGTACCAAAACTAAAAACAATATCTGATTCTACCCCATCTACTAATGAATCAGAGACTAAATCACAGTGAATATTTAGGACATCTGTATCTTCTGATAGGTTAGGTACTTTGGGGCTAACGTTTCTCTCATCTCTTAAGATCACCTTATCGAATCCTATTAGTTTACCAAAATTAGATTTACGCAGGTCAAGCTGATAGTTAGCGTCTAAAGTCACTAAGACTCTAAAAGTTGGTTCATCAAAAGTCACCGTAATTGGAAATTCTTCATCACCATCACCGCGGACTGTTTTAGTCTTTTCCTTAATGTAATTATCAATATCAGTGTAATCCCAAACTCCTTTTGGAAAATCAATATCTGTAAATGTTTTCCCACCGTCTTTACTGTAAGCTATCTTTTGATTGTTATAACCAGAATTTATATTTGTCCATGTAAAAGCCATTGAAATAATTTTATTAAAACCAATATACCAAATCCCATCACTGTGTTCATAGTCTAAAGTTCTAGAAAACCTTGTAGTAAAATCACCAGGTCGATTACCAGGTTCATCTTTAACTGCAAAACTGCTTAATGAGATTTCTCTCTCCATATACTAATGTAAATAATATTTACTAAACCCCGAAATATTTTTTGATAATGCTAAATAGCAAAATATTTTTTGACTAACTTTTGATATTGCGACTTATTGATTGATTTTGTTCTTAATAGAGTGTCTAAGATAGTTTGACCCATATTTCTCATCTTGACACTTGTATTGCCTGCTTCCATTTCGCCAATAATTAGTGTTAATTTCTTTAGTAATTCTTGAGCATCATTATAGAAATAGACACCACTTCCCCTCTTGACACCACTTCCCTTTGTACTTTTCTTTTTCTGTACTTTTAGATAGTCTCTATATTCTTGAATAGGTTTTAGTCTACTATCTGCAAATTTATGAGCCATATCCTTTTCTCGCTCTAGCTTTTCTATTACATCTTTTGGCAATCCTTTTTTTATGGCTTGTTTTAGTCTATTAGTTGTATTTGTCTTAAATTTACTTGTAATACTGCTTATTTCAGAATTTGCTCTTTTTATGTTACTCTCGAGATATTTACTACGTTTAACTGGTGTCATTTCTGTTTGGGATAATCTCATTTCAACATCATCATAATTAGGAAGATTTGCACTATCTAAAATCCTATTAATATCTCCTCTATCTAAATCTTCATCATCATCATCATCATCAGGTGGTGCTTCAATTGCTAAAGGTCCTTCTTCCACAAAAGAATATTCTGGTGGTAAAGATTCATCTCCTCCTAGATTCCAAAAACTAGGATCCATTTCATATTTTGGTGGCGCGCCTTTAGGTATTATTTGTTTTTCTGCCTGGGGCGCTACGTAATCTTGGAGATCTAATAATCCTTCTACATCCATATCTTCATATGGATCTACTTCTGGTGCATAATCAATTTCATCTGGTTTACCCGCTGGGGCAGGACGTATTCTCATTTGCGGTCTATTCTTAGGCTTTTGTGCCTTTAACCCATCTATGATTTCATCTAGTCTAAATGATTTTGTTATCCGCTGGTCTGAAGTCTTACTCTTTATCTTCTCTTCAGTGATCTCATCATAAAGCTGATTCTTCATCCTTCCAGTCTCAGTCCGTTTCTGAGCTAATCGTTTCCAATTTGAGAGACTCATATAATATTTATATTTTTTATATTATGCGAAATATTATGCGATATTTATTTAAAAAATATTAATTATATAGATGAAAATTCCTAATTATGATTCAGCTTCTAATAATGACCGCAATTTCAAACGACTGCTACCTTATATGCCTTCAGACACTTTTCGAATGTTAATTTGTGGACCAAGCGGTTGTGGTAAAACTAACGTTCTTATGCATATGCTTTATAATCTACTCTACTATGATAAGATTTACTTGTTTTCTAAAAATCTCGAGCAACCGAAGTACAGACAACTATTAGAAACATTTCGACCCATTTCAGAAGAGGTTGGTTATGATGTCATAGAAGAGAGTAATGGTGATGTCATTCCTCTGGAAAGCCTAGACCACGATAATCAAAAAATAGTTATCTTTGATGACTTTGCTTGTGAACGAAACCAAAAACCTCTCATTGAATATTTTATTGGTGGCCGTCATAAAAATTGCAGTGTAATCTATTTAAGTCAATCTTATTATCTCACTCCCAAAGACATCAGGTTGAATTGCTCTCATTTTTGTATTTTTGACTCTCCAAGTAATGCAGAGACAGCAAGAATGTGTAAAGAAGTCAATGTACCTAAGAAGCGATTCGAGAGTGCGACTAGTGAGCCTTATAGTTTTGCGTACATTGATAAGACTAAAAAGACAATTAGAAAAAATTTCAATGAAAATATATAGGATGGATAGAATTAGTTTGCCGAGAAGATTAACACACGAAATATTTAATGTGTTTAATGAGATAAATTTTTTATTAGAGAATCTTACTAGTAAAATAGAATGTTTAAAAGAAGTTGAAAAAAAATACAACGAATCTATTTCTGATGAAATATTATTATTAATTAAAAATCTCAAAATGTTAGATTCTGATTACTTAAGAGATAAAGAAGAAGAAGAAGAAATTTAATTTAGTATATTATATATGGGTTTTAGCAATGGACAACTTGAATCAACATCAGCAACAGGAAGAGGTGAAAAAGGTGATCCTGGTTTACCTGGAATTGGATTTAGTCTAACTGATGATGGTAATTTTGATATTGATAGTAAGCGATTAACTGAAGTAGCCCTTCCTATCGATAATAATGATGCAGCAACAAAAGAGTATGTAGATAATAACCTACCAGCTATTGATTTGTCACCTTATCTGAAAAGAGATGGAACACCTTCAATGACTGGTAATTTAAATATGAATAATCATAAGATTAGTGATTTAGAAGATGCTTCTAATGATAATGATGCTGTACCTCTAAAACAATTAAAGGAGATGACAACAGATCATAGGACAAATTATCATTTGCAACCTAGTTTTACTTTTTATAAAGATTTTGGTGATAAAGCAGAATGTACTAAAGGATCTATACCTATTCCTGGGCACACTGATCATTTTGAACTATTAGAAGCGCCTCGAGAAGGGGCGCAATCTGGTTATGCTTATTCTACTGTTCGACTAGTGAACAATTTAGAAATAGATCCTAATTATTCTATCGTTTTTGAAATATTTGGATATGATGGAACAAATATAGTTACAGATGGTGATTCAGATAGGCTATTATTTACAAATGTCACTGGTAATGCAAACATAATTGATTTTAGTCATGATTGGTTTAGCAATTACGCAAAAGCTTACATAATATTTAATAGTTCTAAAAGAGATGTGAACATCCGTTTACAATTTCGATATTATGGTTCCAGTAACTCTAATTTTAAATTTCTATTTTTTAGTAGATGTGTCAAAGGAATACAAAGGACTAGTTTTGATCATAGATTATTTAATGTTAAAAGTACTGATTTTTCAGGAACAATATTAAATTTTGAACCGATCAATATGAATAATGAAAAGATAATCAATATTGGTAATTCTACAGACCCTAAAGATGCAACAACCAAAGAATATGTTGACGATGAAGACGCTAAACAGGATATTGCTATTAATGATTTATCTTCTAGAAAAGCAGATAGGTCAGAAGTATTACTCCTAAACGGAAGCCAAAACATGACTGGTAATCTTTCTATGAATGGAAATAGGATTCTTAGCTTGCCTATTCCAACTGGGCCGCAGCAACCTGTGACAAAGACTTATTTAGAAAGTCAAATTGCTTCCATACCACAGTCTGATTTAAGTCTTTATCTCAAAGTAGATGGTTCTCGTGCAATGATTGGTAATCTCAATATGAATGACAATAAAATAACAGATTTAGTTACTCAAGATGATGTCCCAATCAGTGATTACCCTAATTATGTAAAAGATTCTAAAATGGCTGTTAATAAACTTTATGTCAATGAAAACTTTTTAAAATTAAAAGATGATGACTATGACTTAAAAGGTAAACGGATAATAAATACTGAACCATATGGTGCCAATATTTTTGGTACAAATGATTTAGTCTCTAAGGCATTTGTCCAAGCAGAAATAAGTAAGCTACCTACAGATGTATTAAAATTGGATGGTTCACGCGCTATGACTGGAAGTCTCCAAATGGGTGATAATGCTATCACTGGAATTAGGAGTAGTTCAGCAGATAATGCAGCCCTAACAGTTGGTGGCGCAAAATCTACTTATCTACCACTTTTAGGAGATAGAGGTATGGAAGGAGATCTCAATATGGGGGGTAATGCAATTATAAATATAAAACCTTTTGTTGAAGATGATTCAAGTCAAGCTGCACAAAATGCTCAATCTAATTATGTTATTAACTTTGGATATTTTCACGGACAAAGAGGAGATTTAAAAAGAGAAATAAATGATGTCTCTGCAGCAGCGCTTAATAGAAAAAATCCTGATCCGATGGAAGACTCCATTGATATGGCTAATCATAGCATTATCCGCTTGAAAGATCCAAAGTCATCAGATAGCTTTCACGCTTCCACTGTTAACTATGTTAATAGGACAATTACTGATAATAACGCTGTAATTAACACTTTGATTACAGATAAAGTCAATGAATCTGAAGCACTTAATATAAAAGCAAACCGACAAGAGAATGAATTCTCTTTTGTCATGGATGATGACCTATTTAAAGAAGATGATGATGATATTACTAAAGCTGGAAAAAAAGATAGAGATTTTTATCAAATTAAACGAGAGACTTATCGATTTAAAATTAAGTATGATGATTCCATCCATTATTATAGTACACGATTAACTATTGATTTAAAATCGTTAGATTTAGGTGAGTATACATTAGCATTTGAAATGTATTATGGTAATAAAGTGGATAAAGATGAAGTGGTTGTTAACGCTGTTAGTGATACTTTGAATGTATCACGTAATAATACAAATACTTTTTCCGATCACAGTAGAACAATTATCAATTTTCGTAAATATGGAAACATTGGGATTATTGTTTTAGATATTGATTTAACTTTAAAGTATAAGAGTGGTGAAACTTATGATTTTTTCACAAACATCTTTGTAGTCGTTTATGGAGTAAGTGGTCATCAGAATGACGTTGACTCGCGAATTTGGGATAGATTCTATACCATCAGAAACAAAATCATCTATTATGAAGCACCTATTAATATGGGTAATCGATAAATAAAAGGATTAATTGATGGAAATGAAAACAGTGATGCTGTTAATGTGAAACAACTGAATGAAACAGAAGATAATATGGTAAAATATGTTAATGCAGAAATTGTAAAAGTAAATACTGAAATAGCAAAAGAAAATCCTACTATTAATGAAAATAAAAATTTTATAGAAATAATAGTAAAATATATATTAAGTAATAATTCAAAGATTTCTTTAATAAAAGATTTGTATTTTTCTGATAGTAATGAAGGTAGAACACCAAATACATATGCGTTTGTAACTACTGGTGATAACACAGGTGATTTAACTTTTTATTATGTCTTCCAGCATAGTGCAATTACTAATAATGTAATGGCTGTACATTTTGATATTAAGAATAAAAAAGGTGTATTTATTTTTGTTGATAAAAGCAAAGTAGTAATTTCAGAAAATCCTACAATAGATGAACCATCTTTAAGATCATTTAATATTCCAAATAATTCTTTAGGAAAGCAAGTCCTATTTTGGATTTGGGTAAAAGGCACAGTTATGAATATAATTTTTAGTGGAATTAGTGCTCCAATTAATGTGGGTAATTCTTTTGTAGATACTACTATAAGAAGAGTAAATGTAGAAGATAATCCTTTCACTAAAAAGAGAGGATTAATAACTAAAAATATTTATGATAATACCAGTCAAGCTTATCAGTTAATAAAAGAATTTGAAAAGAGTGAAGGAACTATTATATAAATAAATATATATATATATGGGGTTTACTAATGGACAACATGACAAACCTTCAACAACAGGAAAAGTAGAAAAGGTTAAAAAAGGAATAGGTTTAAAATTAACTCCAGACAACCATTTCCATTTACAAAACAAGAGATTAACTAACATTTCCGCTCCAATGAATGACCATGATGCAGTGACTAAGAAATTCGTCGCTGATTTATTAAAGACAAAAGCGGCTACTACATACGTTAATAACGAACTAGCTAAAAAGACTAACTCATCTGCTTTAAAGGATTACGCTTTAATTACTGATTTAGGAACCTTAGCAATCCAATTCAATGATGCATTAAAAGACAAAGTCGATTACAATGATTTAGAGACTAAGACGCAAGATAATAATTTAGCAGCTAATACGCAAAAAACATACCCGTTCATCACCGTCTATGCAGAAGAGAATGGACCACTGATTAAAGGTTCTCTCCAATGGAGTTTCGGTAATGGATGTGAGAGAAATAAGCAATATGGTTGGCCTAGTCCTGTAGACGGTAAAATAATTCGTGGCAGCATTTGTGTTTGCGCTGGCATTCATCAAGCATCTGAAGTGATCGTCGGCTTAGTTCTTAATGGTGCTGATAAAGATTTAAAAATTGCCAAACCTGTCAATGAATGGTCAAATCACACTATTTTCAGCGATCCGATTACGATAAAAGCCGGCGACAGGATCAATTTTCGAAGCAAAACATCGAATTCATCCGTAACACACGCGATGGTAAACTTATTGATCGAAATTGATATGTAATTGCAAGCTGTCTAGATAATATGCAAATGAGTTTAGGAAACGCGTTTCATCCAGACAATAAAAGCTATGGTTGACTAAAATAATTGATGACTCATGCCTACAGGGGATTCCCGGAAACGCGTTTCATCTAGACAATAAAAGCTATTGTTGCCTATTTTTTTAAACCAATAGAAAGATAGCTACAAACTAAGCTACAAACTCACGAGATAAAAATATTTCTATAATTTTGTAATCTACCTTGAAGTTTGTAATCACTAAAATAATTGATGACTCATACCTACAGGGGATTCCCGGAAACGCGTTTCATCTAGACATGGTTGACTAAAATAATTGATGACTTTTAGAAAAATTTATCTTATCCAAAGAATAGATGGATATTAAAAGTTTATCTTCTTTGATAGATGAAAGTAGAAAGTTTATTAAAATTTCTCTTCAAAAGAGGGGAAAAAAATCAATCACCTCATTTGAAAAGATTGAAGGTTTTAATTTAAAAGATTGGAAGAAAAAGTTAGCGTGTAACGGTTTTATTAGAGACCAAACTGTAAACCTACAAGGTGATCAAACTGAAAAAATATATGATGAATTAATCCAAATGGGCTATGATAGTGATCAAATTGTTTTTAATTTATAAATATAATAAAATAATATAATGGTGGCTAAAAAGAATATTTTCGATTGGAATCATATTTCAGACAAATTATCGACTGATGAAGTAGACGAACTAAAGTCTTATTATCTAAGCTATCATAGGAAATGTTGGGCTTTTAAAAAGGCTTACAAAAGATTCAAATTGTTCAAATTCATTGGTAATTCACTCTCTGTACTGACCGCTTCAGGTGGTATTGCTAGCGCTATCGCTACTGGTGGTATCAGTCTAATAGCGATTAGTACAGTGGCATTATTAGTTAAAGGCTACATGGAACACAAAGGTTTAGACTTAAAAATTCAAAATTGTACCTATGCCTATCAAAGTTACCAGCATTTGTTAATAATGATTCGAGAAGCGATGCGCTCAGGTGATCTTAACCGAGAAAGTTTAATTAATCAAATGACAAGCGTTGACAATTTTGTGATTGATAATAGCCCAATTATTGATAAATATTTAAAGATGTATGACACTGTCCACTGACTTCAGACACACGCTAGTATGCGTGAGTACGTGTTTTGAATATTAATGATAGGTGACATGCAAATATCGACCAATTAAAATTTGTCTGATGCATCAGACTACGCTAATTACGCATCGTGAGAACAATCTAAATTTTACTATATCCTACGCATCCTACGCATTTTAGGCATTTTTGAGCGTAAAATAGTATGTCTAATTTTTACGATATCTACGCTACTTACGCTACCTACGCATAACTACGCTGTTTTAGTGTATTATATCATATATTTTAGACTCAGATTTTTACGCATCTTAGTGTGGTTATGCGTAGGCGCGCCGATGATCTCGAGACTCATATTTTTACGCATCTTAGTGTGGTTATGCGTAGGTGCGCCGTATATCCCATTTCCTACACTACTACTGTAAAAAGTTACTTTTCACCTTAAATTTTCGTGAGAATTCGTTGAAAGACAGAAATTGATTATTGTAATCATCGAGGAGACAGGAAAGTTTATGAATACCGGCATGATGCCAGTTTCGAAAGTACACGGAGGCTTTGTTGATTGTTATGAATCGATTATTCCAAACAATTTGGTCCAGGACGTCTTTCTTTGTTGTAGGAACAACTTTATTCAATTCTTGCCAGTGCGAGATTATGTCTTTGTAGAAAGTTGGTAGTTTTGCATTTAAGTTCAAATATTTCAGGTCGTAATTACAACGAAAAACAAGTGTTCCACCGACACCAGATAGAAAGTGTAGTGGGATGAATTTCCATGGTTGATTGCCTTCAGAGCAGAGACGTCTCACCCAAGATATTTTTAGTGCTTTATCAAAAAGTATGAAATCAACCATGTTTAGACCACCGTTCTCTTTGCTTTTAATCAAGGTAGATTTTTTAATCTTTGAATTTTTGTACTTCCATACATAGTCAAAAATCAGTTTATTGACTTCAGTAGCGAAAGTGTCTGGCGTATTCAGCACACTGCACACGAAAGTAAGTTTAGAGATCGCTATTGTCTTCACTATATTGATTCTGCCATATATTGACATATCTCTTGACGACCAAATGTTTAGTATTTTCCTTAACGGGTCAAGTCGATCAAAAAAGTTCTTTTTGGCTGCAAGTTGTTCATCGTACGAAAAAAACACTCCAAGGGCATAAATGGGTTCCTCACTTAATCTTAGATTTAGAAGTGTATCTTCGCGATATCGTAATGATCCTAACCACAGCAACTCTGATTTAGTTGGATTTATTCGTAATCCAGAACAATTTTCGAATTGGGCAAGTAAACTAAATAAATTTTTTAGTGACTGGACATCTTTAAGAAAAACAGTAGTATCATCTGCATACTGCGTAAGTTTTAAAGTGTTCCTTTCATCGATTTCAATGCCTTTTATTTCATTTGAACGCCTTATAGCATTACCCAGAATTTCTATCCCAATAGTAAACAAGATGCCAGAGAGAGGGCAGCCTTGTCTGACACCTCTTTCCAAATTAAATTGCCTAGTAGCAAAGCCGTTGTTAAGGATGCAACTTGAAATGTCACTATACATTACATTTATCCACTGCCGTAATTGTGGACCAAAGTTGAAAGTTTCCAGGCATTTCTGAAGATAATTCCATTCAATTGAGTCAAAAGCTTTTTCGAAATCGAGAAAAATGGCTAACCCGGGGATATTTTGCGTCTTTGTGAAGGACATGATATCCGAAATAGTTCTAATACTTTCTCCGATATATCTCCCTTTGACGTAACCTGTTTGGCTTGAATGAATAATTTTAGGCAAGACTTTTTCCATTCTGATTGCAATGACTTTTGTGGCAATTTTATAATCATTGTTCAAAAGGGAGATTGGCCTCCAGTTTGATAAATATTCTAAATTTTTGTTCTTTTTTGGTATCAAGGAAATAATTCCGAGCCGTTGGGAGATGGATAAGTGACCGTATTCATATGCGTAATTAAAGCTATCCACCATAAAATGTCCAAGCACCTCCCAGAAGCATCTATAAAATTCAATTGTAAGCCCGTCAGAACCAGGTGTTTTGTTATTTTGGAACTTGTTAAGCGCATCTGCACATTCTTTCATTGTTATCAATCCTTCGCAGCGTTCTGCTTCTTCGTTGTCAAGCGTTTTAAGGTCAGCTGACTCAAAAAAGTGTTTAGAGTTATCTGTTTCAAGAGAAATATTTTTCGATTTATAGATATTCCTAAAAAAATTCTCTTCTTCCTCCAGTATTTGTTTAGCGTTACGTTGAACAGAGCCGTCTTCTTTTTTTAATGAAGTTATGTGTTTTTTTCTGTGGTTTCTTTTCTCCAAGTTGAGAAAATATTTATTGTTCTTTTCACCAAATTCATACCATCGCGTTCTGCTTCGGACTATTGTACCTTGGGTTTTTTTGGCAACTATTTTCGCAAGTTTGTTTTTTACGCGGTCTATTTCAGCTTTTGTTACTTCGTTGAAGTTTGCACGGATTTGGTCTTGAAGACAATTGAATTTTTCTAATAACTTTTTCTCTTCATCGCGCTTTTGTCTAGCTTTTCTTTTCGAGAAAAGGATGGTAGCTGCTCTTATCTCCATTTTAATCATTTCCCATAGGAGCCCTTTATCTGTTACCTCACGATATTTTGATGCAAATTCAGGTACTTTTTGAGAAATCATTTCAGTATAATCTTTGTCAGTTAACAATGAGTTGTTGAATTTCCAGAAGCCAGGACCGCGCTTAACTTCTTTTTCTTCAGAGATAATGGATAAACTTATTGCGGAATGATCAGAAAAAATATTGGGAATTATTTTGACATATTTTAGTGACGATTGCATATCTTTTGAGACTACAAAATGATCCAATCTGCACTGAATCTTCATCGACGGATTGCTCCAAGTAAAACCTTGCAGACTGGGATATATTTCTCTCCAAGTATCTATAAGATCATGAGTAATTATCATCTTATTCATTTCCTGGATGACCGCTTTCTTGAGTTCAACTGATCGGCCTCCTCGCTTATCAAGCTCAGTTAAGGCACAATTGAAATCGCCACCTAGTACTAATGTTTCATTTGCATAATTATTGAGCACAGAATTGGACAAATCTCTAAGGAAATGTATTTGTTGCGTCTGATCATTCGGTGCATAAATATTCACAAAAATAAACTTTACGTCGTCCAGAAATACTTCGCTTAAAACATATCTGCCGTTTTTATCGCGGATGATTTTATCAATAGACACATTGATCTTCGGCTTAAAAAGGATCATTACACCACGGCTGTGGCTAGAACCATGACTTTCAACAACTTTTCCCCCCCATTCAGTTTCCCAGAGCTTGATAGTTTGCGGGGACGAGTACGTTTCTTGAAGGAAAATAACATCCGCGTTTTGTTGATGCAACCATCTAAACAGCTGCCGTCGTTTGGTACTCTTGTTCAACCCTCTGACATTCAAAGACAAAATTCTATGCTCCATGTGGTAAAACTAATTTACAGTAAATGTGCTTTATCCTTTCAGTTCGCAGATTTGAATTCGTGAGATAGAAACATATGTAACGCCGCATTTAAGAAATTATAGCAGGTGAACGCATGAGTGAGTAAGTAACGCTGTCTTTCACTTAATGGTGTTGTCAAAAAAAGGTTAGCATAGAACAACAAGGACGAAACAACGAAAACTGACATGCGGATATCACATGCAGATTTACTGTATTCTACAATAAACATTACCTGTCAAAGTCGGTATTTCTTGTCCGAGACGAGATCGAAGTCCCTAAAAGTTTCAACAAAGGCAGTACTGAAAGCTTGACTCTTGATTGTTTAGCCATTGTCCATAATCCGTCCATAATGTGGAAAGGTTTTCGTTTCTGGTCCGTGATATACTATTCCTTCTATAACCAGCTTCTCGACGTTGAAAAAAGCCATCTTCTTCTCTCCTCTTGCTTGTTTTAGCTTCGGCTGTAAGGCCTTTCTTATTGCATCAACTTCTTTTGGGAAGTCATCCGCAACTCCGTATTTTGCACCTTTTGGTAGATTCTTGATGTGAGACTTTTTAAATTCTTTATCCTGAAAGAACGTTACCTTTGCGATAATGGGTCTTGGCTGTACTTGCTTTGAGGTCTTGGGGCGTGTAGGTATTCTGTGCACTCTCTCAAATTGGATGTTTTCAAGTTCATCGTTGGTTATTTGCATCTCCTTCTTCAAGAATTTTCTAAGCGTTGTCTCAGTATCACGTGGAGATTCATCGTCGGCATCTTTGACGCCGAAAAACTTGATGTTGTTGCGCCGGTTGAAGCACTCTTGCTTAATAATTCGCCGCTCTAGCTCATTTGTTTTAACAATCTCTTTGTTCGCAGCAATCAGTTCTTCGGTCGCTGCTTTGACCTGAGATTTCAAATCTCTCACCTCTGCTTGCGTAAACTCGAGACTTTGCTTCATGTTTTCTTTGTCTTCCTCGAGCAGAACTATTCTGGAACGCAGATTCTCAACTTCAGGAATAAATGACAGTACTTTGTCAAGCTTCTCCTGGATAAGGTCTAGCTTATTGTTGCAGATTGTGCAGCTGCTTTGTACGCCTTGTACATGCTCTTCATTCAGTAGCTCATCTTCCGTTTGAGAACTAGAAGCTCGTTGTCGTATGCGTTTTCTTCGCCGGTTTTCTCGGCCTTTACCATCACTTTCGGTTAGAACTTGTGGTGCTTGCTCTTTTTCCTTTATTTCGTCTGGCATTGTGGCTAAAGAAAGTTATTTGCCTTGTTGATAGCAAGAAGTTATACTTGGGAAGGCGGAGCACTCGAAACCGTGACCACCATCTTTCGTTCCCAGTCCCAGTCCCCTAAATATACATATTTCCGTTAAATGACGTGACACTTGTAAACAAACAGGAACTGGAATTGTAATTGTCCCTCTTAAATTCCAATACAGTTTTTTCTGTACAAAAGTCTATTGCACACTACACAGATATAATAAGGACCTTCCCTTATAGCTCGATTGAATTGCTGGATATAAAAGTCCAGTGAATGTGTAGAGGAACACTGTTTCTCCTTTAATTCTTTTCTCTTAGTTACTATTTGTTTTATTAGGTCCTTCTTTTCGCCAGAATCCATTATTCTATATTTCTCAGCATTTTGAACACTCAATTCTTGCTTTTTGTTCTGCTCCATAAGTCTATATTTCTCAGCATTTTTAACTTTCAATTCCTGCTTTTTATTCGGCTCCATAAGTCTGTATTTCTCAGCATTTTGAAAACTCAATTTTCGCCTTTTAGTCGGCTCCATAAGTCGGTATTTTTCGGCTTTTTCAATCCTTAAAGGCCTGTCCAAACGGGAAATGTTTGGTGACCAAACACCGTCAAACATTGTTTGGTGACCAAACATTTTACAGTTTGGCCACCTTGTTTGATCGTGTTTGATCGTGTTTGATCGTGTTTGATAAAATTTGAAAGCCATCAAACATTCGATCAAACAACTTCAAACATTTCTTTTGTTCTCATGTTTGATGGGCGATCTTTTGTTCGTTTGGACAGCCGTATCAAACATGTTTGGTGCACGCATGCGTACCACGCTTGCTTAGCGGCCTGTATCCATAGATACTGCCTCTTATTTACGTACATTGCTTGTGCAGTATTTTAAAAAATCGCGAACGAGGAAAAAGCTTTGGTGAAAGTTGCTGAAACTGAGGAGATTGAAATCGAAGAGACGCCGAGTCGTTAAGGAAAACAAAGGAAAGAAAAGACAACGAAATATATTGTAACAAAATGCATGCAGGTTCAACAAGCATCAGTATCTCGAGAAAATCGTCATGAGTTATTCGCATCATTTCGCGGTAACCTGGATTATCTTCGATCATCAGTTCCTGTACGATATCATTGTGCCCCTGGTCTTCCCTCGTCTACTTTCCCTTTTTCCATCCTCCTCTAATATGTCAAAAAGGATTATAGCCGCTATCTCTTCTTTAATTTGAACCTTTGAATCGCAGCCTGCGCAGTCGCACATTCGGCCATATTGGAATCTCGCCGTTGAGCGAGCTACGATGGGTAATTTGTGGCCCATAGTTCTTTACTTGTCGAGTTTAACCTATGTTTGATCAAACATGTTTTAACCGTTTGGCCACCCACTTCAACATCAGCATGTTTGGTCAGCAAACAATGTTTGATGATGTTTGGTCGTCAAACATTTCTCGTTTGGACAGGCTTTAAGGCTTTCTTTTGACTAGATTCTTTTGACTAGATTACTTTGCAGCGCAATTATCTAAACAAGCTCGCTTTTTCGCTGGTTCCATTGCAGCATAGTTTTCTCTTCGTTGTTTGGCAAGTTTCTGCTTCTGTTTCACTGACATGTGTCTTCTGATAATTTTCTGGCGATCTTTTTCTACCAGGTCACAACTGCATTTGATAAACTG
This sequence comes from Micromussa lordhowensis, assembly GCA_964020085.1. Lineage (NCBI taxonomy): Eukaryota > Metazoa > Cnidaria > Anthozoa > Scleractinia > Lobophylliidae > Micromussa > Micromussa lordhowensis. The sequence continues at coordinate 14,329,340 of OZ026600.1, forward strand.
CATTTCATACGTTTTTGCCTCTAATCTCTTTTTACCTCTTAGCATTCTGACAAGAAGTTCGATTGCACTGGTTACACTTTCGACAATTTCATAAACATAACCTTTCGACTCTTCATTGTCAAGTCCAAATATAGCGTAACTTTTTTTCCCCATTATATTGCCTCTTTTAAAAATGCAGCAAACATAGCACTTTGACTGAGACGTGGACATCAAAAAACCGGTATTGTGTTCTCTGAAACGTGCTTCGATGTTGGCAGCGTCTATTGCAAGAGAAGTTGGAAGGTCAGAGACCATGCAATGTTCTTTCACCATCATGTTCTCGTGTAGCTGGTTACTATTCTCAATTATGGCATCCAATGTATTTTCATTCCAATAACGAATTTTCTTTAAGATTGAGAAAAATATTGCATAGAAACAAATAAAACAACACCGTGTGTACGAGCAAAGCAACGTATCACTTTCTAGTGAACTATCTGAAATTAATTCATTTCTTTTTAAATTCTCACTATTTACTGGAGTGGCTTCGGGTGTCGTTGGACCAACACTTCCAGTCACATCTGTTGATATCTGAACACCCCTTAATTCATAAACTGCATCTATAATTCCAACGTATAAGTTTTCAAAATACTCCACTAGTTTGTCAAGAGATGCTATCTCTACTAGCACACAGCGTTCCACAGGGATCAAACATTCCTTCAGAATCACGGCTATGAGAGTCAAAAACTTTAAACGTGCCATTGCTTTTTATAAGAATAGCTACCGTACAAGTCGTTATTGTGAGAATAAAAGATGTAAAATTTTCTCTAAGCAATAATTCAAACGCTTCAATCAAGGGTAGACAGTGAGCTTCTATTGTACAGTCATTACAATTGTACATATTTCCAAAGTAGCTGTCACTATATTTTAAGCGATACATAGTATCCCTTAGACACAATACTTCAGGCATTTCCGTCAACATTAATAAATCCTGTCCTGCCGACTGTGATAGCCGTGTGTATAACTCATTACCAACATTCATTATTTCTTTAAGATCTGAGGATGATCTTATTGAATACATGAAGTCAAATAATATTGCTATCAAGCTCATTGCCACACATTGTTTTCCCGCATTTGAACCGAAAACAAAATTACTTCCATGACTATATGGAGCATGAATGGTTCTGGAAGGATCTACAACAAACGGACCAGGATTTGTCTCTATATCCCCAGAAAGACTGCTGGCAATGTTGTTTATTTTGTGATTTAAGCTCTTGTACACCATTTTATCCCCTAATGACACTTTAGAACTACTTCTCAAGGGGTATTTCTTAATCATTCTAAACTCGTTGACTTCTGTTACGCGCTCGCCATTAGGAAAGACAACTGTTTTGCGAAGAAAAGGTGCTCGGACGATTTGATAAACGTTTGAGGACTTGGGGACGTTTTTTGATACATAATTTCGAATCTTTTCCTTAGTTTTCTCTTTTTCAAAAACCGTTTTAACTGTTTCACAGGCACCCTACTCGGCTCTGTACAGCGTCGTCCTTTACAGTTCCTTCGGCTGTAGACACTACTAATAAACAATGCAAACCGAGATCGACAAGAAGTTTCTTTTATTATCTCCATTAGACGTATCTGGGTTGGATAACTTCACGTCCTCACTGCACACTCGCTGATGCAGTAGTCACTTGAATACTGTTCAATGTATTTCAGTTTATCACAACTTCAGTCATTCACTTTTGTTAAGCTTTGTTTGCTTTTGTTTGCTTTTGTTTCTTTTCGTTTCAACTTCAGTCGTTTTTTATGTTAGGACGAACAGGGTGACTCTTCACCCATAAACTCGTAGATCAGCTATGTAATCTTGGACCCTAAAGAAACAAAAGAAAAAAAAAAAACAAATAAAACCAAAGCTATCTGAGAGCCATTTTATTCTATTTCTTACTGTTTCCGAAATAACAAGTACGTACTAGCACAGGTGACAATATTTCAGGCCGTAGAACCCTAGGAACCTACACGCTTGCACAGACTTGGGAGCGCGATACGATAAACCGTCTCTCTGTTTATCCCCAAAAATTTTGCTTCCGTAACTGAACGTTTCTCTTCTTGCCGAACATTTAAGCTTTGCATGACTTGTTAAAAATCTTGAGATCAATAAAAAATTTACTGCGAAAAGCATTCCACAACTACACGGTAAAGATACTCAGTCTTTGGCAAATTCTTTTCGTACAAGCGTTTCCAAAATAAACGCCAGAACATCTACCTTCCCATAACATCAATCAAGGTGCGCTTTGCGTTATTATATGCTTACCCATGAGAGCATGAGATAAGCGCGAGGGAAAATTCATTGATTAAATATGCTGGAGAAGGGCTTGGCTGGAGAAAGACAAAGTCTTCCAAAGATGAAATGCATTTGACCAGGAAATTATCAGGTAGCAATGTTGCGAGAAAAGTTGAAGAAAAATGTTGCCCGTATTACTGGACCTTAAATTCATTACGTTTGTTGATTTAAATACTTAAATAGTTCTGATCTAGTGGCCACAAACAGTTCAGTATGTATCCAGCGAAGGTCGAAATTGAATCGATAGAAGAGTACTCTGAAGCCAAGACCTATAAGACTAAGCCAGAATTAAGGAACAGCAAAATCCTGACTATTTTCATTCATCAGAGCGGAAATAATAATAAACCATGACGACGACGGCAACGGAAACGTCAACAAACAAAAGGTTTAATGAGCAAAATAATAGCTATGAACGTGCATTATAAATCTTTGCACATTTTTCTGCCGTCCTCTGCAAAACAACAACTGAACGTGAAATGACCAAGTTCTGCGTCGTCTACGGAACGTGGACGACCACGACTAATTTTTCGTATTTCCATCTGGATTTGAACACCGTCGTTGCATATTTAGTTTTTAGAGCCATTGGTGTACCGAACAGATCTAGACGAATTTCGCTGGTAAAATATAAATTCATTTTTTTCTAGGCATCGTCCTCGGCGTCGATGTTGTCGTTGCTTATTAAACCGACACGCGAGTGCAAAGCTGATATGTTTTCTTCCAGCTTAGAATACTTGATGTAACACAAGTATTCGTTTAAAAAGAATTGGCCTTTATGTTAAAACATTACCAGTAAAAGTGAAACTGAGATGTTTAGCATGAATTTTAAAGGCAAATGTTCCATTAAGCTTGTGAGCCTACCGAAACTAGAACTGTTATGCAACGTGTCATAAAAGGTTACCAAATGAAGTTCACTTGGAGACGTCGCTTGCTAATTATGCTAACCATAAAGCAAAGAAATCAAATAATCCACAGAACAATAGTGGACTTTGCCAATGTGTCATATCTGAACTTAAGCCGTTAACATACAGATAAAATGACTTCAACAACAGACAACTATTTTCATAGGCGTCACAGAACGCACTCCTAATCTTTAATTACTGCTATTTTTGCGGGCGAGCAACAGCGAGCCCGCAGACTAATCTTGACGTCGGTGGTCAGCGGCATGTTTTAAAAGCGTACAGTGTTAGAGCCGACTTGAAGCAAAATGTGGGCACATTCTTGCCATTCCTTTGTTCTTCCAACTGGAATGAATGGTATGTGAGGAAACGGCGGCAGAGCAAAGGCCCTGGGGTTGAATTCAAGGTCCATGGCATGGGTCATGATTTTCCGAAGCACATATCACGTCTAGCGTTTTCTCGTACAAGCAACGACGAACAGAGAGGCTACCTTGTCTTCTGACTGAAGCTTTCCTACGCTTATATTTAAAGTCAACCCAAAAACTGGAATTTCGCGAAAGACCGCTCTTTTTCTATCATCGGCGCATCAGAAAAAATTGCAAAACCTCTAAGTACACCATTTAAGCTTTCTAAGGGATTTTGAATTTTGGAAATCCGTTCAGTATTCGCTGAGTTACAATTGCTTTCTTTTTGAACCACTCGCTCGCGTTCATGTCCGCGATGGAATTTAATTACGCAGACAATTGGAATTTCGCGATAATTTACTGCTCTTCTTCTATTGTCGACGCATCGGAAAAACTGGCTCAATCTTTTACTTTACAATGTAACCTTTCTAAGGAACTCTGAATTTTTGAAATCCGTTCAGTATTTCCTGAGAAAAAAATTTTTATTCTGTATTAAACTACTCGCTTGCGTAAATGTCAGACAGCTGAAATTTCGCGAAAGTGTACTGCTCTTTTTCTATCTTTGGCGCATCCCAAAAAATTAAGTACACAATTTAAGCTTTCTAAGGAACTTTGAATTTTCGAAATCCGTTCAGTATTTCGTGAGAAAAATTGTTTTACTCTGTAACTACTGGATGTACCCTGGGTGCCAGAGTTTTTTCTTGCACTGTTTCCGGTGTCGGTCATGTCTCTATTGCAACCCCCGGGGTTGTACTCGCTTGCGTGATGCATAGTCCATGGTGAATGTCACGAAGTGAATAGACAACGAGTTTACTGTTCTTTTTCTATCACCAACATGAACAAAAAAAGTAAGTTTACTTAACGCATCAAGAAATAGTTAGTTTTTGACAGTGACCTTGTACTTGTACACGTGTTCCTGTTATTTAGTTTTGAACATTTGTTACTGTTTTGACTTCTCTAAGTAATTGCGTTTATTTTCAATAACATTTTCATTTTTAAGTGCGTCTTCTTTGCGTCCACGCCATTTGGGCGTTCAGCTAAGTTTTGGTTCTTGTCCTCCCTCCGAGAGTTTTTCGGTGGTTTTCTTATCTCCCTCTAAGACCCACTTTTCCAAATTCCTATTCCATTGGCCACCAGTAAAATTCAAAAATAACTATTTCTTTATTTCAATTTCGACCTGGTTTGCTCTGTTGACAGTAGTCCTAACAACAACAACAACAACAACAACAATAATAATAAAAATACTGAATAATTTTAAACGACAACAACGATTAATTATAAATAAATCAACAGCAGAACCCACAGCCCCGCGCTTCCATCCCTCGCTTAACCCACGCTATACTCAATGTCTGTTCCATCTCGCAACAGACTACCGCCCGCACTTCCTAACTATTGGTTACTGCTAGTTAGATAGTTTTTACGTTTAGAGCGTTACGCTTTTGCAGAAAATGACGGTCAAATCGGGGGCATCAAAAATTGTAGGGTAGAGTTTTTCCTCCGTATCATTCATTTGCCTTTTAAGTAATGGAATATACTCATTGTAGCCCATCATTTGTGTCAACCAAAGCATCGCTTCATTCCACATTTTGTATTGTGTAACAACTTTGGCAGGAAAATTTAAAACGTCTTGCCTCTGAGAATTGTAGCAAACTTTCCACAAATAAAATTATATAACATCGTTGTGCGTAATGAATGATTTGCCAGTAATCGGATATCATGCTATGCTATACAACTGCAATCAATGCCCACACCGCCGAAATTAGGAAGCCGTATTTTCGATAAATGAAAACAGACATGCAATAAAGCATAAGTTAAAATACGAAATTACGAAGGATACAAAGATGGATTTTCGATACATGCAAACAGACCACGCGCGATTCTCAAAACAAGCTATAAAAGAAAAAAACCTACCTTGGCAACTGAAAGCTGAGGAAATCAAAAACAAGTATCCAAAAACCGATCAATGCTACGCAAAAGCAAAGTGGCCAACACGAAGAAGGCTCAAAATCCACTCGCACAAGCCAACTACTAGCACTTAATCTTCTCATGAACAGGAACAAGTGCTCAGTCATCTCGCTAAAATTCCTTTTGATCGGATCAAGTGATTTGGAAGACAAACAAAGTTTTGCTGCAAACTTAATGTGTGCAGCTTCGCACACACAATAACGCTATTAACAACAGCTTTCTTTCTTAAAATTCACGATTAAATTTAATTCTTTTTTCTCAACTAGTCATACGTGTCTATGGGCGTAGCCAGGATTTTTCAAAGCGGGGGGGGGGGGGGGGAGGGGGGGTCACACTGAGTCATACAGAGGGTACTCACCAGATTGTCACCTGAATAATTTAGGTTGTTTGCTTACAAAAAGGCTTACAAAGAGGGGGTAACGGGCACCCCAGGACCCCCCTGGCTTCGCCCTTGGATATGTTATCCCCCCAAGAATTTTGCTTCTGTGACCGAACGTTTCTCTCCTTGCCGAATACTTAAACTTTAAATGACTTATTAAATATCTTGCGATCAATGAAAAATTCACGGCGAAAAGCATTTCACCACTACTCGGTAAAGATTCTCAAAAAGCATTTTATCGGCGACATTCCGATCTAGCCTTTGGCAATTCTCTTTGTACAAGCGTTTCCGAAAATTATAAAAAAAAAAACACCAGAACATCTACCTTCACGTTTCTTGTCTGCAAGCAGTCTTGCCGATCCTCTAATAACTGTAGACACAAAATCACCTGCTCAATCTGTACCTCAGCAACTGACAACAACAACTACACACGAACTGTAAGTATAGGTAATCATACGGTTTCGAGTTCAAATTGAACGAGAAAAACCGTATGATTACTTATTAATAATACAAACATGAAAAAATTCGCGCGGAAAAAGTGCCGGAGGACGTTTCTTGAAGCCATTTTTTTCGCATTCGAGAAAACTTTTTTCAGAGTTTCGGTACAAAATTTTTGTCATTGCTTTACATGATATCATTGGCATACAAAATTTCTCATTGTCTTTCAGCAAAACATAATCCAGAATTTTGATGTGTAATTTGCACTGGTGTTACACTTTTTGCACCGGTGTTACACTTTTTGCACTGGTGTTACACTTGAACTGCACTGCTCTCAGCCAATCAGAATCGAGTAATTTTTTCATGTGTATTATTAAGCCTCTTATTGCACGTTCTGAAATCTTCGATTGCACCATCAGTAATCTCCGATGACGTAATGGTCTTAACCTGGAACTTTCTTCGGGATATGTACATGTATGGGCATAATTAAGCGATACGATAATAACGCTATAAACAACAACTTTCTTTCTTAAAAGTCACGATTAAATTTAATTGTTTTTTTTCCATAAGTAAAGGGCACTTAAGTCACATAATTCAAGAATTACGTTATCCACGGCTATTTTTAGTATCGGGGTTATTTCGCCACCAATGATACACGATCCTCCTATATTCAAGATGCTGCCCAAGAGAAACTAGCAACGTCGACACATTCTATGGAAACGTATTCATTCCTCGGGTTTGAAACGAGAGCTTCCATAACATAAAAAAGCAAAATATATTTTCTACCAAATAAACAGTAAATATTCATAAGATTTTCAATACATTAATCTTTCAACAGCTCAGTGGCGAATAAACATTACAGGTTGCGTGATCCAAATTCCCGGCCGCGACTAGACTTTGGTCGAGCGGAGTTGTCTGTGTCCGCTCACCGACAAAACTACGAAAAAAAAACGTGCAGATTAAGAACCGTGCTCGTTACAATTTTTGCATGAAAATTTAAAACGTCTTGGCTCTGAGAATTGTAGCAAACTTTCCGCAATACATCGTTGTCCGTAATTTGCGTCACCCGCATCATCCATGTACACCCAGAACTGATCCTTGAACGCGATATGGCATCGAAATGGTTATGAAAGCACATCCTCGTTGAACCGAGATTCGCATACTAACTAAGTCTAGAAAAAGGCAACAACAGGATGCCTGTAAAAACTGTTCAAGTGTATTTCTAACAAAGCAAGTACAACGCAAGTGCAATACATTGGCGACAATAGACCCACAATAGAGTCTTTTCAGTTTCTGAGAGTTTCTGACAATCCCTAACATGTCTGACATGTCTCGCTTAGAAGTTAGTGCTGCTTTCATATCAGTCACTTCAAGTTGATAAAAATGTTGGCTAACGAGATATTGGATTGGAAAAGTACTTTCTTTTCGTTCTTAGAGCAACCTGCTCCGAACATTCAGGTCGATAAATTTTAGCTTGCGAAATCCTTCTACCACAAGCCCAGTCGAGTCTTGATATGTTCGCTTGCAATTGTGTAAGAAAAATAACTCCCGATATGGACACCTGAAGGAATGACGAAAGAAAGCTATCAATAAACAATGCATCAAAAATCAATGTTATCAAAGCCCACACGAAATTAGGAAGCAGAATTTTCGATAAATGAAAACAGACATGCAATAAAGCATAACTGTTAAACGAGGAAATTACGAAGGATACGAAGATGGATTTTCGATAAATGCAAACAGACCACGCGCGATTCTCAAAACGAGCTGTAAAAGAAAAAAACCTACCTTGGCAACTGAAAGCTGGGGAAATAAAAAAAGAAGTATGAAAAAACCGATCAATGGCACACAAAAGCGAAGTGGCCGACACGAAGAAGGCTCAAAATCCACTCGCACAAGCCTACTAGCACTTAATCTTCTCATGTACAGGAACAAGTGCTCAGTCATCTCGCTAAAATTCCTTTTGATCGGATCAAGTGATTTGGAAGACAAACAAAGTTTTGCTGCAAACTTAATGTGTGCAGCTTCGCACACACAATAACGCTATTAACAACAGCTTTCTTTCTTAAAATTCACGATTAAATTTAATTCTTTTTTCTCAACTAGTCATATGAGCCACATATTTTAAGAATATGTTATCCGCCAAGAATTTTACTTCTGTGACCGAACGTTTCTTTCCTTGCCGAATACTTAACTTTAAATGACTTATTAAATATCCTGCGATCAATAAAAAATTCACGGCGAAAATCATTTCACCACTACTCGGGAAAGATTCTCAAAAGGCGTTTTATCGGCGACATTCCGATCTAGCCTTTGGCAGTTCTCTTTGTACAAGCGTTTCCGAAAATTATATATAAAAAAAAACCCAGAACATCTACCTTCACGTTTCCTGTCTGTAAGCAGTCTTGCCGATCCTCTAATAACTGTAGACACAAAATCACCTGCTCAATCTGTAGCTCAACAACTGACAACAACAACTACACACGAACTGTAAAGCCTCTTATTGCACATTCTGAAATCTTCGATTGCACCATCATCAGTAATCTCCGATGACGTAATGGTCTTAATCTGGAACTTTCTTCGGTGTCTGATCTGGCCGAGCGGAAGTTTGGTTCAGATCGCCGACAAAACAACAAAAACAAGAAGTTTAAAAAAACTTAAAACCGCGCTCTTTTAATTCTTTTGCTACGTAAATTTAGCAACAACGTTTTGCGAGTAAACATCACCCGGTAGAGATTGCGTGATTGAAAGTTGGCTCAGGGCCTGGAATTAAGAGATTTTATTTCACATTCTTTCCATAGCGCGGTTGCGTTATTGGTAATCGGAGATTTTTGTTTACCTGGCTCGAAGGAGCAAAGGATTGACCTTTCAAACGAATATATATTTGCATATGTTCAAAGGGTTTTGAAGAGCGCCAAGGTTTTATTTTTTCCCCAGAAAACTCCACCATTGCTTCTGGCGAAGTAAACACGATCTCATTTATCACCGTAAGGGCATTCCAGTAAATACGATCTTATTTATCACCGTCAGCGCATTCCATGGCTGACGCCAGACGTAATACCTTCTTTAGCGCATTGAATATTCCCTTCGAAAGTGAACATGCAAGGAAAACGAAAATACAGCTTAGGATAATTTCAGCCTTAGTAGCCAGTAACAGGTCCCAAATTACATTCTTTATCCTTGCATATGTCCTGACGTCCATCTCTGAGGCTCAATTTTGACCAAATACACATTTCTCGTGGCGGCCATTTTCTTTGTGAATAGTTAATTCGCTAACTTAACAAAACTCTCCTCAGGGGGATATGACGAAAAGAGCTGAGAAATGGCCTGTAATTGGCTGATGATGACATCATCCGCGGAGGTATAAGTCTGCTCACCGCCAAAACTACGAAAAAAAAAATAAACCGCTTGCCGAGCAAGAACCGCTCAGCATACGGCTGCGCGGTTAAAAAAACAACGAGTAGATTATGAACCGCGCGTCGGCCCCAGGCCGCGCGGTTAACTAATAAACCGCTAGCCGAGCAAGAACCGCTCAGCCTACGGCTGCGCGGTTAAAAATAAACCGAAGGCAGAACATGACCCGCGCACGCCTACGGCTGCGCGGTTAACAATTTTCGACAATTTAATATTGTCTCATATTATGGTCGCAGCATCGAAGCTCAGATTACACAGAACCAATCACCAATAATTTATTTTAAACTGTTGAGATCATAAAGCTTAAAATAAACTGCAAAACCAGTACTAAACAACTGGGGATTTGCATTCTATTTTATTTGGCTGGTGTAGACTTGAATGCTCGAATGAGTTTATTCCAGAGAGATTCGGACCAAAGATTCGTTACAAGGATCTGGTTAGACTATGAAAACAAAACTAGCGTAAATGAAACGAAGAAAAATGGAAATACTTAGCGACAAAATACTTACAGGATTTGAAGGCTCGAAGGAAACGTGAAAAACTTTAGGCCATGTGAAACGAACAGAACTCGACTAGAACTTTTACCTCAAGATTTTTTGAGCGAGCACATGGCGCAGACCATAATATAAATGACGTAATTCTTCTACCAGTCCCGCGCGGGCTAAAGACTTAATAGATACAGGAAGAACGTTTTGTAACCTACATTCCGGCCCCTAAAATCGTGGGCAATAGCATGGGATTTTAAAAGAAACTTGACTGAAACAAAACGTTATATCTAACAGTTCTCCAAAACATATACAAAGTTCAGATCACAGTTCAGTTCAGTAATGCTTCATGCCCTCTGACATCTCCACTGACTCCAGGAGGACAATCTTATCGACAGGGCGATCATACTGCGAGGTTCTGGTCTTCACTGTTACACTCCTCACATGCTCATCCGTGCTGTTCTTGCGTACACTGGTAATCCGACCAAGAGGCCAAGAAGATCTTGGAACTCTATCGTCAACCACAAGTACTATGTCGTCAACAGCGAAGTTCCTCGATGGATAAACCCATTTTTGCCTCTCTTGCAACTGCGGCAAGTACTCTCTAATCCATCTCCGCCAAAATACATCGGCCAAATATTGGACCTGGCGCCACCTTCTCCGGGAGTAGCCATCCTCTTTCCTGAACACGCCTGGAGGAAGTTTTGGGCCTGCCCGTAGCAACAGCAAATGACTCGGCGTAAGAGCTTCAGAATCCGACGGGTCATCTGACGACTTCGTTATAGGACGCCCATTAACAATTGACTCTACTTCACACATGAGGGTAGTTAAGCCCTCATCATCCAGCGGCTGTTCCTTCATAAGCGCAACGAGAATCTTTCTGACAGTTCTAATACATCGCTCCCACACGCCACCGAAATGGGACCCTGATGGTGGATTAAACAACCACCTGATATTTCTTTGCAAGAGGAACTCATGGATCTGACTCTCATTCCAATCAGAGATAGCTTCTTGGAGTTCCTTGCTTCCGCCCACAAAATTTGAACCATTGTCTGACCTCATTACTTCGGGGATACCTCGCCTTGCGATGAAGCGACGCAGGGAGTTCAGGAACGAATCAGTGTCCATACTCTGGGCGACTTCCAAGTGTATGGCTCTGGTCGCCAAGCACGTGAACAAGACTCCATAACGCTTAACTTGACTTCTGGCCCTCTTGACCCAAAACGGACCAAAACAATCAACGCCCACAAAACTGAACGGGGGTTTGTTAGGTGTGACTCTGTCAGCAGGAAGGTCGGCCATCTTCTGAGCTCCAAACGGAGCCTGTCTTCGCCTACAGCTGAAACAACGATTTACAACTCTTCTCACTGCAACTCTTGCTTTGATAATCCAGAAACTCTTTCTGATCAAAGACAGCACATATTCTTGACCAGAATGTCCAGAAAGCAAATGGTTATGTCTGACAATCAGATCTACAACATGATGCTTCTTTGGCAGTATTACAGGGTGTCTTTGTTCTTGTTCAATTGGTGCATGCCTCAATCTTCCCCCAACACACAACAGGCCATCGCGCAGCTCAGGATCCAACTTGGCGATCGAGCTTGATTTCTTGACTGAACGTGCGCTCCTGGCTCGGACTGATTTCTTGAGCTCAACTTCTGAAGATTCTTTTCTCTGCAGACACACCAACTCTTCTCTAAAGCATTGCCTTTGTACGTACTTCAAGACTTCTATCTCAGCAGAGTGCATTTCTTCTACACTGATGGGACTGGGTATTCCGGAGGTGAGTACTTTAGCTGTGCCTTCCTTCCGCCTGCTACACTCGCGCAGAAGATTAGAACGGTAACGCAAGATCCATGCCATCAACTTCTTAAGCCTATACCACGAGGAACAGGACTGCACCATTTGGTTTAAGAAGTCAGCTTCAACTGTAGACGCTACTGAGAAAGTTTTCCTTTCCCCTTTTACCTCAGGATCATCTTCCTTTATTTCCACAGAAATTTCAGGTTGCTTAGGCCAGCGGTCCTCTGATTCCCACAAAAAGGCAGGGCCATTAGTCCAGCGGTTTTTTCGGATGAGCTCTTCAGCTGAAAGTCCTCTAGACGCATCGTCAGCTGGGTTAGAACGTGTGTCAACATAGTTCCACTGATCTGGTCGCGATCCTTCATGGATTGTTGTAATTCTGTTCGCGACGAAAGTCTGAAATCTCTTCTCTTTGTTCCCAATGTAGCTCAACACACAGGTGCTGTCGGTCCAAAAGAACTCTTCATCCACCGCGACATCCAACTCATGTTGCATCATCCTATTTAATCTGGTGGCAACCACAGCAGCTGAAAGCTCCAGACGAGGAATAGTAACCGACTTGTGGGGTGTTTGCCTCGACTTCCCCATCAAAAAGGCACAATGGACATTTCTAGCTTCATTGACGACTCGAAGATAAGTAACAGCACCATATCCTTCACCTGATGCATCTGAGAAATTGTGAAGTTGGCTAGACACTATGCGGCCAAAGTTCTTGGGCCTTAAACAACGTTCGACGGTGAACTGTTCAAGCTTAGGAAGTTCCTGCAACCAATCTTGCCAACGGTCCAAATCTTCAAGGGGAATTCTATCATCCCAGTCCAATCCTTTTCGGCACAGATCACGAAGAATTGCTTTCGCAGGCAGAATTAATGGGGCGATAAACCCCAGAGGGTCATAAATTGAGCTTATGACAGAAAGAATACCCCTCCTCGTCGGGGGTCGGTCCTTCACAACAATCCTGAAACGGAAGTTATCTGACTGGACATCCCACTGAATGCCGAGGGCACGCTCAACAGGCAAGTACTCGAGGTCGAGCTCTTTGACGGATCCGGCTCTCTCAGATACCGGGACTGACTGGATGACATCATAGGCATTTGAAATCCATTTCGTTAAGCGGAAACCTCCTTTGGCTAGCAACTGACGTAGCTGATTGACCAGTCGACTTGCTTGTTGATTATCTTCTACAGACTTCAAACAGTCATCAACATAGAAATTTCTTCTAACTGTCTGAATGATGTCCTTGTCAAAATGTTTCACATTGTCATCAGCCGTTTTCTGCAATGCATAATTTGCGCAACTGGGGGATGAAACTCCTCCAAAAAGGTGAACTAGCATCTGAAATTCTTCTGGTTCTTTGTCCATGTCACCACTCGGCCACCACAGGAAACGGAGGTACTTGCTATCCTCCGTTGGTACGCGTACTTGATAAAACATCTTCTCGATGTCAGCCATAATAGCTATGGGCTGTTCTCTAAATCTCGTTAGGACTCCGGTGAGTGAGTTGGTTAAATCGGGTCCCTGCAAAATCTGTTGATTGAGCGAGACATTCTGGAACTTTGCAGCACAGTCAAAGACCACCCTGACCTTGTCGGGTTTTTGTGGATGAACAACGGGGTGATGAGGTAAATACCATGCGGGTGAACCCTCTTGCTGATCTTCAGGAACTTTCTGTGCATGTCCTTTGTCAAACAAGTCATCCATAAACAAAGAATACTTCCGGTGTAACTCTGGATCGTTCAGCAGCCTCTTCTTCAGCGACCCAAGGCGACGTTCAGCGACTAGCTTGTTGTTGGGTAGATCTGGAGGGTTGACCTTCCAAGGAAGTGCAATTTCGTAATGACCATCGTGAAGCTCAGCAGACTCCTCCATTATGGCAAGGGCTTTCTTATCATCTTGTGACAATCCTTTCTCAATGCTGAACTGCGAATCATTAAATTCCATTTCACAGAAACGTGCAAACTGCTGGTCCAAAACAGCACGAGACTGGATACGGTTTGTAGTACGGCCTGACTTACTCGGCCTACCAAGTGGGCCATTGATGGTCCAACCTAGCAGTGTTCGCACAGCATATGGACCACCGTCTTCACTTCTCTGCACTTCATGAGGTTCAAGAAGTTTGGGCACATCACTGCCTATGAGCAATTCGATGTCGGCATCGATGCAAGGTAAGTTGATATCTTTCAGGTAGAACCACCTTTCCACATCACTTTGAACAGGGATGTCATCAACGGTGACTGGGAGCTTGGCTCGCGAGAAAACATTTGACAGTTCAACGACATTACGTCCTTGCAGATCAGAAACTTCTAAATTGACCACCAGACTTTCACTCTTAACATTATCACTATCCATGGTAGTTAAAGACAGCATCGCTTTTCTACCTGTTGCACCCAGCCGTTCTATCAACTTGTCAGTGCAAAATGTAGTGTTCGACCCTGGATCCAGAAACGCATAGGTTTGAACCATCTTCTCCTTTCCCTCAGCTCTGACATTAACTGGAACTATGGCAAGTCCTGTAGCTGATGCTCCGGCCCCAGTCGCACTACACACTCCTTCACGTGCAACCACTTCGGTGAAACAGCTTCGTGCTTGGCCAGATTGGTTCTCACTCTCCGTGTTGCTTGACTGGGTCTCAGATACTGATGGAGGTTCTGTTTTGACTGGTTTGTCATTCTTTGGGTGTAAGAATGTAGAATGTTTCCGATGACCTATCTTACATCCAACAATCTGGCAGAAGCTCTGCTTGGGGCACGACATTGCCATGTGTCCCGCCAGAAGACAATTATCGCACAGTCCTCTACTACGCACAAAACTAATTCGCTCATCAACCGACTTTTCTCTGAATAGCTGGCAGCGTGACAGCCAATGACTCTCTTTACACAATGGGCACTTAAGATTTGACTTGTTTGGCACATGTCCAGTGTTGCTCTTAGGTGGGTCAGTAGTACCTTCCGGGGTAGTTCCTTGTGTCGTGAAAGCAGAACCTTTGTGCTCCTTTAATGGTGTTCTGTGTCTTCTTTTGGAACCGGTGCCCACAGCATTGTTCTTGTCATCACTTGAATGGATGTTCCCAAACACTGGGTGGTTGGCGACTCTGGCCTTTGCTTCAACAAATTCTGCAATATCTTCGATAGTGACTTCCCTTTTCAGATCCTCGGTGATGTGATCAGCCTTTTCTCTCCATCTCTGTCTAAGCCAAAGTGGCAACCTTCCAATGATCCTTTGGAGAGTGTCAGGGTTTTCGATTTTGTTGAGGTATCCAATTTCCTTCAGGGAGTTCTTACAACTTGTAAGTAGAACAGAGTACCTTTGCAAAGCAGGACCATCATCTGACTTAATCTGAGGAGTTTTCGTAACTCGATCAATGAAAGCAGTTGCTATTTTGTAGCTTTGACCATATCTATCTTTAAGGAGTGCTCTTGCAGTCTTGTAGCCTTCTTTGGGATCCATTGATAAACAGCTTTGCATTAACTCCTTCGCTTCTCCTGACGTATATTGAACGAGATAGTACAAGCGTGAGTTTGGACTGTTTGTCTTTGACTCTATTAGATTTTCAAAGGCTCGCACAAAGTCGGAGTATTCTACAGGATCACCTGAAAACACAGAGATTTCGGGCTGTGGCAATGTCATGGCTAATGTTTGAAGCTGGTGCTGTTTCAGTAATTCCTGAAGCTGTTGATTTTGTTGTTGCTGCATCTTCTGGACTTCAATCATGTGACTGACATTCTTGTCACTCACATCTAGGTGTTGTTCAAATAATCCACCTTCAACACTTTCACCATTAATCGCAGAGGGGGAGCATTTGTAACCTTTCCATACAGGGGCGTCTGGGTTTAGAGGACTGCATTTAACCTCTTGATTTTCCTCTGTCTGATGAACTTGAACTTCCACAGTTTCCCTTTCTTCGACTTGACCTGGAGTGGAAGTTGAGAATTGACCTGCCAGCGTCAGTGTATGACTGTCTTGGCATTCAGGGATATCCACTGTGCTCTCTTTCTTTGTTTCATGTGAAGTCAGTAATTGACTTGACGGTGTTAACGGACGTTGCTCCTCACAATAACTGTACACCCTTTCTTCTGCCTTGGCCTTTGCTAATTCAGTTTCCAGCTCGAAATTCTCTTTCTTCTGCTTTAACAACAGCTCTTCTAACTGAATGTTCTGCCGTGTCTTTAATGCAGCTGCTTCCACTGACAAGGCAGCTTTCTTAGCAGACGCTCTCAGCCTTGCACTTGAGGCGGTGCTTGACTGTGAGAGACTGGAACTAGCGCTAGATTTAGACTTACGCCTCCTAGAACTCGCAGCAGACTTTGATGAACAAATATTACTGATAGAATCTTCTGGATGAAGACTGATGGCAGGATCTAATTCTTCTTGGAGCTTAAACTGAGCTGATTGTAACCAGGCATCAAATGACTGAAACACCGCAGTTCCCATACGCTTCACTGATTCAAAATACTCGATCGAGTCCCGAATGGCACTTTCATTAGTCAACTCGGCGTGATACTTATCATGTGCTTCGTTAAAATTTCTCATAGCTAATTCTAAATCAAGAAACTTCGATCTAACCTGGTCAACATTGTCAGAGTTCTTCATTAGCTCAAGTAATTCGCGCTGTCTTCTGGTGACGGCCGCCTTTGAACCGGATCTGCTACGCTTTAAGCGAAGAATTCTCTCGTGAACGGCTCCATCGACGTCGACAGTTTTGGGTTTCGACCCACGTAAATCCATCTTGCTCCACAATCGATCCACAAGCGAAGAAACAAATTATCGATGACACAAATCAATCAAAGAAAGGATAATTCCATGGCACAATCGACGAAATCCAAGACGATAACCAGCGAAACCAGCGTATCCTTCTAACGCAAATGTAGACTTGAATGCTCGAATGAGTTTATTCCAGAGAGATTCGGACCAAAGATTCGTTACAAGGATCTGGTTAGACTATGAAAACAAAACTAGCGTAAATGAAACGAAGAAAAAAAGGAAATACTTAGCGACAAAATACTTACAGGATTTGAAGGCTCGAAGGAAACGTGAAAAACTTTAGGCCATGTGAAACGAACAGAACTCGACTAGAACTTTTACCTCAAGATTTTTTGAGCGAGCACATGGCGCAGACCATAATATAAATGACGTAATTCTTCTACCAGTCCCGCGCGGGCTAAAGACTTAATAGATACAGGAAGAACGTTTTGTAACCTACAGCTGGTAAGAACACCCGTCTCAGAGAATGTAAAGCAGGGCCCTCTTTCTAGAACTGTTACCACTTTTCAAAAGACCTTCCTTTCCCTCTATCATTCTTTCTCTCCTAAAATATAATTTACTTGGCAGTTTGCCGAAACAGCTTTTGAGATTACATGATAAAAATTGATGTCTTGTCCACACAATACCGTGAAATCCTGATAAAAAGCCTAGGGCACATTTTTATTCAAAAAAACGTTTGGTGAGTTTATTTCCGGATGGTTTTTATTTTTAGCGGGGATTATTATTACTACAAGAACCGTGTTTTAAAAATAGTCGGGATTACATTTGCAAGGGACTTGGCGCCTGATTGGCGTACACAAAAATATCCAGCGTGTTTAAACTTTTAAAACACTGCAATGTAATGAGGATTAGCGAAAATAAAACAAGTTATCATTCGATCAATTTTTTCTTCCTTTTCATTGGTCGAGAGCCCACTACGTGGTCTGCAAATAACTACTCACAAATACTGGTCTGCTCACATGACACACACCTCTTGGTGTTTATTTACAGAAAATATCCATTCATTTGTGTCCAAGTTTGTTTTATTATGGTCAATATACTCTCATTAACACCAATATGACCTTCATTTGTGCGTAAGGAACGTTCAAGAATAACATTTGCATATGTATTGATATTCAAAATCATCAAAAGATAAACAATACCTTCCTTTGACATTCATTGGCTATAAATGTATTTTCATTTTTGGAGAAATAAAATTCGTTGTCACGAAACGCCAATCATTTACACTTTTGGACTATCCATTTTCAACAAAAGACTTTCAATAACAGAATTTGCATGAGAACTCATTCCTTACGCGCAAAAGAAGGTCATGTTGGTGTTGAAGAGAGTATATTGACCATAATGAAACAAATTTGGACACAAATGAATGCATATTTTCTGTAAATGAACATCAAAAGGTGTAATATCGTCTAAATGTGTTTTGTTGCATGGCTAATTGTAACCACGCTCTCATGTAAAAATGGCAGATCGCTTCCTGCAAGAGAAGTATTTAAATATTAAAACAAATTTGTTGATCGAATGATGGAACAATTAGTGAACCCGGTTATCGCATAATATCGAGATTTGTCAGTGTCCCGCAGATTAATTATTTGCCTCAGCCGTCGGCTTTTGCAAATAACTGATCTGCTCGCCACTGACAAATCACGATATTTTGTTCAACCTCGTCCAATAATTGTTAATTATAGAAAGGGGTTTTTAAGGGTCGGTCCTAAAAAATTGTTTCTTTCGACTATGTGAACCTCTCTTATCATAGCAATACAAAACACACAGCAAATTTTGTAGTTGATTATCACCAGGTCTTTCAACGTATTGAATAACAAAAACCACGAAACAAACTACAGAATAAGAGGCTAACAGATATAGGTAATCGCATGATTCCTCGTAAAATTAAGGATTAATATCAACCTTGCTATTCGAAGTTGCTGAAATTACTCAGCCACGCAGCGACGAGAATTCAAAACACTTGAGAACTCGAGGCGAGGACAAGGGATGTCTCGAAGGAATGAGAATTCTATAAATTTTGCGATCGTTTGGCCGGGGCTTAATAGTGTAACTAGAGTCACTGATATAGACCTTACACCCAAAGAAATCCCTTCTAAGTTGTTTTTAGACAAGGTACCCAGTGCTTCCGAGGATGTTACTCACGGGATTTGTGGAAAGCCCAAGCGACTTCAGTCTCGAAACTGCCTGAGACGAAATTGCAGGAAATATTTGTTTGTTTTGATTTTCAAAAGAAATTTCACTGCAGCATAGATGTCAGTTTCTGCACTCTCGACCGTCTTTTTGTTCGGCTGGGCTTTGTGCTCGTTTGGCTGTACATTCTTTTGTCGTTCCTTTGGTATTAGGAAGTTTTTAGCAAACCCCAGTGACATTATCATTATTCATTTACTATTATACCGGTATTCCACTGAGCAAAGACACGTTGAAGTTCCAATTTAAATTAAGCATGGATCTAAATAATTTCAGCAGAAGATGGTTCAAAGGCGGCCCAATGTTGCGCAGGCTGGAGCTTTTATTTTGTTTTAGAAAGGTTCCTATGGGAGACGGTACGTTGATCGTGTATGTTTCTTCATGAGCATCGATTTTAAGTCTTGTTTTTCTATCTTTCTTTCTTTACACCTTTTGCTCTTCATTTACAGAAAATAAACTTTCACTTGTGTCCAAATTTGTTTCATTACGGTCAGTATACTCACATTAACACCGATATGACCTTCATTTGCGCGTAATGAACGTTCAAGAATAACATTTGCATATCATCAAAAAATAAACAATACCATCTTTTGACATTCATTGACTGTAAATGTATTTTCATTTTGGTCGAAATGAAATTCGTTGTTACGAAACGACAATCATTTACACTTTTGGCCAATCTTTTGCAACAAAAGACTTTCAATAACACGATTTGCATGAGAACGCACAATCAATTGCGTTATTATACAATCATATCCATGAAGGTAACAATCTTTATTGCGGTGAGACAAACATTACAGTCATAATAACATTTATTTTTGAAAGAGCGAATATCAAATTCGCTGAACGCTTTATCCCTCAATTACTTTATTATTGAGGCATCGTGGCAAATACGTTTGCATAAAACGATACCATTGTCCAAATTTAGCTGCTGTAATGGTACCAATATTTCGTTGTAGGGCTTGCTGCAACAGCTGAGAGCGATATATACATAATTTCCCAGAGCAATTCCCTGCGTCTTGTTTCTTCTCTGTTATTCATCTGTTCCTGTATCTCAGCGGGACGGCCGATGTCTGCTTTGAGGGCCGCTTTCAAGGAACTTATGCATCAGTCAATTGAAACCCCGGCCCCCCGAGCCCCGGGACATAGCGGGGGTTTAACGCGGCCAAAGCCGGGATTTAACGCGCTTTTAACGGCGTGTAGGCCCCGGGGGGGGGAGGTGGATTTAACA
>OZ026600.1:14352122-14372122 GCA_964020085.1 Micromussa lordhowensis
ATTGTGTCACGAAAATAATACCAACGTGTTCACCAGTGATTGGGCAGTTTTTTGATACCATGATTGTAGCATCAATTGATAAAGAGTGGTTATAATGGCACATCAAAATCTACGTCTCTGAAAGTGCTGGAAACTGTTTTGAGCCACCTTAAGGAGTCTCGATACAGACACTTTTCAAACTGAACGGGATAGTGTTCTCGTTCATCAATCGCCAAACTTGAAACGGAATTTCTTTGATAAACGATCCATCGTCCATTTGCCGCATGCCGAATATGACGAAAGTTTGAATTTTCAATAAATCGTTGTTGAAAACTATGTTAGAACTTAAGGAAATCAGAAAAGCGATTTTTTTTAACCCAGCTTGGCCAATTTGGACCCTTTCTTCTCTTATTCTGGCCTATTGAATCTGCCTTCTCATTCAAATTTACCGCTTCGACGATTATGAATAATTAATGATGTCCTGGCATTCTGCGCGATGTTAATCGGCGGAAAATTCCTAGAATTGTATTGCACTTCGGGTCAATAAATAACGGCGACTCAACGAATGAAGTAAAATTTAGATCAACCAGTTCAGGACTCCGTATTGTCTACTGGACGTCGAGCTTAACAGCAAACTTTCCAGTGAATTCAGAACTCCTTAAACCAGATAAAACAAGGTAAATTTATTTCCCAAAGAATTTAATACCAGTCCATAAGTAGATAGAACTGCACATTTCATGTAAACCAATTGCTGGGGAGCTCAAATGTGCGATCACACTATTTCTCTTACCATGCTGTGAGTAACTATGTTTGCAAACTCAAGGTTTTTTCGGTTCTCGATTTCAACAGAACTATTCCCTCAACGAATAGTTGCTGTTGGCTAAACGAAGACCCGCTGACAACCAAATTCGTTCTGAACAAGAGTCACTCCGCTTCACACTTTCTGTTGCATCGGGCGGAACGTTGCTTTTTAGAGAAACAAATTTCCACTGAGATAATTACAGTTTAGTAGTAGTAATCGAAGATTAAAGAATGCGTTCGAGTATAGGTAGGTTTAGTATGTTAAAATAGTAATAATTCTAGGAACATAATTTTTTGCCTGAGCTATTAGTTGAATTTGCCTCCTCGCAGCGGGCGGAAACAAATGAATTCATCGAAAGCACGTGCATACAAGATGATTGTATGATTGTTCATACACGTATTACGAAACATTAGTGCGATTCTGGACCAAACGTTGCCTTTTCCGTCGGTATAGGAAACGACAAGTTTTTATTCCCAATATTAGGACAATTATTCTGTTTACGAACACGACTTTGAATCGCCCTGGACTCGGGGTAACAGCTACAGGGCATTTTCACTTTTAATGAAACGGCACGCGGGCATGTTGGTGTACCAAAGCAATCCTGTGGGAGCTGAACTATTTTCTTATGTAAACCCTTTCGTTGGGTTTCAGTGTTACATATTTTACGCACAGAAATCAAAGCCAGCGAAGTGAGACTACACATTTCCTCCTTTGATTTATCCAGCAGAAAGCAGTGCTGGTTTTTAGTCGAAGAGAAGAGGGTACACAACACGCAGCCAAACTACAGCTTTCTGTTCGTACGAAAAGTCGTACACATTTCGTGAAGACATGCTTGCAAGGTTTTAATTGCAACTAACTCTAACTTCAAACTTTAAATACGCAGCTTTTCCGCTACAGTCCACAGTAAGCTGTCTCTACATTCAAAAGACCACAACAAGCTCCCCGATCAACACTCGAAAGTCCGCAATATTCCACAACACCCGAAAGAAAGCACGTGGACGAACATGCCTTGCTTATGGCGGCCGCGCCCGCAGTACTAGCGGCAGTCAAAACTGAGCTGTCCTACCGAAACGACATGATAATAGCCTTTTTCTTCGAAACCCACAGAAATAAAGACAAAGCCAAAACTGCTTTGGCTTCTTCTAATAGTTAACTTGAGAATTCCGGGTTTCATTTGACGAGGAACAGCATATTTTGTTCAAAATAAGACAACTCAAAAGAAAATGACACTCCAAGAACTAAAAGCGAGTTGCCATGCCGGACGCCGGCGACCAATGTTTGGCGCCAAATTTAAAGCTTTCAGACACAAATTGTTTTAATTTATTCACATTTTACAATCTGGAATGGTTTGAGGAATTATAAATTGCTTTCGTGAATATTAAATGCCTTCTCCAGTGCATTGACGTCAAGCAAGAGATTATTAAGGCAAGAGAGTGCATCCCCTATATAGGCCTTATACTCAAGGTTAAACGGTTAGCATTAAATGACATCGGGTGAGGTGGATTTAGTGACCAGCGGTTGGGGTTAGGGATAAGAGGTTTTGTGAGGATTGTCATCATTGCGGGCGCAGAAAATTACTTCACCCCTGTTATCTAATGCTGACCAGGTTAAACATTGTACCCAGTTCTTCCCAGAATGTTGCTCGCGCGATGCGTGGACACCCGAAGCGACTTGAGACGAGTGGCGAGAACGTCATTGTAGTACTAGATGTTCTGATTTCGTTTCAGAGCAGAGATATTTTCTGCGTTCTTAGCCGTCTTTTTGTTCGGCCGTGCTTTTTTTGTGCTCGTTTGTCTGTTCATTATTTAGCCGTTTATTCCGTTTAAGGAGTTTACTTAAGCAAACTTTAACGGCAACGAGTACAATGGCTGTGTAAGCGTGTGTTATTAAGCACTTAATGACTGGCCCCAAGGGCAACAGTGAGTTTTGTTTCCCCGAGACCCTCAATGTTCCCCGAGGCGAAGCCGAGGGGAACATTGAGGGTCGAGGGGAAACAAAACTCACTGTTTCCCGTGGGGCAAGTCATTAAGTGTTTTGTTATACCTCGCATTTTCGAGCACTTGTGTAGAATTTCCTGAGCAAGGAGTTGAGGTCTGTTTTGCTAAGTTCTTCGAAGCTTTCGTCCAAATTTTGCTCTTTGCAGAAGTCTCTCAACGTTCTCACGGCATTGTCGGTGGCCTTGTTAGTAGATTTCGAGCTTTTGTCGCGTAGAAACTGTTCAATTTCTTCTTCAGTTCTTGTTTGAAACCGTTTAGCAGCCATGACTGCGTAAAAATGATTTGGTTGACGCGGCTGGCTTACAAATTTACCGCGGTTTCAAGGTACACGACCTGATCACGTGCAAAAGTTCAAGGTCACGGTGTTGTTGCCCTAGGGCGTCATTGAAGGGCGTCATTGAGTTTTGACCAATGGCACGTGACACGTTCTTCTCCAATCAGAAAACGTATTTGAGTTGGGAGGTATAACAAAATTCTTTGTTCATTTCTTTGCCGTTGTTTCCAAAAGGTCGTAACAACAACAAGGTGAAAAAGCCACATTCTGCTTATTCGAGAGAACGTGGCGTGAATAATACGACCGCCAAGTTTTCAACCCCATATTTTGAATTTTGACGCTGTCTTGGCATATTCTGTTGGAGATATTTCTGGTAGTATAGACAAACTAAATTAATCTAAATTCTCACGAGATTCGTGGGTTTAATATTAAGTCGCTTTTTCAATCGACGTTGTCTTTGGCGTTGTTGCCGTAGTTGCTGCTTAAACTGCGTTTTGCTGCTTGTGCAGCGAGCGTCTGCCTGCACTTTCTTTCGACAGTCTGTTTATTCGGTCGCCTAGCCTGTATCTTTGCATTCGTTTCTTTCCACTAGCTCTCTGAACACTTCTCTGCCGTTCATTCAGTTGTTATTGTTTGTGCAGGGGACATCCGTCTACGTGTACCCTATTAAACCAGGGACATACCGAGATCTAAAGCTCCCTTGCTTGTAATCAAAATATCAAAAAGACATCCCCACAGCGTTGGAGGTGGTATCATCTAAATACTAGTGTTCTTCGGCCATCGTAGTTTGATCAAAAATAAGACACAAACAGCAGTGATAAACATATTGAACTTGCACATTTTTTAATACTTGACGTTTCGTATGTACTCTACATACATTTTCAAAAGTAACCGTTGAAATTTAAAACAGCTATTCATATATAACAAAGGTGAAGGGTCTGGAACCTAGTAAGCAAATAAATAAATAAACAAATAAATAAAGCATAAGCTTTTCACTTCTAACGTTGACGTTGAAAGCTGTCTCAAGTTCTTGAATAAATAAGGTCTCTTTGATTTTGCAATGGTAGTCTGTTTTGCCTTTCGCTAAAACATCAAAGTGATTCCATACGTATTGTCATTTTTAGCGAGGGCCTTCAAGTGTTCAGTTTTCCTATCGTGAAGCTGTCGTTTAGTTTTACCAATGTAAAGCCATTACAATCCCAGCAATTTGCTCTGTAAATAATTCTGGATATGTTGTTGTGAAAGATTAATGCGGTCCTTGTAAGGAAAGAAAGATTTTATGCATCGAGTGCTCTGAAAAACGATCTTAAGCATTAAGGTTAACACAAGAGTAGAATTTGTACACACATGATTTCAGGCGTTTAGCGACTTGGTTGCTTTGCAAACTTAAGTAGGGAAGTAGGATAACGATATCTTTCTCAGGAACTGTAGACACAGGGTTGCTATGCTGATGTCTGTTTTTGTTCAAAACATCGTTGATGCGATAATTGATGAGGAAGCGGATGAGGTTTATTTTGTACTTTCGTGGGAAAACCGAACACTTCAAGGCCCCCGCTAAAAAATGGCAATACCTCAGCCATTGCTGACCACGCCAAAATCAAAACTCCATAAGATAAAGAACCTAAAAGAAAAACTCGAATCATAATGAAAGGAGCAGTGCTTACTTTCGGAGATTTGAGCCAGCATATCAGCAGTCTTTGTTTATATGGGGAAGTAGAAATAGGGGGTCTATGGACCCGGTGCATGTTTGGGATTCATGGATCAGGTCCATATTTTGACGGACCTACTCCGTGGACCTGGTCCACGGAGGGATCCATTGACCAGAGGTTTTGTCCTCTCCCATTGTTTTTCTTCTCTAAATCTTCCGAACTCGCACTTTTCATGACACAAGTCGAATTGCTGGATTCGTTGTTAAAAGCTGAAAACTCCATTCCTTTTCTTCCAAGGGCTCGAATACAATGTTTGTGCTAAAGGTGCAAAAAATGGTCGGCTAACAATGGTCGGCAAAACAGATATCTGCTTATAAATTAAAGCATTTAATCCTTAAGGTTAACTGACTACACGAGACCTTTGGCACAGTTCTCCTATAACGGCCAGGCCTTTTTTTTTTCAACTGGCAAATAACATAACCTAAATCTATTTGTTTTCAAAGGCAATTTTTGGCAGTGTCGGCACCAACTCTGCTATGCCACTAATCACAAACTGTTTTCCTTTAGATGAGTAACTTTTTCGCTGCTATTGGGAGAGTATTTGAAGGAGCTGGAACGGCGTTCAACGACAATGTTGTCAGAGCTGTAACCAAAGCCGTAGAAGATACTGCAGAGGCAATCAACGACAATGTTGTCAAACCTGTAAGCAAAGCTGTAGAGGATACTGCAGAGGCGATCAACGACAATGTTGTCAAACCTGTAAGCAAAGCCGCAGAGGATACTGCACAGGTGATCAACGACCGTGGTAAAATAATCGAAACTGTAAGCAAAGCTGTAGAGGATACTGCAAAGGAGATCAACAATAATGTAGTCAAAACTGTCAGCAAGGCCGTAGAGGATACTACAGAGGTGATCAATGAAAATGTAGTCAAACCTGTAAGCAAGGCTGTAGAAGATACTGCAGGGGCGATCAGCGACCGCGGCAATATAGTCGAAACTGTGAGAAAAGCAGTAGAGGATACTGCAAAGGAGATCAACAATAGTGTTGTCAAAACTGTCAGCAAGGCCGTAGAGGATACTACAGAGGTGATCAATGAAAATGTAGTCAAACCTGTAAGCAAAGCTGTGGAAGATGCTGCAGGGGCGATCAGCGAAAATGTTGTCAAGCCTGTAAGCAAAGCTGTAGAGGATACTGCAGGGGCGATCAGCGACCGTGGCAATATAGTCGACACTGTAAGAAAAGCTGTGGAGGATACTGCAAAGGAGATCAACAATAGTGTTGTCAAAACTGTCAGCAAGGCCGTAGAGGATACTACAGAGGTGATCAATGAAAATGTAGTCAAACCTGTAAGCAAAGCTGTAGAAGATACTGCAGGGGCGATCAGCGAAAATGTTGTCAAGCCTGTAAGCAAAGCTGTAGAGGATACTGCAGGGGCGATCAGCGACCGTGGCAATATAGTCGACACTGTAAGAAAAGCAGTAGAGGATACTGCAAAGGAGATCAACAATAGTGTTGTCAGAACTGTCAGCAAGGCCGTAGAGGATACTACAGAGGTGATCAATGAAAATGTAGTCAAACCCGTAAGCAAAGCTGTAGAAGATACTGCAGGGGCGATCAGCGACCGTGGCAATATATTCGAAACTGTAAGAAAAGCTGTAGAGGATACTGCAGGAGCGATCAGTGAAAATGTTGTCAAACCCGTAAGCAAAGCTGTAGAAGATACTAAAGAGGCGATCAACGACAATGTAGTCAAACCTGTAAACAAAGCTGTAGAGGAAACTGTGGTCAAACCTGTGGCAAAAAGTCTGCTCGTGGCTGGAGACGAAGCTGGAAAGGTGGACAAAACTCTGGACGAAGCTGGAAAGATGGTAGGCGACAAACCCTTGGGCGAAGCTCTTAACGAAGCTGTTAGTAAACCCTTGACCAAAGCTCTAGACGAAGCTGCAGGCACACTTGTGGTCGACCCTTCAACTAAAGCTCTAGACGAAGCAGCAGGCACACCTGTGGTCGACTCTTCTACCAAAGCACTAGACGAAGCTGCCGGCATACGTGTGGTCGAACCTGAGACCAAAGTTCTAGACGAAGCTGCAGGCACACCTGCGGTCGAACCTGCGACCAAAGCTGTAGACGAAGCTGCAGGCACACCTGTGGTCGAACCGGCGACCAAAGCTGTAGACGAAGCTGCAGGTACACGAGTGGTCGAACCTGCGAGCAAAGCTTTGTACCGATAAGAGGGTCATCATTTAATACAATATGAAACTCATTCCACTGTGAGGGCTACCCGGCCCTTAGGTATAGGTTTTGCAATATAGGCACGCATTTATACCTTATTGTGACTCTTAACGGACCAGTTACTCATATATGGTGTGCGTAGGAATGTACGGTCCTGTTTTGAGAAGTCCTTGAATAAACGTTTTCAGATTTAAATTTCTGTGTGGTTTTTGTGTTCGCGGGTATTTTTTTTTTCTCTAATGGTGACTTCCAGAAAGCAGTGAAAGCTCCGTCTATCTAACTTGAGTTTACTGGCGACTTGAGACGACTGGTTTTCCATTTCCTTTATGTGTCATTCGGGGGGGTATAACCTGGCAAGCTCCAATTTTTCGCACAATCTAGCGGTAGTAGGGTATTGAATTTTTTATCTGGAAACCGTCGAAGATGACGAACTGAAGACGAAGACGGATGAAACCATTCGAGGAATAGTTTTCTTCGGCGCCCAGAGTTGGAAGAACGCCGGATTTGACACAGATTTTTTCTCCGGGATTACAGACCATACAATTTCCCACAAAAGTAAAAGTTTCATTTGAAGAAGAGCTTTTCCATGTAATAGTCATTTTAATATCAAAACAGTCACTGGAGACTAAACCTCCACAATTATATAAAGTCGGTCTCTTGAATTGGTTACTATAGTAATTGTAATAATGTTGTGATTGGTACATTTAGTGGAGAGGACTTAAGATGATTTGCACATGTAACTGTCTGATTACGAGTGTCCGATTACAGGCAACAGTCCGAATACAACTTTTGCAGATTAATTAGAGCAAAATACAGCAGTTTATGCACCAATCACATTTGAGGAAATTGTAATTGTTTTGATTATAACAGAAATCTATACTTGACAACCAAATTCGTTATGAACAATCACCTCAAACTTTCCGTTCGATCGGCGATAGTTAAGGTTGCGGGCGAAATACTGTTTTTTAGAATAACTAAGTTCCACCAAGGAAGACTGAATAAGAACCTGTTAATTATACATTTGGTATCCTGTTAAAAGTTTTTAGTACATTATATAAGGAGGCGAGAAGAGCAGTTCAAGAGATAAAGATGAACAGAAGCTTTTCAAGTTTCTTCTCTAACTCTTTCGGACCCATTTGAATTCGCACTTTTCATGGCGCAATGATAAGTTTGGATTTGAGTGTGTCGTTAAGGTGCAAAAAACTCATCTAAAATTTTGCAAAGCCAATATCATCTTGGAAATTAGAGCAACAAGATCCTGTTAAAGCGTTTGGTAATCCTTCACATTAATTGAACAACAAGACCTCTGGTACGGTACGGTTCTGCTGCTACTGGAAATGATGGGCAGTAAGAAATAGTCGTGTTGGGCCTAACAGGTAAAGGCTCCATGAAGCTGACGCGCGTTGAGACCAACGAGAGAAAAAACGCAAATTTAAAGACCTGCGCTACCTGTGGCAAGAGATAGTTGTCATCAAAACGAACCAGGAGTAACCCATTTACGAATTGATGATTCCCACAGCTCACCGGCATAGTGCAGATCAGAGCAGACATCAATTCATGCTGAACCAAGGAGACAAAAGTTTATTTACGATCCCAAGGGGGATGGCTAAGGATAACTCAACATGTTTGATATTTCTTACTTTTAAAGAAAAAAGAGCAGTTTGACAACTAAGTTAGTATCGGACGTTTAAAACAGAGAAAAATCGGCTCCTTCTTGGTGTAGAAGACACAGCGCACGTTAAGTAAGAACACCGCCTCACAAACCTATTGTTTTCATTGTATTCCTCGTTCTTTAACCTGGCTTCTTTTCACAGGAAAAGAATAGACACTAGGCTAGCTACAAAACAAAACACAAAAGTAGATCTTAAGTTAACAGTTAGCTGTGTAACTCTCTTGCTAATTCTGCTCTAAGAGGCCCAATGGGACATATTTTCGTTTTAAATTCGGTGGCAACGGTGAAACGAACGTTTCTATTATCGAGTTATTAGAGCTAGTGCTTGTTGCTATTATTGTAAGTTCCCTCGCGATCATCGTCGTCGAGAGGCCTATCAGTTATTTCGGGAAAAAGCTGTAAGTCTGTGTTTTTCGTAGTTAGTTCTTTCTGTCTTTAAACGTTGTAAATAATTGTTTATTTTGTTCTATTTTCAGTCAAACTCGTTGTTGTGAATAAACTTAACGTTTACTTGTTTGAAACGGTGTTTGAAGACCGATATAAAGTGGCCTCGTGTTACGACGATAACAAGCTGTGCTGGGTTACAAATTTGTTCAGTACTATCCACTTTCATATCCTTTAAGCTCAAAGACCCTCAAGAACTAATGAAAACAATTCTATATAGATCTTGTGTTAAAGTTGTTCTTTATTTACGGCTTCACGGCTTTACACAGCATTTCATTTTCACGGCTTTAGTCGACATGCATCGTTTAACAAATCTTGCAAAGAAACACGGATTCTCGTTCCCATAGCCCTTTTCTCATCTCTTAGCCGACGGGGCCTTGGCACGAGAATCGAAGGGCTCTGGAGACATAGGATTTTCAAATTAATTCGAAATTTTTTGATTGGCTGTTTGAAAACAAAGAAATCTTGAACGGAAGTCAAAATGTTCGCGCGGATTGCTGGCGCGAAAACATGGAACAGTTGTGACAAGCGGCGTTTAATAATGGAGGTCATGGAAGATTTGGGAGAAAATTCTCACAATTTTTTCAAATTCACGGCTCAACACTTGTCGCTGTTGTAACAAAACGGTTTTTTTGTTGGTTGATGTTTTCGGCGAGATAAGAAGCAAACACTTACAGCCGGAGATTTTAAAAGTGCTCGAGTTTTTAACTGGATAAGAAATTGTGGTTTGGCGATGGTTTGAAAACGAAGCTGTGCGAACCATTGCACAGAAAGGTGAAGAAAATTAAATAATTCCGTTCTTTGTGGCTACATCACTTTCTTCACAGGAATTGTCGATTGTAGGGTCTTGTGTGAAAAGAGCTTGTGGCTTACAACAGGTTGTAGAATCACCTTCGTCGAGTCAGCATTCTACTATACGGTGAGGCGAATAAGAGTGAACCGTGAAAGTGTCGAAAGTGGTCGTATGTGTCGTTTCATTGAGGGCGATCAACATCACAAGGAAAACCCCCCTCAGTTTAGACCTAGTGCTTCCAAGAATAACACGACTGCACTACAGAGCCATGTTTAAGCTATATACTGATGCAAAAAGTTAGGACGTGTTCCTTTTGCGGGCAGGTATAATTAATAATTGATTTAGGTGAAATTAGGTTTTTAAAAACTAGGTCTCAACAAGGCATCAATTTCAAAACCAATCTGTCACTGTATAAAACTATACACATTTAAAAATTCTCAACTCTGTTATATGTGCAACTGAAAACAGATATGTAAAGATAGTTCTGTTTGTGTTAACCGCCTGGCAATTAATAAGTGAGAGACTCTCAATCAATCCCCCAAAATGAAGAGACCTTTTTACCAACATTGAGGGTAGAAAAATATATCCATTTCTTCTAGCCTCATATAAAACATTTGGAGCAATTTGAGCTTTTAGAAAATAAATGACTTGATTTTTTCATTTCATGGGTACTTAAAAAAATAGTAACTTAGGACACACAAACAATAATATTCTTATGGATAAAGTTTACAGTGGATTGGAAAATAATAATAATAATAATAATAAATAATAATAATAATACTAATAATAATAATGACTTTATTCCAGTATATCCAATGCTTAATTGGCTCTTCATCTGGAAGATCTAACTAACAAATAAAACTAACTAATGAATAATGAATAATTATAATAGCAATAAAATAGAATGTGAATAAAAAAAAACTATACTATATTATCATATAGAAATAAAATTTCACCACAGTCATGTGTTCTAATTAATTCGCCCCATTAAATAATTAAATGTTGATTTGGAAAAGATACTAAAATCTGAAATATACAATGTGTGTTACAAAATAGGCACTAAGCAATGAAATTTTCACTTTTCAAAAACAAATACAATTTCTCCTAACTTTAGTCAGGTTAAGTAGTCAGGTCAAGTTAAGAAGATCCTCAACCAAGGGATACTGTTTTGAGGTCAAATGTTCCAATTATATTGTGAATATACAATGTCTACAATGACAGTATGTAAATCACTGTTTCTCATGACTTGTAGTTTTGCTGTGTACGGAAGAAGCAGCACTTTGATTTTGCAATCACCAGTGTATAGAAAATGTTCTGCCATTGGGTTTCTGGATCCATCATTCCAAGGGAAGTTGATATATTTTGTTTGCTCAAATACTGCTGCAGTTAGTGCGACTGCAAGCACCTAGCTTATCTAATTGGGAATATGCAGGCGTAAAACTCTTCCTGTAAATACAATGTACTGGTATGCAAATGTTTGCTGATTTAACAATGATTACAATAATTACATGGGCGTAGCTAGGATTTTTCAAAAGGGGGGTCACACTGAGTAATACAGAGGGTACTCACCAGATTGTCACCTGAATATGTTAGGTTGTTTGCTTACAAAAAGGCTTACAAAAGGGGGTTACGGACACCCCAGGACCCCCCTGGCTACGCCCTTGAATTAGTTTGTGATCAGTGATAAACAGGAAGCAGATATATAAATATAGTATGGGAACCGCGTAGCAACCGTGAAATAGGAAATTATAGTTCTTAATAAATGTTAACGTTTGGGTGCCGGAAGTCGGCAATACCGCCGATACGCCAAGCCCCCCTTGGTTACTAACCAGTAGTAACCAAGGGGGATTTGGTGTATCGGCAGTATTGCCGACTTCCAGCACCCAAACATTTATTATGAACTATAATAAACATGAAGCAGCTCAGCCAATTAAATTTCCGCATTTTGCATTAGTACATACTGATTGAAAGTTACTCATACAGGATTAGAAATGATGATCACACAAACAATACCACCACTCACTGTAATAATTTGTAACCTTATCAGAAAGTTCCACCCTTAATTAGAGAATGTGGAGCAAGACTAAATAAAGAAGCTAAATTACATTTCTGGTACACAAAAAGCCATCTACGGACTGTTCCAAAAAAGGTTCAAAATTTACTTGTCACATTGATATTTAACTGGAGTACATTGGAATAACTCAAGACACTTTCCATCAATTACCTCCAGGTGTATGGTGGCCGAGAACTGCCAATCGAAAAATCCGTATTTTGAAGGAAGAATTGTTTTATTTATTATTATTTTTTCTTTTAATTTGTTTTTTTTCTTTTATTTTTCAAATTTATTTATATATCTTATTTTAAATGAAATAAAAAGGAAAGTAAAATCAGTTGAAATCCAAATATAAATGAAATGAAACCAAAATCAAACCAAAGTAAAACAAAATGAAAATTTTCGACCCAGCCGAGAGCTGCCACTACCAGCATGCATTGCGTAAATTACTGTCACATGCTCGAGCATAAATCATGGCCGATGATTGATTTCACAGGCAGAGCCATTTCTTTCGCTTTCCCTTGACAAAAGAAAAATACCAAATCAGTCAATAAACATTTCGATGTATACGCTTAACGCAGAACGATACCAAAGTGGCAGATAATCGCTAGATTATTTTATACGTGTAAACATACCTTCGTCGCTGCTCCAAAGATAGAAGATGGCCTGCAAATGCCGAGTCGCTGTCGTAGCCGCATTTCAACTTTGCCGAAACCCACGACGAGTAAATGATACTATCCAACCACATTCGTCGATGGCTTCTCTGCCAGACTTTAATTCGCGTAGAACTACTGTCGTAGATCCTTTTCCGACCGCTTCCGGGTCGACGGCCACCACGGGACGACATAACTAAGACCGTAGACTGATTTTGCTTCAGTGACAATGCCAACTGAACGAGAACTCTACCGAAATTTCCCAACAAACAGATTCTATCAACACTGAAGACAGCTGTTGGATAAAAATTTTGCGAAATTTCCCAACGATGGCAAGGATAAAAGCAGATTTGAACGATGACACAAATTCCCCGACAGAGATTAAAATAGTTTGCCCTACGTTTTCAATGAGTTTCGCTTCATTGTGCGCATGCGCCGGATGTGACTTGAAAGAAAACTAAAAAATTTTATCGGAAGGAAAAAAGATATAGGTGAAAGACTGCACAAAACCGTTACTCTGTGATGCAAATTATGACCGCAAAAATAATGACTCTACGAACGCTTTTCGTCCACGTCGTTTCAAATAGTGTGATGTTTCCACAAATTTTATATCATATTGTTCTATATGCTTGACGCTTTCTACCTGTCAAGTTTTTTCCCAAGTATTACTCTTATAAACTATGTTTCGAGCTGCCGCAAAATGTAACGTGGATCGATAAATAACGCGCGTGATTAGCACGAGTAAAGGCATAAATTGGGTAAGATTGGCCCATCACATCTTTATTGTGTTTTTCGAAACAGTGCTTGGTAGAGAACATTCAGGGTAAGTTTCAAAAAAATTCATCGGTAACTTTTATTTCTGAGGAATCACCTTAATTGCCCGAGGGCAGAAGTGATTACTTGTACGTTTATCACATAAAGGGCGAAGTTCTGTTCAAAGGAAACTTTCAAGGTCTTGCCGTCGCTTAAACAGGTTTGCCGGTTGTCATTAAAGAACAGGTAGGAGAACGGGGATAGCCTACCATAATAGTCAGGAAAACACAGCATGTTCAATTCACTTAAAGCAATTTCTTAACAAATTAAACTTTTAACTATCTAGCTTTATTCACCGCTTGCAACGGCGTGCAACTACTTCATCGATCGATGAAAGACGTAAACAAGTGTTCAAACGAGCTCTGATAACTTCTTGAATCCAAAAACGAGGGCAACAACGGTTGTGAGCTTCGAAATCTTAAGGATATTTAATTTTAAACACCGGCTTTTATTTCACTTTCAGAAGATCGAGAAACCGACAACTTCATTCTAATATGAAAGCCATGTTCTGGCTCACAGTTGCGTTCCTAATGTCCCGCATTGGTATATTTCAAGCTGCTGCCCAATGTCAAACAAAGGAAAAATCCATTGGAGGAATGTTCCTCAGAGGCCACATATTTAATACCTGCAATGTTGAATTGCCTGAATGCTTTATCAGATGTGACGAAGAAGTCACCTGTCAAAGCTTCAATTTCGTCACTAGTCTAAAAGTCTGCGAAATGAACAATCGAACCAGGGAAGCGAGACCGGAAGACTTCGTGCCGGATCCGACAAGGCTTTACATGATACGAGCCAATAACAGAGGTACACATACATTGTCCACATTGATTTGTTCTCTTTTACAATTCAGCCATTTTAAATGTTATTGCTTAACATGTGCCCGGTAGCTGGCGGGATTTCGCGGTAGTGGGTTGAGACCAGAAGAATGGGGAGTAGTCATGCTGATATTATTTTTCTTTTAGACTTCTGAACTCTCGTTATAGACTCCACCGCCAGCACAAAACGCTGGCGCATAAAAACTCAAGAGCCACCTAAGCATTCATCCGAAATCAATTCAACTTTAATAATATTTATCAAAAGGAATGGGTTCCCAGCAACGTCCAATTTACATATGGTGGTTAGCGTGCTACAGCCAACATTTGCATTGTTATGTTGTACTTAAGATTAGTTTCTCAGAATGATAGCAAGGAACACAAATCGCAGTGAAGAGTTCTCACAGCCATTCGAGGAAGCAGTCAGGCTGCTACGAAATTTACCGAGCTTAGATAAAAAATGCTAAAGTTTCTTTCTTTGTCAAAATATTTTTGCGTTACATGGGGGAAGAGAACAAGCTAAAAGAATTATTCGTTGCTATTGTAGCAAATGGATGCTTGAAGCAAACTTTGGCGCATTCAACTAACGGTAACTTTATCTCTGAGCAAGAATTCCAACCTCGCACTAATGCTCTCGTTTTTAACAAAAATTGAATT
Source organism: Micromussa lordhowensis (assembly GCA_964020085.1). Lineage (NCBI taxonomy): Eukaryota > Metazoa > Cnidaria > Anthozoa > Scleractinia > Lobophylliidae > Micromussa > Micromussa lordhowensis. Next base: position 14,366,954 of record OZ026600.1, read on the forward strand.
GCGTACGACAACATCTTATACTCGATAGATCAAAGTACATACACGACTCCGATCAAAATTGGAATAAGAGAAGTGATGTAAAAAAACGACCAAATATAGCGGTTTGGCAGAAAGTTCGGAGCAATGTTTTATCGAAAGCGGCCAATTGAAGATCAATTAAGATCTAATGAATATGAATGCAAGGGACGATGACCTCTTTACTGAACTACAAAGTTTTTCTGCAGTCTTCGTTACGCCTTCTTGCTATCATTTGAATCAAAAGTATTCCTGCAAGATCTTAACTGAAAAACTTAAGGGATTTTCTTCTTTGTCACATAGTCCCTCTTGGCTCCATTCAAGAGCTTCCTGCTGAATCGTGCAGTGAGATCAAGGCCAGTGAAGGAAATGAGATGGTTAACGGGGATTACTGGATATACTCTGATGAGAATGGTCACACAATCCTGGCTCCCTGTGAAGGTACTGACGGCCATTTAGTTTGTTGATAAAGTAGTTCAAAATTCCAGCAATTCTAAGAAAGTCAATAAGAGAGTGGGTCTGTCGATCAATCGATCAGTCAATCAATTTTGGGGGCGAGAAGCTCTTTTTATCGACACATTTATGAAGTAAAGCCAAGAGCTAAGTGCTGATTTGCAGAATCAATGGATTTCTGTCCGCCTGAGGAATATTTAGAAGAGAGCGACCAATAAAAATCTGAATCATCTCTGATTACAGAAACTGGTTTTACCGACTGTCAGACACCCTAGCCCAATAGCTAGAAGCTAGGTAAGGCTCAAGAATGAAACAGAAGAAATCTCTTTTCAAATGGAATAATGTTAGCGTGCTGTAGCCCATGACACTCGCACGGGTAGACCAAGTACGAAAACGAACAGACTTGACTTATAATAGTTAATACCCCGTGTGTACCCTATGATAGTATTTGTAGCGTCACATGATTCCCGCGCTGTTCGTCGTGTTTCTCATTCTCGTTCCCATAGCCCTTTTCTTATCTCTTAGCCGGCGGGGCCTTGGCACGAGAATCGAAGGGCTCTGGAGACATACGATTTTCCAGTCCTAGATTCTAGGACTTCCGGTCCTCATGTATGCAGTCGTGATGTTTCTATATACTGTATGGGACTGAAAATGGCGGCCGTCGCGGCAGGATTCGAGGAAACTTTTTTCAGGCCTTAAATGGTATCAATTTGGAGACTGTCTCCGTCAGAAAGAGGTGATAAAGAACACTGTCGTTTTAAAGAAAGACGCTATTTTTTTACCTGCTTTGGCAAGTCATTGATTTTTCTGTTATTATTCAGTGTATTATTGCCCTTTGTTTTTTGACTCCCGACATGGATCGACTGAATCGTTTATTTTGGTTGTTTCGCCTTTAAATGCGAGATCAGACGGTGAAGCAAAACGATTTGCAGGTCAGCTGTCTAATGGTTCGGAATACTGAGCCACAAGGTTGAAATTAAAGATATCAAGCAATCAAAGTACGCGCGATATCAAAGTATGTAATAATTTATAGCCACCTGGAGGTAATTGATGGAAAGTGTCTTGAGTTATTCCAATGTACTCCAGTTAAATATCAATGTGACAAGTAAATTTTGAACCTTTTTTGGAACAGTCCGTAGATGGCTTTTTGTGTACCAGAAATGTAATTTAGCTTCTTTATTTAGTCTTGCTCCACATTCTCTAATTAAGGGTGGAACTTTCTGATAAGGTTACAAATTATTACAGTGAGTGGTGGTATTGTTTGTGTGATCATCATTTCTAATCCTGTATGAGTAACTTTCAATCAGCATGTACTAATGCAAAATGTGGAAATTTAATTGGCTGAGCTGCTTCATGTTTATTATAGTTCATAATAAATGTTTGGGTGCTGGAAGTCGGCAATACTGCCGATACACCAAATCCCCCTTGGTTACTACTGGTTAGTAACCAAGGGGGGCTTGGCGTATCGGCGGTATTGCCGACTTCCGGCACCCAAACGTTAACATTTATTAAGAACTATAATTTCCTATTTCACGGTTGCTACGCGGTTCCCATACTATATTTATATATCTGCTTCCTGTTTATCACTGATCACAAACTAATTCAAGGGCGTAGCCAGGGGGGTCCTGGGGTGCCCGTAACCTCCTTTTGTAAGCCTTTTTGTAAGCAAACAACCTAACATATTCAGGTGACAATCTGGTGAGTACCCTCTGTATTACTCAGTGTGACCCCCCCTTTGAAAAATCCTAGCTACGCCCATGTAATTATTGTAATCATTGTTAAATCAGCAAACATTTGCATACCAGTACATTGTATTTACAGGAAGAGTTTTTCGCCTGCATATTCCCAATTAGATAAGCTAGGTGCTTGCAGTCGCACTAACTGCAGCAGTATTTGAGCAAACAAAATATATCAACTTCCCTTGGAATGATGGATCCAGAAACCCAATGGCAGAACATTTTCTATACACTGGTGATTGCAAAATCAAAGTGCTGCTTCTTCCGTACACAGCAAAACTACAAGTCATGAGAAACAGTGATTTACATACTGTCATTGTAGACATTGTATATTCACAATATAATTGGAACATTTGACCTCAAAACAGTATCCCTTGGTTGAGGATCTTCTTAACTTGACCTGACTACTTAACCTGACTAAAGTTAGGAGAAACTGTATTTGTTTTTGAAAAGTGAAAATTTCATTGCTTAGTGCCTATTTTGCAACACACATTGTATATTTCAGATTTTAGTATCTTTTCCAAATCAACATTTAATTATTTAATGGGGCGAATTAATTAGAACACATGACTGTGGTGAAATTTTATTTCTATATGATAATATAGTATATTTTTTTTTTTATTCACATTCTATTTTATTGCTATTATAATTATTCATTATTCATTAGTTAGTTCTATTTGTTAGTTAGATCTTCCAGATGAAGAGCCAATTAAGCATTGGATATACTGGAATAAAGTCATTATTATTATTATTATTATTATTATTATTATTATAATTATTATTATTTATTATTATTATTATTATTATTATTATTTTCCAATCCACTGTAAACTTTATCCATAAGAATATTATTGTTTGTGTGTCCTAAGTTACTATTTTTTTAAGTACCCATGAAATGAAAAAATCAAGTCATTTATTTTCTAAAAGCTCAAATTGCTCCAAATGTTTTATATGAGGCTAGAAGAAATGGATATATTTTTCTACCCTCAATGTTGGTAAAAAGGTCTCTTCATTTTGGGGGATTGATTGAGAGTCTCTCACTTATTAATTGCCAGGCGGTTAACACAAACAGAACTATCTTTACATATCTGTTTTCAGTTGCACATATAACAGAGTTGAGAATTTTTAAATGTGTATAGTTTTATACAGTGACAGATTGGTTTTGAAATTGATGCCTTGTTGAGACCTAGTTTTTAAAAACCTAATTTCACCTAAATCAATTATTAATTATACCTGCCTGCAAAAGGAACACGTCCTAACTTTTTGCATCAGTATATAGCTTAAACATGGCTCTGTAGTGCAGTCGTGTTATTCTTGGAAGCACTAGGTCTAAACTGAGGGGGGGGGGGGGGTTTTCTTGTGATGTTGAGTCGCCCTCAATGAAACGACGCATACGACCACTTTCGACACTTTCGCGGTTCACTCTTATTCGCCTCACCGTATAGTAGAATGCTGACTCGACGAAGGTGATTCTACAACCTGTTGTAAGCCACAAGCTCTTTTCACACAAGACCCTACAATCGACAATTCCTGTGAAGAAAGTGATGTAGCCACAAAGAACGGAATTATTTAATTTTCTTCACCTTTCTGTGCAATGGTTCGCACAGCTTCGTTTTTGAACCATCGCCAAACCACAATTTCTTATCCAGTTAAAAACTCGAGCACTTTTAAAATCTCCGGCTGTAAGTGTTTGCTTCTTATCTCGCCGAAAACATCAACCAACAAAAAAAACCGTTTTGTTACAACAGCGACAAGTTTTGAGCCGTGAATTTGAAAAAATTGTGAGAATTTTCTCCCAAATCTTCCATGACCTCCATTATTAAACGCCGCTTGTCACAACTGTTCCAGGTTTTCGCGCCAGCAATCCGCGCGAACATTTTGACTTCCGTTCAAGATTTCTTTGTTTTCAAACAGCCAATCAAAAAATTTCGAATTAATTTGAAAATCCTATGTCTCCAGAGCCCTTCGATTCTCGTGCCAAGGCCCCGTCGGCTAAGAGATGATAAAAGGGCTATGGGAACGAGAATGCGTGTTTCTTTGCAAGATTTGTTAAACGATGCATGTCGACTAAAGCCGTGAAAATGAAATGCTGTGTAAAGCCGTGAAGCCGTAAATAAAAAACAACTTTAACACAAGATCTATATAAAATTGTTTTCATTAGTTCTTGAGGGTCTTTGAGCTTAAAGGATATGAAAGTGGATAGTACTGAACAAATTTGTAACCCAGCACAGCTTGTTATCGTCGTAACACGAGGCCACTTTATATCGGTCTTCAAACACCGTTTCAAACAAGTAAACGTTAAGTTTATTCACAACAACGAGTTTGACTGAAAATAGAACAAAATAAACAATTATTTACAACGTTTAAAGACAGAAAGAACTAACTACGAAAAACACAGACTTACAGCTTTTTCCCGAAATAACTGATAGGCCTCTCGACGACGATGATCGCGAGGGAACTTACAATAATAGCAACAAGCACTAGCTCTAATAACTCGATAATAGAAACGTTCGTTTCACCGTTGCCACCGAATTTAAAACGAAAATATGTCCCATTGGGCCTCTTAGAGCAGAATTAGCAAGAGAGTTACACAGCTAACTGTTAACTTAAGATCTACTTTTGTGTTTTGTTTTGTAGCTAGCCTGGTTGTTTCAAAACAGGTTTTATGTTACTTACGTTTTCACTAATAGTTATGCTTATATTCATCAAAACTTATTTCAGGAAACTGGCAGAAGATAAACAGAGAGCCTGTTTGCTTTGGAGCGCGAGATAACCAGTATGGTGCCTTTAACATCGTAAAGAATGGACTTCTCAAGACAATGAAGCTCGTCTACAAATCGGGTTCGATCAAATGCAATACAGCTGGCACGGAATCCTACTGGGGCTGCACAAATCAAAAAGCATATGGGAACAACGGCTTAATGACTATCATAACTAATTCAAAGAAGGAAGCCTTGCTGCCACC
>OZ026600.1:14377122-14390622 GCA_964020085.1 Micromussa lordhowensis
ATTCAGGCAATGAAAATTAAGCAGCTTGTCTTAGCGCGATCTGTAGAACAGGCCTCACTATTTGCATTTTAGATGCGTTGTCTTCATACAGCGCGCTGTTTATTAGTCTTTGTTATCTTGTTGTCTAAAACATGAATCATAAAGAAACATTTTATTGGTCATGACTTTTGTGACATTTGGTGGCTCCTAAAGGAGCCGTTTGTTTGTGTTGATAGACTCTGCAGTCTAACCGCCAAATCCGTACAGAGTGCGGCCTTGTCGTTTCAGAGCGTACACCACATCCATGGCTGTCACAGTCTTTCTCTTGGCGTGCTCGGTGTATGTCACAGCATCACGGATCACGTTCTCAAGGAAAACTTTGAGAACACCACGCGTCTCCTCGTAGATCAGGCCAGAGATTCGCTTGACACCGCCACGGCGAGCAAGACGACGGATGGCTGGCTTGGTGATGCCTTGGATGTTATCACGAAGGATCTTTCGGTGACGCTTGGCGCCTCCTTTTCCTAGACCTTTGCCTCCTTTACCGCGACCAGACATGTTGATTGCTTGCTTGTATCACTGAGATATATCCAACTTTATGCACTTTTGGGTTTTTATAAGGTGAAGAATGACCTCTCAGAGAACACAACACGAATATGCATGTTCTTATTGGCTGACTGCATACAACAAAGCCAAGGATTAGTTAACACTGCTAATTATCATAAAACACCGCTATTCGCTTTCATTCGACTATCGCGTGCAATTCTGTGAAAGGAAAACAAGTACTTGCCATTGATAAAACCTCTATAAAAATTTGTTCCGAAAGTTTAACCAACTTTGAATTTATTCAAGCAATTTTTCTTTAAATCATCTCGAAGAAATGTGCTAATTCCTGAAAAAAAAAACCTTCAAGGTTTCTTTGGATCGAAATACAGTTACAGAACCGTGAAATTATTTCGTTACTTTGTGTTCAACCAATCAAATTTCATATTTTCAAACCAATCAGGAACAAGCCCGCCAGGTATAAATCCATTTTTAACGTTATTTTGGTATTCTTATCAGTGATATTTCTCGATATCGAACATGGCTCGCACAAAACAAACTGCTCGTAAATCAACTGGTGGAAAGGCTCCACGAAAACAGCTCGCCACAAAGGCAGCTCGTAAGAGCGCTCCTGCCACCGGTGGAGTCAAGAAACCTCATCGCTACAGGCCTGGTACAGTCGCTCTTCGTGAGATCCGTCGTTACCAGAAATCCACCGAGCTGCTAATCCGCAAGCTGCCCTTCCAGCGTCTTGTGCGAGAAATCGCTCAGGATTTCAAGACCGATCTGCGTTTCCAGAGCTCCGCTGTGATGGCTCTTCAAGAAGCTAGTGAGGCTTACCTTGTTGGTCTGTTTGAAGACACCAACTTGTGCGCCATCCACGCCAAGCGCGTCACCATCATGCCCAAGGACATTCAGCTGGCCCGCCGAATCCGTGGAGAGCGAGCATAGAGTGGACAACACTTTCTCAAAACAAACGGCTCCTTTAGGAGCCACCACCTGAATAAAAGCAATGACAACAAATTATGGTATTACCTTTCACGATTCATAAAATAAAAACAAATGTTAGCGGCGCGTTAGTAGCACAAAGCTAAAACTCGTGGAATCGGAGTACTTGTACAGCAAAAATCGAAACCGCAAGGCGACGCTGTGTTTTCGTGATTTTTTGTTAAGAGAAAAAAACTTCTCGGACCAGGGATAGTTACGATCCATGGTACTTTCTTTTTTGTTTCCAAATCAAGCTTCTACAATCAGTTAGGCAGCGCTTTGAGTTTAGTTTCGGAACGAGCTCAAAGGATCCGCGCGGATTTTCATTGTTGGTGCCAGGGCGCAGAAAGAAATGCATAGTCAATGAACGAAAACGAATAAGTCCCAAGAGATACGATCAGTGCATAACGTGAGCTAAAAACTTTAATGTTTGACGGATTTTTTTAGTCAAAAGATGTTTCTAATATTTTATTGATAAATAACCTAACTCGAAATAACCGTTAGTAAATAAAGGGTCTATTATCCATTTTCGCTCCAGACTTTCTTAGCTAGGCTCTGCGCGCGTTTCGATCGAGCGCGCAAACGATTAGCCGTAGTAACGCTATCCGCCCAGTGTCCGTCCTCTGATAAACTGCTATACAGTAGATAGCGTATTTTTTTTGTTAATACTCATCTACTGAATAGCGAGTTATCCGGTGGATAACGTTATCCAGCCTTGTAACAACTTGGAGCAGATCTTTTACGTCGTAATTGTCTTATTGCGAAGCGCTTGACCACGAGTCACGCAGCATCCGAATTTGTTGTCAAACAGTCACAGTCTAAGCGAGCTTTCACCGACATATCTTTATAAAAGTGTACATTTGTTTCACTGAATCTCCTTAAAATAAAAATAGAATATCGAATAATTTGTAACTTATAGGTATTTTACGGGCAAGGAATAGAAGACGGGACGAGCCAAAGTTTCACAGCGCAAATTTATAGCTTTAGAGGTAAAAGGAAGGAATTTTGTTTCTGGAAGAGTACTCTGTTGATTATTGCTCTTTTATTTCATGTGGTGGCTCCTAAAGGAGCCGTTTTGTTTGGTGAAGGAGCTCCTCACTCTCAAGCTTTCTTCACTGATTTCTTGGCGGGCTTCTTCGCTGCGGGTTTCTTCACTGCTTTCTTGGGTGACTTTTTAGCTGCAGGCTTCTTAGCGGCCGGTTTTTTAGCTGCGGGCTTCTTTGCTGCTGGTTTCTTAGCTGCAGGTTTCTTCGCTGCTGGCTTTTTCGCCGCTGGTTTCTTCGCAGGCTTCTTTGCCGCTGGTTTCTTCGCTGCCTTCTTGGCGGCGGGCTTCTTTGGTTTAGCGGCGGGCTTCTTCTTTGCAGCCGGCTTCTTCTTCGGTTTCTTCTCCTTCTTTTCCTCCTTGGCCACCTTGAAGGAGCCTGAAGCACCAACTCCCTTGGTGTGTAGAAGTTTTCCACTAGCGGCGCCTCTCTTCAAAGCCAACTTCAGGTGAGGACCAACCTCACCAACCTTGTAGTTGGCTTTGATGTATTTCTCGATGGCTTGGCGGGAAGAACCGTTTCGCTCCTTCAGCGCTACAATGGCAGCCTTGATCATTTCTATGTAAGGGGGATGATCAGCTGGCGTTTTAGGCGCTGCTGGCTTCTTCTTTGCTGGAGACTTTGCTGCTTCGGACATCTTGCAATTGTAGAACAACGAACCTTACAAACGATTGCGAACTGAAGACTCAAATGAGCTGTTTCGGTTGAGAACGTCAAGTAAATTGCTGCATGCGGACCACTGAGGAAACAGGGCTGAAAATGGCGTCCTAACCTCTGTGCTTGTTTACCCGACGATTTTTGCAAATAAAGTGTGATACTCTATCGATTTGTTGAACTTAAGCTTTATAGTTTGTAGTTGTGATATTTTTTAAGTTGAAGATGTAAAAAAAACTTGGGATGAAGTCTGAAAAAGAGTAAAATTTCAGGCGTAAAAGTTCATACAGTAGTAACTAGTTATACATATTTTCTCTTTAAAGCTTAATAACTCTAGTTAAGGTCGCTATAATTTAAAATATTGTAAATACTAGGAAAGATGAACTCCTAAGCCTTACATTTCTCTGATCAAATTGGTACTCATTGTGATTTCCAAAGGCTGAACGTATCTGAAGTCTGAACAACAAGGACAAACTCCTTCAGTCCGCCATTTGTATATTGCTGTTTGATGTTCCGACCAAATTGTCAGAGGTGCTTTTAACGTAACACTATTTCGGAGACGCGAGAGTTGCTCGCTACTATCGATAAAACTAAAACTTCGCGAAACAAAAATATATAGACCCAAGACTTCACGGCGCACGTATAGATTATTTATGCTTGTTCTTTCATCCACTTCCGAGCCAAACTCAGCTAGGTGAGCTAGCGAACTCGGCCCTCGCCATCATACGCGTTCTCAGTTTCATGAAATCGTAGCGTATTGTGTGGTCCTAGAAAGCGGAGAAGCAGAAGTGCTATGAAGTGGATCGAAAAAATGATCGAATGTGCACCATTCTTGGTTTGTAAACACAACAATCTGCGTATATACGCGGTCAAATTTGTACCTAACATTTATTAGAATTTCAAAGCATGACAATGCCATCATAATTAATGGCGGGGACTATGACGCCATCAGATAGATTCAGGCTTTGATTCTAGATGAAATCATTATAACAATAAGCCGTGATAAATAAATATATGTTTTCTCCTTTATAGCTCAGGCTAAAGTCCGGGAGAGTAAAACGTACTCAGCACGAGCATTTCATTTCACCGAGGCTCTCGTTGTGTACACTGTCACGCGCCAAAGCCACGCGCCAAATTACTACGAAACTACATTCCCCTTTTCAGACTAAAAATACAATACAATAACTTTGTTGATGGGAAGAGAAACCTTTCTCCGGTTAGAGCAAAATCACAAAGCTATGAAAAATTTCTGCAACAAGTAATTAGGTGTATCTTATGTTACTTAATCGATCGAGCTCAAACAGAGCCCTCTCGATTTGGCGTTCCAGATATTTATGATTAGTTATGTTATCGACTACTTATTGTTCGCTGTAGGAATACTAAACTCCGATATTCTTCATCGTTATTTACATTTTTTAATCAAACAATATTGACTGAAGTTCTGAACAACTCGATTCATGTTGGTGAAAAGATCAACAGTTGTCAGTTGAAAACGCGCCACTAATCAGTACCATGGCTAAAACTTCTCTCGCATTTTTCTGTCACTGAACTAGAATCACATGTCGAGCCTAGGATCTAAGGGACGGGATGGTATTTCTTAGCGATCGACACAGATAACTTCTTCGGTGGGCCCCACGTCATATTCTTAAAAGAATAAGAAGCGCTGCTGTAACAGTATTCGTCCCAGACATCTAATCACGTTTTCTTCATCCTGTGTGAAGGAATTTTTATTCTCACAAAGACATTGCTGATTCTATTCTATGTTATTATGGAGATAAATCCCCTAAAAGATCAATTGGTCATTGCTTTTATTGATTTGGTGGCTCCTAAAGGAGCCGTTTGTGTTTTGAAGGTGTTATCCACTTTATGCTCGCTCTCCACGGATTCGGCGGGCCAGCTGAATGTCCTTGGGCATGATGGTGACGCGCTTGGCGTGGATGGCGCACAAGTTGGTGTCTTCAAACAGACCAACAAGGTAAGTCTCGCTAGCTTCTTGAAGAGCCATCACAGCGGAGCTCTGGAAACGCAGATCGGTCTGGAAATCCTGAGCGATTTCTCGCACAAGACGCTGAAAGGGCAGCTTGCGGATCAGCAGCTCGGTGGATTTCTGGTAACGACGGATCTCGCGAAGAGCGACCGTACCAGGCCTGTAACGATGAGGTTTCTTGACTCCACCGGTGGCAGGAGCGCTCTTACGAGCTGCCTTTGTGGCGAGCTGTTTTCGTGGAGCCTTTCCACCAGTTGATTTACGAGCAGTTTGTTTTGTGCGAGCCATGTTTGATATGATATATCACTGATAAGAATACCAAAATAACGTTACAAACGGATTTATACCTGGCGGGCTTGTTCCTGATTGGTTCGAAACTATGAAATTTAATTGGTTGAACTAATATCTCCAAATAATTTCACGGTTCTGTGACCGTAGTTCGATCCGAAGAAACTTTGAAGCTTTTCATTTCGGGAATTTTCGCAATTATTTCAATATGATTTAAAGGAAAATCGAAGTAGATAGAAAGTTAAACAATTGCCTCCTTACGCACATGTAGTGTGAACGGAAAGCGAATAGCGGTGTTTTATGATAATTAGCAGTGTTAACTAATCCTTGGCTTTGTTGTATGCAGTCAGCCAATAAGAACAAGCATATTCGTGTTGTGTTCTCTGAGAGCTCGTTCTTCACCTTATAAAAACCCAAAAGTGCACAAAGTTGGTTATATCTCAGTGATACAAGCAAGCAATCAACATGTCTGGTCGCGGTAAAGGAGGCAAAGGTCTAGGAAAAGGAGGCGCCAAGCGTCACCGAAAGATCCTTCGTGATAACATCCAAGGCATCACCAAGCCAGCCATCCGTCGTCTTGCTCGCCGTGGCGGTGTCAAGCGAATCTCTGGCCTGATCTACGAGGAGACGCGTGGTGTTCTCAAAGTTTTCCTTGAGAACGTGATCCGTGATGCTGTGACATACACCGAGCACGCCAAGAGAAAGACTGTGACAGCCATGGATGTGGTGTACGCTCTGAAACGACAAGGCCGCACTCTGTACGGATTTGGCGGTTAGACTGCTCAGTCTGCCAACAACAAACGGCTCCTTTAGGAGCCACCAAATCTCTCAAAAGTCATGACCAATGAAATGTTTCTTTATGATTCATGTTGTAGACAACAAGATTACAAACACTTATAAATAGCGCCCTGCATGAAGGAAACGCATCTAAGATCCAAATTGCGAGGCTTGTTCTACAGATTGCGCTTAGACAAGGCACTTAATCTTCATTGCCTGAATATTATGCGATATCCTTTCAGCTAGTTGGTGGGCTTTAATTGTTTATTCATGTGAGTGTTTGGCGCTGCAATCGTTTACCTAATTATTCGCGCGCCCAAGTTTAACGTGACGCAGTTTCGAATTTTTCAGGTTAAGAAAGCGGCTTGTGCAAGGCTTCTTTTAATTATTTCTTGGTTTATGGCATGTGCAATATGGGCTATTGCTGATGTGCAAGACGCATACAGCGTGCTTACGAAAGGCCATTGAATAGACTGCGAACCGTCAAAAGTAAAAGTTCGATTTATAAAATAAATAATCGCTGAAATCTCTCGCTTGAAGAAACGTTTGCGCGCTATTGCAGACATTTTAGGGGAGATTGGTTTGAAACTTCACTTATAAATTAGCTAGTCGAGTGAGTCTATCGTAAATACAGGATTTCAACAAAGGGAGTACGATGTTTCAGTTTGAATAAAGACAAGCCGCTCAATATTCATTGCCCGAATATTCTACGAATATTTTACTGACGATATCCTTTCAGTCGAATAATGAGGGAGCTTTATTGTTTGTTCATGTGGGGTTTTGGCGCCATTTCTGTAACGGTCAACCTACTTTGCTCGCGTTCACAACTTGAACGGTTAGAAGTTCTGAATTTGATTTGAAAAAGTGGACTTACACAAAGGTAAAGCTTCTTGTAATTCTTTCTTGGGTTTTGCAAGCGCAACTAAAAGCGCTTTCAAAGATGTGCGAGACGCATAGTGTGCAGCTGTAGGTACTGCAAGCTTGCGCGCGTTTATTAAAAAGTTCGATTTACATATCCACGCGCAAGATTAAAATGTTTGCGCGATGGCAGACAAAAGGTAGGAAATTCAGTGCGTGGTAAATACTGGATTTTCCAACAAACTAAGCATATATGTTTGAATTTGAATAAAAAAACAAAAATTGAGGAAGGGGTTTTAACGTTTACTGCTTAAAATAAAAGTAGAACCGATTTGTATACTTGGTATATATGCAGCTCTTTTTATATTAGTATTCATGTTGGTCAAGACTTTTGTAACATTTGGTGGCTCCTAAAGGAGCCGTTTGTCTTGTGAGTCAAAGCTTATTTAAGCTTTGGCTTTCTTCTCGGTCTTCTTGGGCAGAAGTACAGCCTGGATATTGGGAAGAACACCTCCCTGTGCGATGGTGACACCGGCGAGCAGTTTGTTCAACTCCTCGTCATTACGAACAGCCAGCTGAAGGTGACGGGGGATGATTCTTGTATTCTTGTTGTCACGAGCAGCGTTGCCCGCCAACTCCAAGATCTCAGCGCTCAAATATTCGAGCACGGCAGCCAAGTACACTGGAGCACCGGCGCCTACACGCTCACCGTAGTTGCCTTTGCGGAGAAGACGATGGATACGACCAACTGGGAACTGAAGCCCTGCTCGGGATGAGCGGCTCTTGGACTTGGTGCCCTTTGCTTTTCCTTTACCGCGACCAGACATGATTGAATGAAAGCTCACGAAGATAAATTTCTAAGTGAATGAAACAGAAGTGATGAGCACCAAGTTTTTATTTGCAATTAGTCGAATATAGAGGATCGAAATGCACCAATAAGAACTTTTCATTTGACATGATTAAACAAAGACTCACAGTAATACAAACCACGTACAAAATAATATGACCCCTACGGTCTGATCATATCCAATCAGGGATCGAGAATTTCGATCCTTATGGTAATTGATCCTTCCTAAATTTTGTTACTAGTAATAGTTCTCACTACATCTGCCCCCGCTTTAGATATCACGTTTATTATGTAATGAACTGTACAACTTTTATTACAAACTCTCCCCAGAATCGTTAAAATAACAGGCTGATCTGACCTTTTACTCTCGGTGTAATCCTTCAAATCACACAAAATGAACAAAAATCTCTGTTATTTCAAGTAAGTGATGATAGATTTAAAAAGTTATTCGTGCTCTTCGTGCTCGTGTCAGAGCGAACCAACGCGACTACACTCGTGCACGTGGCTGCAAGAATTATGTAATAATCATTGACACGACACCGTTTATAAATCCTTTACTAACTTCTGATCCCCGGGGTTCTGATCCTTGAGATAACAAAAGGAAACTAAACTCAGTCGCTTCGGATACATTTTTATGTTGTTTCTTTGAGTGGGTTTGAGTTTTGATTTGTGATCCTGATCTGTTTACTTTATACGTGTGGTGTTTGGATCGAGTCTGTCGACCCCGTTGCCGATTTGTGTCTAACGAATCAAGTCGCGTACACGATACCTCTCCTCGTCCTCGTGGCTGCAAAAATTACCCAGAGTTGCCTTGCGAGCTTACTGAAAAATGAACCGGGACCGCCGTGCGCGCCTAGTTTCTTCAAATCGGGCTCGATTCGCATACTACCGATACTACACCAATATTTCACATTCTTTATACGCGGGGGGTCCTATTAATGCCTCCTCGGGTTTTGGCCTCTGGGCCAAAACCCTGCGGGGGCAATAAATACAAAGTTCATCATCTAGTCTTCATTCAAATCCATTCTGATCTACAGACATGGCACCCAAAGTTGCAGGAAAGAAAGGCGAGAAAAAAGCTGGTAAGGCAAAAGCCGCCGCTGATGGAAAGAAGAAGAGAAGGGGAAATAGAAAGGAAAGCTACGCTATCTACATCTACAAGGTGTTGAAGCAGTTCACCCTGACACTGGTATCTCCAGCAAAGCCATGGGCATCATGAACTCGTTCGTCAACGACATTTTCGAGCGCATCGCCACCGAAGCCTCCCGCCTTGCCCACTACAACAAGAAATCAACCATCAGCTCCCGCGAGATCCAGACCGCCATCAGGTTGCTTCTGCCCGGTGAACTGGCCAAACACGCCGTGAGTGAAGGAACCAAGGCTGTGACCAAGTACACCAGCAGCAAATAAACTCACTTTGTGGGTTTCCCGCCAAAACAAACGGCTCCTTTAGGAGCCACCAAATGCTATAAAAATCAATGACCAACAGCTCTTTCTTTTAGGCCTTATCCGACTAACTCATTGTTGTAATGCGCGCTAAGTCTTAACTTCCCGCATAACGGAAAATGTCATTGAATTTCGGTTTTCTACCCCGATCAACATGATCTTTTGGAATAAACTGGATGATATCAGCGAAGCGCTACGGTCAAGCGCGGCGCTGGAAAGAACTTATGTAGGTCTATGTATAATATTTTATTCGCTTTCGTAGCTTACAAAGAACGCAGTGGCTATTCGTACGGCACCCGTACGGCGACTTGTAGCTACTTGTATTTGCTATTCGTACGGGAGTCAGAAGATTTCATTGGATTTCTCTGTAATTGCCGATTCTTGCTTATCCAAATTATTATATTTACCTTTAGAAGGATTAAGCGATCCCAGTGAGTGCCCTTTCTTTGAGCCAGATTAATTTGCGTACTCTCTGCATAATAAGCGAACGACCCACTCGCGACACTTAGAATTGTTTTGTGCTATTTAATACTCACGCAGCAACTTGTATTTGCTATTCGTACGGGAGTCAGTAGATTTCATTGAATTTCTCTGTAATTGCTCAATTCTCGTCTATCTAAATTATTATATTTACCTTATGAATTTTGCGATTCCAGTGAGTGCCGCTTCTTTGAGGCAGATTAATTCGGGTACCCTCTGCATACTAAGCGAACGACCCAATCGCGACACTTCAAACTTTTTCCAAGCTACATAAACTCGCGCATGTCACGCAACCTCTACAGAGATCAACTGGCTACAATTAGTACACTGTAGGTTGAAAATGTGCGAAAATAATTTCTTATACCTTATAAATAGTTAGAATATACTGGCTTCGATTGGGTGGTAAGTGACTTGGAAATTCTATGAATTTTGGACTCGCGTTGGTAATCCCGTACGAATATTCGCATTTTTGCTATTCATACGGGAATTCTTCCGCAGTTTCAGACATTGTGGTGAATATTTATACCTGAACTGCTTAAGTTCGGTACCTACTACCACCGGTCAGGATCAGTTGTCTGAATTTCTCAGCGTTAGATACTTCTTTTCGTAGAAAGTCAGACTGCTCGCGTTTAGTTGCTTCGAACTTTTTCTCCTTCCTAATGAGGTGACGAAACATAGGCACGCAAGGCGTGCAAGAGTTATTTTTTTATGAAGTCTCGGAGATAGGAGCATTCATGGAGCTGTTTACAGTAATGATTTGGTTAATTTGACAAGTCTTTTTGGTTGCTATGTACAGCAAAAAAGAAACTGGGAATTTATGATATACATGGTAAGATACCTAATTAGTATGCCATAAAATGATTGACTGAACAAACTACAGTGATCTGACGCGTCTCCAGATTAATATAGATACCATCTTATCTTCTAACAGGCAATTTGATTCGTTCTTTGATACAACCCACACTGTGATTGGTGTGACACGCGCACATGCATAACTCCCCGCAACTCACCGATCTCATAGCCCTTTCAACCCCCAAGAGGAATTTTTGCTCAAAAATACTCAAGTTAAGAGAGCTTTTCGCATTCTATACAAGTCGTAAGTTTACCCTTTTTACACAACGACACTACTTGACCGAAACTAGGAAGAAAGAGAAAAAACCTCTCTGACACGTTAAAAGTCTGATTTAAATAAATTGCACTTTAACTTGACGCCACGCAGTCTTCAAAGAACATTTGAACAGTTTTCATACTTTTACCTTTAAAAATATCGGACTGAAATGAATGCATCAAATAAAACTATAAACTACTACTGCAGAGACGTAAAAAGAGTTTGGAAATGAAAGCTTTTTTAATATCTTGCATGGAAACAATAGCCGACAACTTGTAAGCTCTAATTGAATTTCCTCTCATATGAAAAACAAAAGTGTCAAGTTACCATTTGTAACTAAAAATAGCAAGCATCTCGTGGGAACAAGTGGTGACGATTTGTCAGTTCTAATTGAATTTACTCCCTTGTGAAAAACGAAAGTGTCAAATTACCCTTTGTAACTAAAAAATACAAATATCCCGTTATATTTGGCCGTCGATAAAACCAGGAACATGGAACATCCCGGAACATGCCGGAACATTCCGGAACATTCCGGAACATTCCGGAACATCGAATAATTATAATAATTATGAGAAATATATGTAAAATTAGGTTTTTTTAATTAAATATAACAAAATTAAGCAGGTATCAGCTCAGAATACATATATAAAGAAAAGAAAACACACACACAAAGAAAAAAAAACGAAGAAAACTGAAAATAACTTCAATGCGTGAAGGCTGGCAACTAAATTGCCGGAAGTAGACTAAATCCATTCCTTGCAGTCACCGCTTCGCTATCAGTTTAATCACGTGACTGTCCCTTATTCGCAGATTTCGTTGTTCATTGAAAACCAAGACGGTGGCCTTCGAACGCTTCAACCAGACCGAAAAATATGGTAGCCTATGGTATACGATGTTCATGTCTTTATTTAATTCATTACGTCAATTCAAAGATATGTGTATACACGAGTTCTCATGAAGAATGGTTCTTCCCATGTGGGCCCATGAGATAAAAATAAAAACTCTTTAACATTGCGTTTCTTGTCTAAAATAGATCGGACTACTCGAGCTCTGATGATTGATTTTGTTATGTCTATAATGACTAATTGCTTGTTACTCGAGCTTCCGGAAAGGTGTAAGCCTCGCCACGCATTCCTCGTGGAGAGGAACGAGTGACAAGCCTGACATCATCTGCGCTGCGTGGGAGGCTGAATTGGTGGGTCATATTGCCAGTAGCCTCCCATGCAGACGCTGTTATGGGCTCGTCACGCGTTCCTTCCTCACGTGGGAAAGGAACGCGTGATGAGCCTCAGAGAGCGTCTGCGTGGGAGGCTATAGTGCCAGGCGTTCCTAGCGAAGAGCGCGAAAACTGGGGATAGCCTTTTGCAACACGAATTAACAAAACTACAATATTTATGGCTACTGGTGTGACTTGACAATAAGTTCAGACGAACACCTCAGATTTTGAAGAAATGAGAGATCTTCGTCAAGGGAAAAGCGACAATAACATAGGAAACGCAATGAATTACCTGACAGTCATCGTCCGAATCGTCCATTTTTTGTGTGTGGGATTGAAGAACAGAGTAAAGCCACGTGACGCAATTGGCGGGAAAGAAGAAGAGCCTGCACTCATTGTGGAAAGCTGAATGAATACCAACGCTCCCTATCCCTCCCCTCCTCAATTCAGTTAAAAAAAACCTAATTTTACATATATTTCTCATAATTATTATAATTATTCGATGTTCCGGGATGTTCCGGAATGTTCCGGCATGTTCCGGGATGTTCCATGTTCCGGGTTTTATCGACGGCCGTTATATTTGAATTCAACAAGAACAAAATAATCGTTACCTACAGTTACTATTGTAAACATCAGCACTGTCTCAAAGTTAAATAGTCTCGTCTCCTCTAAAACATATCCTAAGAACTAGAAGCGACGATTCGTTACCTCTAATTGAATTTACTCTTTGTGAAAAACAAAAGTATCAAGTTACCCTTTGTAACTAAACATAAAAATATCACGTGCCATTTGCGTACTACTAACTCATGAGCTGCTTCAAAACACAAGACTCATCTCGTTCATAACTAGCCAGTGGTGGATCCAATTACCAAAGTCCCTATGTTTATACAATAAAACGTCGAAGACTTCATATACCTCACTCAACTGATCTTGAACAAAAATAACTTCCTTTTTCTTCTACTACTAAATGCGAGTCATAAATCGTAATCTTATATTAAACATTAAGACAGCACAGAAACAGGCATTATTAAGGCTTTTTTGAGCAATTTATTGATTGCTCTCACTAACCATCTTAAAATAAAGTGCATTCGGACTTGCCCATTACAGATATTTTCCATGAAATTATAGGAAACCAGCATTTATTTTTTTAAGAACGAGGAAGCCGTACCTAGCAAGCCGAATAAGAACTGTACGGCTCGTAGAAAACATTGGGTAACATTGACAATGAACTGTTCAGAAAAATACAAAACAAAAGTATCCACTTAAAAAAAATCGATTCAGGCGACA
>OZ026600.1:14390822-14430822 GCA_964020085.1 Micromussa lordhowensis
AGTATGCAAATACAGCAAATAGCGTTCGAAAAGTTACCAGCATTTTAATTTCTTTTCACATTTAGGAATAGCGTTTTATTTTCTCGAGGTCGTTTTATCTTCTTCTGAACGAAGGGTGGTTTCTTGTATAAGTGCTATAGTGAAACGAGATTATCAAGATGTTCATTCCAATTTGCTGGCTTTACGGTATTATTAAATTGTTTGGTTACAACTCTCTGAATATGTTGACATTACCTATAAATCCATCAAAGGAATTTGATGAATTTTTCTCAGAATCGCATAATTGAATAAAATCTTGCATTCTGATTGGTTTACGAAGCGAGGTATTTAGCGTGGAATTGCGAGTTAGAAACGAGGCTAAGTGATATTGTTCCGCATCTACGTAACAACTGTCGTCAAATTGTAACACAACAACTTCAAAAACGTTTTTCTACAATGTTTTTTCCTATGTAACATGAAATATCGCACTCATCGCTTCGCGATTCGTGCGATATCGGTTTTCGCGTGCAATTTAACGCGGAATTCCCTTGTCAGGTAATGAATTTTCCTATATTATGTGACTCGACATATATCAAGCCAAGACCACACAGCCAGGACATCAGGAGATTTTTTCCTGTGTGAGAAATTTCCTTCACTCTCGTATTTTCCTTAGATTTTCCTTATTTCCTGATTATTTAGAACTCTTAAGGCTAGCTAATTGAAGAAAACAATACAAACGATAAAATAATCCCAGAATTAGTCCATCAAAACGTATCTGGACTACCGCTGTTAGAAATATACCGTGTAGTCATTCTATAATTAGACTTTTTGTTTTCGTAAATTATGCAAATAAGTTATCACCTACCTTAAAATCTTTTATGTATCTTTATTGGTTTCAACACTGTTACATTAATTAATTAATGTAAGTTTAAACAAATAAAAAATTGAAATATCTATGTTTGATAGCGTGCGTTCAGACCGCCCAGATCGTTTTTTCAAATCTTGATAGAAGAAGGCCAAATGATTATCTCAATAATATTTACGAGTCGATATCAGGCATACCAAGATGTGTCTTAACCTCGCGAAATACGCAACTTTTACCGTTTCCATAGGAGCTTGAAAAGGCAATTCTTTGACAGTGGACAGAACCCTTCAAAATACTAAAAAAAATTAAAACTTCCTAGTATTTAATAGAAAAAAGGAAACCAAGTTTATCCCGCGTTCTAAAATTGTAAATTGTTTCAATGCAAATACCGAGAACTTTGTCAATTTTCCCGATATTTTTTGCATAATTAATGAGGTAAAAAGGTGTATTTTCGTTTTTTTTTGCGAATTACTCAAAGACGTTAAAGAAAATCGGAATAATATTTTCGAAGAGAGTTCCCTAAAAGCGTTCTTGATTCAAATTTTCAGGGTTTCGTTTTTTCGAATCTGTCCAGCGATTCTCGATATTTTGAGTCGTCCCCCATTTTTAGTTCAGCTAATCTCCAAACGAAAGTTGTTTCATAGCAGTACTCCGTTAAGTCTGGGAATGTTGCTTGTGCACCAGTGAAAACCAGTCTTTGAAAGGACTGGAGTACCAATTATTATTGAACAATCAACTTGTTTTTAATTTTGACGGGATACTGTTACACATTAAAACTTGAGGGCTGCACCTACTAAACGCCAGCGTCCCCTTCGTTGAGTGAAAAACAAGCGGGTAGGTTTTCTTCTCATTGAAGCGTATTAGTCAGTGATTTTAATATCTCAGTCTGTTGGTTTATCTAATTGTAGAAACGTAGCCTGTGGTTAAATTCTTTAGGCATTTCACTTGGTTTTCGTTTTTTAATCAAAGCCTCTTCACTCTTGTCAGTAAAGCCTCGTTCATCTTGTTAGCAAGGAACTTATTTCATCATGTACATGGCTGGGTCATCTGGAAATCTATATGCTTCAGTCATGGAAGTAACCAGGATTCGCATGCTGAATGTAGATGCGAAAGAACTCTGCTACTGCTCATCTTTGTCGGTAAAAAAAACTTGGCTTATTAGGCATTGCGGTTGTCTGCTTAAGTGCTTTGCAAGGCTGAAGAACCCAACATAAACAACTTGCGCGAAACGGTTCTGAACTATGTTTCATGGGAGCTTTGAGCAAAACTCAGAATTGTTACTCGTCAAGGAACAGTTATTCAGTTGATATATTAATTGTACTTATTATAGCAAGAAAAAAGACACGCCATAAACGGTGAAACAGCATTATTCTAAACTTACCCTTGATTAACACTTTTGCTTTGTTTGGAACTTTGCAATAAATTGATTGATTGTAATTCAATTCCATCTTTTTCGTTCCGCTATTTTCAAGATTCTTATCAAAAGCTAAATTCAATTAGTGTCCTTTCCAGTGCAAATAACTTTGAATTAAACGTCTTTTGTCATGATTACAGCTTGATAAAATCTATGTCTGG
The DNA here is from genome assembly GCA_964020085.1 of Micromussa lordhowensis. Classification (NCBI taxonomy): domain Eukaryota; kingdom Metazoa; phylum Cnidaria; class Anthozoa; order Scleractinia; family Lobophylliidae; genus Micromussa; species Micromussa lordhowensis. The sequence goes on from OZ026600.1 coordinate 14,393,242, forward strand.
TTAACAACATACAGATCATTTGCCATCAGTTTAAAGCTATTCACGGCAGTACAAAACAGCTTACTCAAGATGAAGCCACACACAGAAATCACACCGCCGTAGCTAGTAACAGGCCAACCGAGGAACTTGCCTCGGTCATTTCTTTGGCTTTTGTTGTTTATATTACCTAATACCTAGGAAGAGAACTCAACCATGGACTGATTGCCTCAGTCATAAGTTATTCATAGACATTGCCTCAGTCAAAATTTTTTTCTGGCTACGGCCCTGAATCAAATGAATAGCTGTGATTTTAGACTGAGTTGATTTCATTTTCACAAGGCTTTTCTTGTTGTAGAGAAACTAAACCAAATGATGGCTAAACTTGTAGTAATCAAAGATTAGGAAGTGTGTTCTGCAGGACATGTAGTGTGATAATAGAAAGTGGGTTTTTTGAAGAAAAGGAAATGGAAACTTATGGTTGCGCAATCTTCGTAACTGGCCAAGCGTACTTGAATTTTTGCACGTGTTATTTTCTCTTGCACGTGTTATTTTCGCTTGCACCCGTATATGAGGCCCAAAGCCCCTGAAAAACTTAGAGGGGCGGCCAAATTGCTGAATCGATTTCTCACGCCAGCAAACCAAATTAGGATGCGTTCTCTCGTTATCGAGAACGCAGGAAACATGCATAAATTACTGTCAACTGGCAATTTGGCAGAGGGACCCAATAACTTGAAGGTCATAAAATATTTTCACCCACTCTTTTGCCACAATCATTCACTCAACAAACCCAACATTTGTGCCAAGCTTAAGAGTAGTCGCTGATTTGCGCTGTGTGTTTCTGCGGCGTTTTCTCATGGACAAAGTCTTAGTAATTACTACCTTTAGTTATGCTAATTTCCAAACGAAAGTTGTTTCATAGCAGCACTCCGTTAAGTCTGCGAATGCTGTTTGTGCACCAGTGAAAACCAGTCTTTGTCACATGATAACTGAAAGGACAGGAGTAGCAGTTATATTTGAACAATCGTCCTGTTCAAATTAACGGGATACTGTTACACGTTACAACTTGAAGGTTGCACCTAGTAAACGCAAGCGTCCCTTTTGCTTAGTAAAAAACGAGCAGGTAGGTTTTCTTATCATTGAAGCGCTTTAATCAGTGATGTGAATATCTCAGTCTCTTAATTTATCTGATTGTAGAAATGTAGACTGCGGTTAGTTTCTTTAGGTATTTCAGTGGGTTCATGTTTTTCAATCAGAGCCTCTTCACTCTGGTCAGTAAAGCCTCGTTCGTCTTGTTAGCCAAGGAACTTATTTCATTACATGGCTCAATCATCTGGAAATCTCTATGCTTCCCATGGAAGTAACCAGGGTTCGCATGCTGAATCTAGATGCCAAAGAGCTTTTGCTAGTGCTCATCTTCTCTCTCTCGAGAAAATTTCGCTGTTGAGACATTGTGGTTTTCTGCTCAAATGCTTATCAAGGCTGAAGAACCCAACAGAAACAACTTGATTGTAACGAAACAATACTAACTATGTTTTATGAAAGCTTTCAGCAAAACTCAGGATTGTTACTTGTTAAAGGAACAGTTATTCAGTTGATATATTAATTGTGCTTTTTATAGCAAGAAAAAAGTTACGCCATAAACGGTGAAACAGCATTATTCTAAACTTACACTTGATTCAATCAATCAATAATCAATAATCTTTATTTATACACGATAGGAATTTAAAGCGACGCTTCGCATGTGGGATCGTGTCTAAATAATTAAGTAAGATAACTAATAATTAACAATTTTGCTTTGTTTGGAACTTTGCAATAAATTGATTGATCGTAATTCAATTCCATCTTTCTCGTTCCGCTATTTTCAAGATTCTTATCAAAAGCTAAATTCAATTAGTGTCCTTTCCAGTGCAAATAACTTTGAATTAAACAGCTTTTGTCATGATTACAGCTTGATAAAATCTATGTCTGGTTAACAACATACAGATCATTTGCCATCAGTTTAAAGCTATTCACGGCGGTACAAAACAGCTTACGTAAGATGAAGCCCCTCACAGAAATTAAACTGCGCAGTTCAAATGGCTTTTCTCGTTGTAGAGAAACTAAACCAAATGATGGCTAAATAAATATGCATAAATTAGTGTCAAAAAGCATTTTGGCAAAGGGTCCAAATAACTTGAAGGTAATAAAATATTTTGACCCACTTTTTTCCCACAATCATATACTCAACAAACCCAACATTTGTGCCAAGTTTAAGAGAATTCCGTCATTTGCGCTGGGCTGTTCTGCCGCGTTTTCTCATCAACACATTAAGACTGGTTTTCATTGGTGCACAAGCAACATTCGCAGACTTAACGGAGTGCTGCTATGAAACAACTTTCGTTTGGAAATTAGCATAACAAAAAGTGGTGCAGTTTTAATAATTACCACTTTTTGTTATGCTAATTTACAAACGAAAGTTGTTTCATAGCAGTACTCCGTTAAGTCTGCGAATGTTGCTTGAGCACCAATGAAAACCAGTCTTTGTGACACATGATAACTGAAAGGACAGGAGAAGCAATTATTGTTGAACAATCAACTTGTTAAAAGTGAAGGGATACTGTTAAACGGTTCAACTTGAAGGCTGCACCCAGTAAACGCAAGAGTCCTCTTTGTAGAGTGAAAAAGGAGCAGGTTGGTTTTCTTCTCATTGAAGTGTTTTAATCATGCAGTGATTCGAATATCTCAGTCCGTTAATTTATCTGATTGTAGAAATGTAGACTGTGGTTAGTTTCCTGAGGCATTTCAGTGGGTTCTCGTTTTTCAATCAAAGCCACTTCACTCTGGTCAGTAAAGCCTCTTTCGTCTTGTTAGCCAAGAACTTTTTTCATTACATGGCCGAGTCATCTGAAAATTTGTATACTTCTTATGGAAGTAACCAGGGTTAACATGCTGAATATGGATGCGAAAGAACTCTTTTACCAGTGTTCGTCTTTTTTCTCTCGAGAAAACTTCGCTGTTCAGACATTGCGGTTTTCTGCTCAAATAAATGCTTTTGCAGGGCTGAAGAACCCAACATAAACAAAATCCTTGCAACGAAACGACACTAAACTATGCTTTATGGAAGCTTTGAGCAAAACTCGGAATTGTTACTCTTTAAGGAACAGTTATTCAGTTGATATATTGTGCTTATTAAAGCAAGAAAAAGACACCCTATAAACAGTGAAACAGCATTATCCTAAACTAACACTTGTTTAACAATTTTGCATTTCTTGGAATTGTTTGCAATAAAATGATTAATTGTAATTCACTTCTATCACTTCTGTTCCAGTATTTTTCTATCAAAAGCTGGATTTATTTAGTGTCGTTTCCAGATAGCCGTGAATTAAGCCTCTTTTGTCCTGATCAGAGCTTGATAAAATATGTCTGGTTAAAGGTGTTTCATTGTTGTAGGTTCAATTACCAGGCGCTGCCTAACACCGCATAATATCAATCGCTTAAGATGGCAGTATGCTTCTGTCGCCTTTCAAATAGAAATCCTTAAGTTATAGCAGGAGTGATTGCTCTTCTTGGATTTTGAATGGTATGCTAAGAAACTTTGTCCACAAATTTAAGAGAAGTCGCTTATTTGCGCTGTATGGTTTTGCTGCGTTTTCCCATGGACAAAGTCTTAGTAATTACTACCTTTCGTTATGTTATTTCCAAACGAAAGTTGTGTCATAGCAGTACTTCGTTAAGTCTGCGAATGCTGCTTTTGCACCAGTGAAAACCAGTCTTGGGAAACGAGAGAAAATGAGAAAAGACGTGAGTGTTGATCATTTGCAGTGCACAGAGGTCTCTTTCCAGGTTTACCGGCAGTCGCTTAAGTTGCTTGATGAGTATGGTCCTTATTTTTTTGTACCATACGAAACAAAACTGTCACAATAAAACAATGATTACTTCTGAAACCTGACTTTTTTTGAAGCGTTCGTGCACATCGCTCTGTGTATGCGTGTATGTGTGTATGTATGTAAGTCATTATATTATGCAAGCTGTGGAGAACAAAGATTTCAAAGTCAAATTGACGCTTTTTAAAAGATGTAAAGAAGTTTTTGAAAAGTCAACGCGTTTAATTTAGGTGGCTTAAATAATCGGTACATGTTCAACGGTTAACAGAATTTGACGCACTCACCCCCCGTACCTTTGTTGTAGCTTCGATACTTTTGTGAAAAATTCGGGAAACAGAATAGCGATTTGTGGCAATGATGCAATTATGGACTGGGTGTGTCAAAAATTGTCTAGATTGTGTAGTCCTATTCTTCTGCCAGCAATGTATGTGCAGGTGTTAACAATGTCCCTGTTTCCGGCTATTTTCAATAATTATTTTCGCGTTCTACTACAGATCATGCTGTTAGTGGTGGCATTGTTCGCATCCTTGATTGTGGTCAGCTCTGCGGCAAGACAGGTATGTACATATATAGAGGATGATACATGGGTGCAAGTAGATATCGAGTTAAGGTAATTCCCTTGAAATTGTTCTACTATCAAACTTTTTTTTAAACTTGGCGTATGGAACATTCATGATATGAACATTATAAAAATGCAATAAAAAAATGGGGTCACCGTGCTTGTTTACGCTTCAGCAGGCTCTGGTTGCGCGTTAAAAGTTCGAATCACCTTTCGTACAGAAATAAATCTTGGTTACTTGAAAGATACAAAGTTTTGTCTTGAAGGTAAAGCTTCATTTATTGGCATACACAATGTAAGTAGTATTGCTTCATTTAAGCCGTTTTTGATTGCTTGTTTGCGGGAATATTGCACTTTTTCGGATATTTCCGTGGTTAGCTTGAGGTCCTCGCCATGGCCAAAATACACACAGTTGGGAACTATTTTCCAAAAAAAAATCCTGTTCTACTATCAAACTTTTTTTCCTCTTCAAATATGTTCTTCATTAGACTGTTCTCAGCAAATACCTGAAAACAATATCGGGGGTCACCGTGCTCGTTTAAGAGAAAAGGAGAATTTATTCCGTTATCGAGCATAGTTTGAGGGAAATCTCTTACGTTTTGCACGTGCACGCGCCCATGTGCGCGCGCTGATGACGCGTAAATCGTGCGCAGTAGGGATGCGCAATGCAATACTAAGGAATTACCTTAAACATTATTATTTACATTGTCGTTTTGTTTATTCTATAAACATACTAATAACGACGTTTTTAACGATTTTCCGAAGATTTCCATCCCTCTTTCGAATATTTTCTAGACCACACATACGTTTCCCTAAATTTTCCGAAACATTCCAAAGATTTCCGAGGAACATCAGAACATGCTTCGATCATGACTTACTTGACTTATTTCCTATGTCTCCTCTGGGAGAGTAGGGCCGTTGACTTGTCTCCTCCAACCCGCTCGGTCTCTTGCAGTATTAGCAGCTTCGCTCCAGGTGGCGAAACCCATCTTCTGCCTTTCTCATTCTACAGTTCTTCTCCATGTTACCTTCGGCCGCCCTCTTGTCCTCTTTCCTTCTGGTGCCGAGGTGAAGGCAATGCGTGGATTCTGTTGGTTGTTCATACGCAACACATGTCCTATCCAGCGCCACCTCCGTCTCCTGATCTGTTCGCTGATGGTACAAGTTCTAGCTCGTCGCCTGACTTTCTCATTTGACACCTTCATCGGCCAGTATATCTTAAACAACCTCCGTAGACACTTGTGTAGAAATGTGTCCGGTTTTGCTTCATCCCTCTTTGTCATTCTCCGGGTTTTACATCCATAAAGTAGCACTGCTATGACGTTGGACTTAAAGATCCTCATCTTGGTGTTTTTGCTCAGTTCTCCACTCCTCCAGATCTTGGCTAGTTTGGTAAATGTCCCTGTAGCTTTCCCTAGGCGGTTCTTGATGTCATCTTCGGCCCCTCCATGCTTGGTTATTCTTGCTCCTAGATAGTAAAAGCTATCCACTTCCTCTACTTGCTGTCCATCTATTACAACTGGGTTGTTGTCCTTTACGTTGATCCTCATCACTTTGGTTTTCTTAATGCTAATTTTTAAGCCCGTTCCCTTCCCATTTCTGTTCAGGCAGTCAATCTTCATCTGAATCTGTTTAAATGTACTTGAGATGAGAGCCAAGTCGTCTGCATATCTAATTCTTCTAGCATGGTTGTCATCTTCCATCTAATACCTGTCCTTGCACCTTCGACTGACCTCCTCATCACCCAGTCAATCACCAAGAGGAACAGGAGCCCTGACATTGTGCATCCCTGCTTAACACCCGACTTTACCTCGAACCAACCCGGCGTCCTTCCATCACCACCCACCACGGCACATCTGCAGTTAGTGCACATGACTTGCACCATTGTCACGATCTTTGTCGGTATCGGCATAGCACCTCATGATCCTCCAGAGAGTGTCTCTTCTCGTAGTTCACAAAACAAAGGTAGAGGCTGGAGTTCCATTCAGCTGACTGCTCAATTATATTTCTTAATACAAAGATCTGCTCAGTCGTGTTCCTTCTATTTCTAAAGCCAGCTTGTTATCCTCTTAACTCAGCATCTGTTCCAGCAACAATTCTCTTAATCAGGACTCTTCCCAACACCTTGGCTACAACAGACACGAGGGTTATACCTCTCCAGTTCTCACAACTCGTCAGATCTCCTTTCTTGATGAGCTTGATGATAAGCCCTCTGAGCCAGTCCTCTGGAACGCTTTCTTCCTCCCATATTTTGTTAAATAACTCATGCAGGACCTGGAGAGTGTTGTCAGTGTCAACCCTCAGAAGGTCTGCAGTGGTGCTATCAATACCTGGGGCCTTTTTACTCTTCATGTCCCCCAATGCGTTCTTGATCTCCCCCCTTGTTATCTCTCCTTTGTCAATTCCGTTATTCACCACATCTGCTCCTCCGCCTCAGTAGCGACTTCAGCAACTGGCCTGTTCAGGACGTCTGTAAAGTGTTCTTGCCATCTCGCTTTAACTTCACCTTCAGTTTAGTCAATAACTTTCCTTCCTTGTTCTTTACCATTCCTGCCTTTCTTGGCCCTTCGTTACATAACCTCCTGGTTGCTTCATATACTTTCATTTGGCCCTGACTTGTAGCGTCCTCTGCTTCTTGTGCGACACCATTTATCCAGTCTCTTTTGTCCTTCCTGAGACTCCTCTTCACCTCCTTGTCCTTCTCTCTGTAGTCAATTCGTGCTTTGTTCTTCAACCTCTCCGATCGTGCATCTCCTATCTTCTTTTTCAGTTTCATTCTCTCCTCGATCTTTCTCCAGCTTTGTGTGCTAATCCAGCTCTTACACTTGTTCTTCCTGCGGCCCAGTTCTTTCAGTGCTATTTCAGTGTAGGCAGTTTTGATCTTCTGCCACATGTTGTCAATGCTTTGGTTCGGTCAGGCTGTTCACTGCTCTGTTGGTCATCTGCACCCATGTCGTTCTGGTCTGACTTCTGGAGGATTCTGAACACATTCCTCAGCTCAAGCTGGAACTGTTGTCTAATCACAGGCACGGGCCACGCCATGTTTAGCGTGCGCACTAGAGATGCGCAGTAGCAATAGGCGCGAACGTCCTTAAAATAAATATTCATCAAATTATCTCAAAGGCTACATTTAACTATGAACAGAATGATACAAAATTCCGAATTGATTGATTGTTTTTCAAGTTTTTTTTTTTAGGTTTTTCACAGGGAGAAAACTCGGTTATGTTGGTACATGTACCTTCGAATATGTCTTTCCCTTTACTTTTACAATTCTTAATTTCGGTCATAATGACACAAAAAAATATCTAGCTGATTCGAGATGGTGCTGGGGAAAATAGACTTAATAGCAAAACGCACACAGGAACTGCAAAGCAATGGTATCTTACAACCATAATTATATTTAAGCAAGAACACGAAATTGAAAGGGGATTTAACAATAAAATAGAAAAGAAAAGTAACTGTTACTGAAATAATAAATTCTTTACTTAACATGTATGTTTTACAGAAAAGAGTCCCTTCTGCACATCTGGAGGGAGGGGTCCCAGCAGGCGCTGTTTACCCCGCGAATCAAGGTATGTATCGTGAGTAAAAACAAACTATTACCAATTTCACAGAGCAGAAGTACGGCAAAATGGAATGCATCTAAATTATCTAATAATCCCTCTGTCACCCGAATAAGAACCAGTCAAAATGCAACGAGAAAATTTGACGTATATATCATAATAGTTCGCCAACATATCAGCGTCGTTTGTTTTCTCGATTTTTAGTAATTACCGACTGGAACCCCGATGACCCCAAAAGCCATCTGCTACGCAGATTTGTGTATGAGGATGGAAAACTCATTGTGCCTAGAAGTGGTCGTTACTATGTTTACATGCAGATGTACTTCAGGTCAAGGCCAAACAACAATCAAAACCGTATAGCACTTTATGCCGACGATCGCATTCTCCTGATGATCCACAAGTCTATGTCGCCCGATCAGGACAACACCGGTTCTGCTGGAGGTGTATTTCAATTGAAAAGAAGAGAAAAGCTCTATGTGAAAGTCCTTGCCTATGACACCAATATGTGGTTAGGGCCTAACCACTGTTATTTTGGTACTTACTGGATATGATTTCTTGTATTTTAGAGAGGGAATGTAATGCAAAGCAAAACTTAGAGAGGTCAATAAAAGTAATCGTTGATTTCTTAAGGGGAATGTGGTAAAGCCGGATTTCTAACTGTGGGGTTTTATCATTAAAGTTATTCAAGCCTGAAGATTTTTCTTCTTTTTTTGTAGTACTCCGCATATATGGAGTTGGAATCGTTCATTTCTTTATAAGGGTAATGTGGTAAAGCCGTTTTAACTGTGGAGTTTTAAATTAATACCAGCCTAAAGAATGTTTTTTGTAGTACTCCGCATATATGGAGTTGGAATCGTTCATTTCTTTATAAGGGTAATGTGGTAAAGCCGTTTTAACTGTGGAGTTTTAAATTAATACCAGCCTAAATAATGTTTTTTGTAGTACTCCGCATATATGGAGTTGAAACCGGTCAATGCTTGAGGGTGTATGTAGTGCAGAGTGTTAAACTGAGTGTTGTTGGTATCAAGTGAAAACAAGCCCAAGAAACTTGTACTTATCAAGTTATCGATTTGGCAATAAAGAAAAATTGCGGGATATTGAGTTTGTGTGTTTTCTTTCAACAAATATTTTTCTTTTTAGCCACATTCTGATTAACGTTGTCATTTCCCTCAGTGAATGTATATTTTACCTCTGACATTTCCAAGAGTGCCTAGAGCACATAGAGCAATGAGCAAAATAACTATCTCCTGTATTGCTACACACCCTAATGAATTGACATTTCCTTTACCACCTACTAAAGGAAATCCCATGATAGGACTTTCTGGCGCTGGTTGTGATTCAAAGTTTGCTGGCTCATGACAAGTTCATCCCAAGGTGGTTTGCAGAAGAGTTGTGCCCGCGAAATTAACAGCGGCGGGGTGGGGCCAAGGGAAGGGTTGGGGGCTAGCTATACGATGTATAGAGAACAAAGTTACCGTATTTTCCTCAAATAATCGCCCTCTTTTGACCGAAATATTTAAAAAATCGCCTTCCTCGAATAATCACCCCCTCCCCACAGCCGCCATTTTCTCTCTTATACCCTCCCTCTCAAGTTAAAAATTGACATCTTGGATAACAAACAAGCTTTCATTTAATTGTTTACGACTGAATGGTTACAAAAGCACCGGCTTTTTACCGTTTTTTCTGTGGTAATATTTATGTATTGGAGTTTTTCCTTGATTGCTTGTGAGAAATATTTGAAATATCTCCCCCTAGAACTACTACTAGAACAATCGCCTCCCCTGGAATAAACGACCCCTTTTGGTGCAAAAATAAAATATTCGCCCCCCCCCCCCCTCCCCACCCGCTAGTGTAGGGAGTTTTAGCATTGACGACGGCGACGCTGAGAACGACGCCTTGTGAAAAAAGTATTTATATTTTACCCTCGAATGTCACAATTGTGTAGATCTGTTCAGTTCTATGGTGGCCTATGCGTGCCATAGCAAAATCGACAATTATTTTTCTACTTTCTTGTATTTTTTAGTTTTTTTGTCTATAGTTTACTGGTTTAATTTTTATATTATCTGTTTCATAAAATAAATTTCATTCATTTTGAGGACGTTTTATTTTGTCTCAGTTTTATATGTGCCGAGTTTTATTTTCACACCACGAAATCGAATTCAGACTAAAACTAAACTAAAACTAAACTGACACTTCACGGCCTAGGAGGGCCATAGCCCATAATGCAATGTGTGCATTGTGCTCCAATCCAAGATGGCTGAGCGCATTAGAAACCCGGAGTGGGAAAATGATGAGGCTCTGAGAAGTGATCTTCAGAAATTTGTTCGCCAGAACCTACAGCGAAATGAGATTTTAGACTTTGTTAGGTCAGACTATCCGATGTATGCGTGGAGTTTAAGGAGCCTTGGCCGCCGGCTGCAGTTTTTCGGCATAAAGTATACCGACTATGAGGTCGAATTAGTGGCGGTAAAAAGTGCTGTCAAGAAAGAGTTAAAAGGTCCAGGGAAGCTTCTAGGTTATCGGGCCATGCAGCAAAAAGTACGAGAGTTACATGGACTGAACGTTCCACGCGATTTGGTATATGCGGTGATGGAGGAAGCTGACCCACAAGGACTTGAAGCCAGAGGTGGAGTAGGCCAATCTAATCGACCACGTCGAACAAATGCCTTTGTGGCTGGAGTAAGTAGCAGCCTCTCTTTTGAGATACAGATATTGAATGGGATTCTGCCCCTTTGAATTATTGCAGGATTACTTTCTCACACCATTTTGGATGTCCTCGTGTCATGCACCTGTCAATGTTAAGCTGCAAATTCCTCACACCAGGGGCATTATTGTTGGTCAAATGAACTCAACAAATGGTCAAAAGTCCCTACCACTGGCAGACGTAACGTCAAATCCCCCTCCTATGCCCGGTCTTTCTCCCCCCCCGCCCCCCCCCCCCCACCTCTTCCTGCCCCATTCTTTTCTTGGCCATTCTGGCCTTAAAGGCGCGGAATTCCTCGTTGTTGTTCCTTCCTCTTTTTGACATCTTGCATACCACGTGTGTTTCAAAATGGCGTCCTTACAAATGCACACGTTGCATTATGGGCTATGGCCCTCCTAGGCCGTGAACTGTCAGTTTAGTTTTAGTTCAGTTTTAGTCTGAATTCGATTTCGTGGTGTGAAAATAAAACTCAGCACATATAAAACTGAGACAAAATAAAACGTCCTCAGAATGAATGAAATTTATTTTATGAAACAGATAATATAAAAATTAAACCAGTAAACTATAGAAAAAAAACTAAAAAATACAAGAAAGTAGAAAAATAATTGTCGATTTTGCTATGGCACGCATAGGCCACCATACAGTTCGCCTATCGGTCTAAAATCCTGCTCAGGCTAAATATGTAATGACAGCGTTCAATTCCAAAGGAAGACACGAAAAATTACCCATTGCGGTTCTCGTACTCCAAAATACGCAGAGCTTGGTCATTTCACGTTGTTGTTTTGCAGAGGACGGCAAAGAAATGTACAAAGAATCAAAACTTACGTGCAGAACCATTGTTCTGCTCATTAAACCTTTTGTTTGCTGACGTTCTCGTTGCCGTCGCCGTCGTGATTTGCTAAAACTCCCTCATTATTCGAAGAAATACGGTATTCGTAGAAAGTTGTAGGGGTTAAAATAATTCAGATTTTGTATCTCTTGGTCCTTATTCTCAAAAGGACCCACATCAGGAGCTTTCTCGGTATCCGGCTATTGAGCTCAAAAATGTCAGTGTTGTTTTAGAATTGATTAAACCAATTAAAAGGCTGACCAGACGGCTAAAAGTGATAAATCAAATGCCCAATATTTTGGTTAGAGAGGATTAACTTTCCTCAGGGGCTACTCAGGCAAGTTAGGGCATGGTTCACCTCTTAATATGACATATTTTTGTTTTAAAGAGAAGTTTTTGTTGGATCTTTCTGAAATTTGTAGGATACAATCAAATCAGTATCCTTAACAATATAAAGAATTGTGGCATTTTAAATTTGTCATGTGACACAAAAACGATAATTTACGTTTAATAACCTACATGCAAATCAACACCGTACGAGGGTACACTGCGTCAGATTTCACCGGAAAAGCCGCGAATGCAAAAAGGAGTTCAAACAGTTCAACAGTTCTCTTCAGAGGTAAAATTCAACAGTTCTTTTAGTTCCGTCCCACCGCGACCGAGTGTTGTTTTTGTCGAACGGACGCGGTCGCTAAGCTTCGATTTTCAAATCTGGTATCACAACTGTTCGCTTGCGAATAATGCAGCAGCGAGAGGGACAGATTTGAGCTGGTAAATGAGTGCTTTTCAGGCCGTTGCGATAAGATTTGTAAACCAGCGACCGACGTACTGGGGAGCGAGTTATTCACGCTTCGGCTGATCGTGATTTGAAGCGGTTACGTCCATTCCTCGGGAATATTTTGGTCTTCGCAGAACGACGGTTGGATTCTGAGCCAGCCAGCCTTGTGTTTTTTTCTAGTGAGACACCACCGGCAGCGCTAACTCGCTGAAAAACGCTTCAAAACGGCGTCAAACACCGTGGAACAATAAAGAATACGAAAGTAAAGCCATGTAAGTCAATTTTATTCACACAACATTACGTTTTAGGTCTTTAAAGCAAATCCGTGAAGTTCCCATACAAACCCTTGTAAATCGCATCCTTGTAACCGCTCGAAGGCAAGAGTCACATCTCGCGCTTGGGCCGCCTGTGCTGACACTCACAATACCTGTGCAGACTTTGAAGGGTTACTGGCATGAGAACCATAATCCTCAACATAAACCAGGCTAAATACCCTTTTTATTAGCCAATACAACAAGCTCCTACTGAAAACCTTCTTGACTAAAGCTATAAAACAAAGTTGTAGTACTCACTACAGGACAGAAACGGTCTGGATGTGCACAGACACCTGGCGAGCAAAAAAAAAAAAAAACTGAGAACAAAACTAAAGGCCCACAAAGAAAAGGTGGGTCAGATACTGAAACTAGGGACCTTAAGCATCGACAACGAAATGGCGCGACGACGAGAGTTTGGCGCATGTGCGATAGATGTTGTCAAAACGTCGTCTAGCCTTCGTCGACGACTGAATCTCGGCATGTTTTCGTTCTGGTGAAAACGTAAGTAAATAACTAAACTTTTGCATGCTAATAAGACTCGTACGAATCATACGGAAAGTCGAGTTTTTTCGATGCAAAGAGGTCGTACAGAACATGAAATTCATTATCATCGATAAAGCCATCGTTTTGATTAATTAGAAGCAGATTTCGGACGTTTTTGAAAGCCATAGCGAGAGCAACTAGTCAGAGAACAAAAACTAGTACTCGTCGTCTCCTCAAAACAACACACTGCTTAACTTTCCTTTTTCCCGCCAAGAACGAAACCCTCGACCCAATCCTCCTTGGGTTGCGAACGTCGTTGTACGTCGTGCATTTCGTTGTTAAGGTAGCCTGTGTACAGCCACCCCTTCCCTCAAAAAAATCGGGGAAGGGAAGGGGAGGGGCTTAAGGTCCCTAATGAGACTGTGTTCTTAAGATACGTGTTTCATGGGGTCAGTTACTGCGTTACAACAGCGAGTGCTGCCCTTGCAAACTCCCCCTTGCCTGGTGGTCTTAGGTAAAAGCGCTTGAATGTCTCTGAGGACGACCAATGCGCAGCTACCAGAGTAGCATCCAAAGGGACACCTGCTCGTGAGCTGCAGACGTAGAGGCACTCCTAGTGGAGTGACCAGTAAAGTGGCAACCAATTCCTTCTAGTGGCATCGTTTTCCTCGGCCATCTGGACATAGTCTGACTTGAGATTGGTTTAAACGGTCTGACAAATGAAATCAGGAGGTGAGAAGATTGTCGTCTGGTCTCCGTCCTGGATCGATACTCCTGTAAAGTTTTAAGTGGCAGTCTCTCTAAAAGCGGTTCACTGCATTTCGGGTCGAAAAAACGTTTTCCCTCAAACTTATCTCAATGAACTATCTTGGGTCATAAGTGAATCCAAAGACTTTAGTTTTTGCAAATACGTTAAAATAATGTTTTTTTAGAGCTCAAAACAATCATAGCCGGAAAACGCATAAATATATGTTATTTACCGGGCGCCGGGAGGTCCGTATGGGAAAAAAACTGTGCCCGAGGTCTTGCCCTTGACCAAGGGCACAGTTTTTTTCCCATACGGACCGACCTAGGCCGGTAAATAACATATTTATTTTTTTCCAGCAGTAAATTGGTTTTACAGATTAATAATGGGCTTGTTTACGCAACTCTTGTCATTGAATGTCTTGAATCGGTTTTCGCGCTGTCTACTACCGATTTGTGAAAATTCTTGGCAACGAGCGAATAATTCAGATAGTATACAAAGAAAGATGTATTAAAGAACATATAATTTTTGAACTACTTTATGTTAGTTGCATTTATTTAACCAGTTCAGTTCTCCCAAATTGTTTTTCCGGTTCGTGCGAAGTTTGAAGTTTTACTACAAAACAATTTCTGTCAGTCGTCACTTTTAAAATCACTTGAAATCAGACTTTTCTACCGTAAATTGAATAGCAGAAAGCGAGAAAATTCGTTAAGTTTATTCTACAGAAATTCTCCTAATTAGTACAGCAACTATCAGAAAGGTAAACTTGACTGAAATTGACTCATATTCTACGGCGAGGGAAACACAGGATTAAAAGCGCCATTACAGCGCCAAGCTACAAACCACCAAGCAATCCCTCATAACTTCAAAACACTTAAGGCGGGGGTAAAGGTGAATTTAAGTGAAATTTTGGTAAGTTTAAAGAGAGGTTGAAAGGGAAAAAAGGGGTTACGGAACACCACCAGACAGTTGCCCGACCGCACAATGGCACCCCAGGTTGTTGGGCAACTGTTTGGAGTGTATGTACCAATTTTTAATTTCAAACTCTAATTTTAAAACAACAACAAATCTTCAAAATTTCCTATTTCCATCAATTTTACTAATCCTTTGAGAAAAACTATTTCTCTCCAAATATACCTAAAAATCACCAAAAAATTTACAAAACAACCCAAAACATAGCTATGTGAGATGAGCATAGAGATTCTTGATTGCTTGAAACGTAAACGAGAAATTTGCATTAAAAACATAATACCCAGCCAAAATACGGCTTTCGGGTTTACCCCCGCCTTAAGTGAATTTACTCACAGTGACTTTCCTTGCAATTTTAAAGAGAACAGAGATAAACTTGCGTTGACTAACCGTCGATGGATGTGTAAAGAAGGCAAAAGATTGACGACTACCGCGCTAATTTTAAGAGCGACATTAAGGCAGCGCGGGAAAAAATCCGGCCCGTGGGCCGTATCGTAAAAACTGTACCGGTCACGTGCGCAAGATTAGCCAATCAAATTTCAGGATTTAAGATTCCGGCCCGCTCAGATGCTTGAGAAAAAAAATAAATTTGAGTATTTCAAGGACAGAAAATTACCCAAATTGAGAAGCTCGCTGCTCAAAGACCACCAAACGCAACAAAAAAATGTTATGATCCCCACATCAAGTGATCCTTCAAAGGTAAGAAATGTACGTTACTTTTGATATATTTTGTTTTGAGGGATCCTGAAAATTTATCTGTTACCACCCGTTATATCACTTTCTGAAAACCTGCGAAAATAGCTTGTCTTCGCTGCCGTTTATTTCGCAAGTCCAGACCTGGCCGCTCAAAACTCCAACTGAATTCTGCTAAGCAAAGGTTAGGAAGCATAGAAATGGAAAAATACATTGCGCTTTTTATCTTCCTTTCTCATGGCGACTTCAAACTTTCTGGGCTTTGTACCATGCGCACACTCAATTATGCAAATTGGGTTGTCACGCTAGCTCAGATTTTTCTCATTCAAAACGCTCTGATATTCAGCTTTAGATGTAGCAGATTACTATCATGGTGTTTTAGATGCCTCTCCCGAAAGGTTAGTCGCCGGTTCGTTGTACCAAATTATTGACAAGCAGTTAATAACTTATTTCTTTATGTTACACACAATGTTCAGTTAGGGATGCCCAGAAATAAGCATGGCGAATTTGCTTTTAACCATAGCGTTCTTCCAATGTAGCATAGAAGGTTTCACGGCCATCGACGTCATCTTGGTAGTGGAGTAAACACGGCAAAATTTACAGTGAATGTATGTGAAAAATCGTGCTTTTCATGCTCGATAACTCGCGTAAGGTTGATATTCTGAAATTTCTGTGAATTGCAAACTAAAGACATTAGCTAAAAGAGTTAACCGATTAAATTTAAAGGGCATCGGTTTGCTGAGAAGCGAGAAATCGTACTGTTAGTTTTTCATACAAATGCTTCTAGGTTTTTTTTCGCGAAAGGCGGCTCTATTTTACAGACAAATATATGAAAAATCCTGAAAAATAAAAAAAACTGAAGTTTGCGGTTCTCTTTGTAAGAGTACAATTCTCAAATTTGATCGGTTACCTCTTTTAGCTAGTCTTTTTAGTTGGTAATTCACAGGGGTCTATGTTTCGTACTTTCCCAACACCGTCAAGTCCCCAAATAAAACAATCTTAGAAGACACGATCACAACGCATTTTCATTGGAAGAAACAACAACACCTACAATTGGTCAAAAGGTGTCAGACATGTCTGCCACGCAGGACGAAAGTGCAACGCTACAAGACATGTCTGCCACGCAGGACGAAAGTGCAACGCTACAAATGTTCACGCATGACGGCACGATTGAGGTCGCTAGGATCCAGGCACACTCTGAGCTTGTTATTCTTCTTCTTGTCAACCACAAGACTGTGTACCCAGGCAGTGGGCTCTGTACATTTCTTAATGACTCCCAGCTTCTCCATTCTCTGAAGCTCTTCTTTAAGAGACTCGCGAAGGGTCACAGGAACCCTACGGGTAGGGTGGACAACAGGGCGGCATCGGGATCAGTTTGAATTTTGTGCTGAACGCCTTTAATCTCACCCAGGCCCTCAAGCACATCTGCATACTCGGATTCCAGGTTTTCTTCTTGAAGGTGGTAAATTCTCTTTATCAGGCCTAAATCAAGACAGGACTTCAATCCAAGAATGGATGGTAAATCTTGCTCAGTCAGTATGAAGTCTAACACGGTGATTTTCCCTTTGTATACTCACAAGTTAGCCGATCTTGCCATAGCCTGCGTAGCAAGCGTTCCCGTGCGAGCTGAGCGCGAAAGAGCTTTTTCGCATTCGGACCGCCGAAAAATAGGGCGAGACACAATCTTGCCTGACTGGGTGTGATTCGATGTCCGTCATACACTTTCAGCTTGGTTTTGCACTGGCGGGTGTGTATGGGACCGAGCGGAAGTCGAGCCAACAACGACTTGGAAATGACGTTACAATCAGCTCCCGAGTCCAATTTAAAATTAACACTTGTATCAGCAATCTTGAGCGAGACGTGCCAATCGTCTTGAGAAAGGCATTCATTACTGGACTCCACTAAAAACGTCAGAAGATCGGCTTCGTTGCGTGTATCGTTTTCCCGCCAAAATCCCGCAGTTTTTTACGGCAAACCTTCAAAACTGATCTCGCTCCTGGCAGTAGTCACACGTTTTGCCCAAAGCAGGGCAAGATCCCCACGAGTGAGAAGAACCACTTTCCTTTGTGTGAGCCCGAACCAGGCCTTGGTCCACGTGGAGGATTTTTTTCCTGCCTGCCGCCGCCAGCTTGAATTTCATTCACGGTCGGATTTTCAGTGTTTTGCTCCTTTGGGCCCATCGCTTTAATCTGTTCTTTTGAAGCCTCGGACGCTCTTGCCATAGAAATCGCTTTTTCCAGTGCAAGCTTCTCTTCCCTCAGTAATCGTTCCTTCACTTGTCGATCTCGTATACTAAACACGAACTTGTCTCGCACCATGTCGTCAACCGGCGACGAGTACTCGCAAGATTTCACCTTAACCCTAAACTGAAATGTGTTGAAGACCTCAATGGCGTCTTCTCCTGCAAAGTTTAGCAATATAGCAATCTTCACTTCATCGTATTTTTTTTCGCTTCCCGAAGCAGTTACGTAGATATCAAACTGCTGCTTAAATCTCCGCCAATTTTCTGATGTGTTTCCGTCGGAACTCAAAGCGCTAGGCTTGTGAAAACTATCCATGTTTAACTTCTGACACCATGTCAAGAGAGAGAGTGCAAAAGCGGCTGATCGGCGAGCAATTCCAAAGTTTCCAAAGTTCAATGTTCAAGCTAAATGAGCATGTATGTCACGCATAACATCCTAACGTGACACGTTTTGGTGTGGAACAAACTTCAACCCTCATCTTAGTTTTAATAATACATTATACAATGAGTGTACTACAGCTGGTCAGCACTCTGATGTTCTGTGACTTACGTTTTTAAAGTTCTTGCTGGTAGTAAAATCTGTCTTAGGGCCGATTTACACGATACGACTTTCTCGCATGCGGCAAGCTTACGACAGGCCTACGACATGAATTGATAGTTGGTGTAAATCAAACCTACAACTCGCTTACGTCTGTTGTGTGCGTCAAAAAAATGTCGTAGGGTTTTAAAACATGTTTTAAAACGCTGCGACAATCGTAACCGAAATCGATAGAAAATGACGTATTTTGTGACAAATTTCTTCTGAATAGGGGACGAAGGTGAAGTTTTCTTGCGTCAAAATGGCGAACGAAGTTTTTGTTGCGGACTGATTCACATTAAATCGTTTCTCGAAAAGTATTGAACAGATTAAAGCGAAAAGCAGCTCGTTAGAAAGTTTTTCTCAAAGCGCATGGCAGCTAAAACATTTGTTTACCGTTTGCTAGAACTTTCACTCCGAAAATCCCGGTGCAAACCTTTGCATATTTAATTTCGTAAGTGAAAATGTCGTGCGCATGTAAATGGTCCTAAAGACCCGGATAGACGGTGCAACATTGCGCGCAACATCCGTCACTCGACGTGGCTACACGGTCGCAACATTTCGTGCAACATTACGCGCAATACTTGATCAGCGGTTACCAAGCTCTCATGCGATGATGTTTACATCACGCAATCCAAAATGGCGTCGCTTGGCAAAAAAAGCTTTAGGAGTTCTTGCGTTGATGCTCTTAATGAACTTTCCTCCTCTGCAGTCCAAGCCATCTTTTTACGTGTAACGTACCACGGGCGAAAATTAGGTCAGCGGTTAAATTTGAATGTGAGATTTGATTGGCTGATTTGATTTGATTGGCTGAACTATTGCACGAAATGCTGCAGATGGTGGATACACGAAGAAATTTGTTGCGCGCAATGTTGCAGAAGTAGGACGAGATTCTACTGCTGCAATATTGCGCGCAACAAATTTTGGGGTGGATACACGATGCAATTCAGCCATTGCGCGCAATATTGCACCGTGTATCCTGACCTTAAGGTGGCTCGTACCAGTTTTCTCGCGCCGGGAGTAGATTACCATCATACGTCACACGAACGATAGAGGCGCGACACTTATATAAAACTCAAAAGACCAAAACAAATATGGCGGCGCGCGTCTTTTTTTGTCCAAGGTCAAGCATCAAACGACAGCAAACAAAACAAAACGCCTGTTCGGAGCCCGCTCGCCCGCGCGGGCACACGAACAGTCAGCGGTAGTCAAAACAACTCATGAGCAACTGCTGATCGTATAAAGTCTGGATTTTTGAATGCGTGTCTACGCGCGTGGGAATAACGGAACTCGCGAAGGCTTTTAAATGAAAACAAGCCCGGTGACCCCTTCTTTTTATTATTTTAATATAATGCTATCATTGAGGGCAAACGTCAGAAAAAAACTAAAGAAATTCTACGGAAGGAAATTTGCACTCTGTGCAATTTGTCTTTTTTCCAAGTTTACAAGAAATCGGCTCCGTAATTTTTTTTTAAATTGTTGTGCATTTCCCTTTTCAGATGCCAAAAGCTATGGTTTTAAAAAAACTTGGGGTCACCGGGTTAATTTTTTAGTTATTAGTGACATAAGCGAAAAATCAGGTCTGGAAAATCCTTTTGGAACGTTGCCATGGTAACTGCTGACGACAAAATAACAGCTGTTTTAGGTAAAGTATAAATTATATAATCCAAATTTAGAAAAATATTACAGTGACCCTGGTCTGCCTTTTTGTTCTATTCTTACAAAGTTACGAGCCGTCAAAAACCTGAAAACTGGTACGAGCCACCTTAAGTCATGTAGGCCTGTCGCAAGCTTGTCACGCGCGACAAAGTCGTATTGTTTAAATCGGCCCTTAGTGATTACAGCAAAATAAAAACTCAGACACGCTCTGGGATTGAACTGTGACTTTGTTGGTACTTCTTATTTAATCACAAGCCAAATATTGGGAAATTGAATAGTGCTTTCAAAGTAGTGTATATCTGGACAAGCAGGAATTAAGAAATGGTGAGCGTGCAGCGTGCAGTTATCGAGTTATATATGCACGCGGGAGGTTGCTAAGCACGAAAGAAGCGTAAGAGTCGCACGAGGCGATAACCGAGTGCGACTCTAGCTTCTTGAGTGCTTAGCAAACCTCCCAAGTGCATATACAACTCGATAATTGCACGGCTGCACTCTCACCATTTCTTTTATAACATTGAGACTTTTGAGATAGAGTATATTGAATCTTGTCCGGCTTACATGATTTCAAAAGCGCCATAAACCGCGCGAAAATGTTCATTCAAAAATCTGACAAAGCGACACATCAAAATTCTTCTTGGATCGCGGCGAGTTTCTAGTTAACATTTTCTCGATCTCGGGAAAACAAAGAACTTCAAACTGTCGGTTCACCTGGCCTAAATATCAAGCTGACAGTAAACGAAACTTGCAATCGGCAAAAGCGTTTCTGGAAAGTTAGTTGAGCTCGGATTGGATCAGTTTTCCGAAGAATCGAAAACAAACCTCAAATGGTTGAAGCTTTTGGTGGCTGAAATCTCTGTCCTTCAGGGCGTCTTCGGCAAAAGAAAAGAACGATATGGCACCAGACATTTCATAAAAGTAGGAGTGGAGAAGAAAGCGCACAAACACCCCTGGCTTTGAGCTGTTTGAGATGCTCTTATTCAATAGCAGGTTTGTTGGTTTCGCTTTCCTTTCCACGTTTGATGAGTTGCGCGTCCACAAGGCTGAACTTGAACACATGAATGGCTTTTAAAAATGATTTGACTCTTTCGTTATTTCAGAAAATAAGCTTAAGGCTGAGGAAAATGTCAGAAATGTAAGCCATATTAGTGTACGATGCAGTCATTCCTTCAAGAGCGACTGTTTCTCCAATTTCAAGAGTTCGATTCACGATCGAGTGAGGCTTTCGACGCCAGAGAAAAAAATTACAATGAAACCTTGTGCTGAATTTTATTATCGCCAAATCGCTGAATAAAGGCTGTCTAAAATTCCTGCTATGCATTACTAATCTCGAAAGGTTGATGCAGACCAGTTTGTTGTTGTTTTGGTCCGTCTCCGAGTGCCGAGTGCCTTTGTCCAACCAGCAGATTCAGCTCCTCGCTTAAATAAGCAAATCTCCTTAGGTGGAGGCCAGGCAAAAATTTCGTAGCTCAAAGGAGTAATCTTCATCTCCGGAAGAATCATTAAATTTTCCATCTTTTAGGAGAAGAAAAACAGGAATTATTTTTAAAAGAGTGTCAGCATCGATTGCCGAGAGAAATTAAAAATAAACTAACTGACGTGAGCGTGCAACCCACGGGCAAATAGATCGGGCTTATTAGCCAATCAGAACACGCGCTTCGCTAAGGCTATGTTATAAACTGTCTTGGTTTCCACAGAGTTATGGAAACAAGAGGTGGTTCTTCTTGTAAATACTTGAGGGGAATGTTAACTGTTTCGTACTCACCGAGTT
Organism: Micromussa lordhowensis; assembly: GCA_964020085.1. Taxonomy (NCBI): domain Eukaryota; kingdom Metazoa; phylum Cnidaria; class Anthozoa; order Scleractinia; family Lobophylliidae; genus Micromussa; species Micromussa lordhowensis. The sequence continues at coordinate 14,414,967 of OZ026600.1, forward strand.
CAAACCCTCAACTAATTCTAAACTTTCTGTTTCGAGTTCACCTTCACCTACAATGGATTAAAGAACGAGAAATAAACGTGTTGCGTGTGATTTTGTTTCATTTTGCCGAGAAAGTTGTCTTTTTTTGCTCAGTTAGAGTTTAAGCCCTTGATCACCAATTGAATCGGTGTGGGTGTGAACTCGCTTAGGTGTGAAACCTCCAGTTACCCAAGGGAATTAACTCCGGGAGAACTAGTGAGACAATCTGAGACAGTGCAGAGTGTAATGTATAGCTCTGACGCAGTACGTACTCAACACAGTTCCTACATAACCCCTGCCGTTCATTCCTGGTTTGTATAGACAGTGCTAGTTCAAAACGTTGCGTGACGGTGCCAGTTTAGTTCTAAATATTTTCACAGATTAGGACCGTGCAGAAAAAGTAGATCTTTGTAAAGACCATTGGAATCCACAAAGAAAATGCGGATAGGCACGCATTTTTTCGAGATAATTAGTCTTGAATCTCAACAAAAATGCTGACATCAGCATTTTTCTGAAAAAGAACGAAGGAAAGGAAATTTCATAACAGATTTCCTTAGAATTTGTCTTTACAAAGGGAAAAGCAAACACCTTTATAAAGATCTTAACACTACATGGTAAATGGTAACATAAAAACCATTTTTGGTATGTCTTACATAACAAAATCGAAACAAAAAATGAATTTTTCCGTCCTAAAAGATACTAGCGCTTTGAGCTGCGATTTCTCTCACAGCACAGGTCATGGATTCTTAGCTTTCAAAGAGAACCACGAAATGATCCTAATCCGATCAGCGAATAGACAACAGTGAAAGAAAAAACAATCGGTCACCCGATAAGTGATTTCTAAAAGAAACGTTCTTTAGCTACTAAAGCTCAACTGACGGAAACAAGTACAGAAAATGTTTTGTAATCCCTAAGTATTAACAGAACAGACTGAGTTAAGGCATAAATATCATAGACTATTCTAGTCACTAATATCCAATCATGGCGCTATCTATAGAATCCTGGAGTATTCGGCTTCGAATAGGATATTCCAGGTGTATTTCAAGACAGGCGTCCTTGAATACTGCAGGATATTTGAGTGTTACCGGTACTAATATGGCGTGGAGAGAACTAACTAATATGCGAACCTGCGAGGCATGCAAGCCAGGATCCCTAACCCCAACAAAAGGGTTAACCACAGGCCAATTTAGGCTAACCAGAGTGCTTTTTAGGCGAAGTGCTAATTAGGTTAACAGGAGTGTTAATTAGACTAACCAGCTAACCATCAAGCGAGCCAGAACTCCAGTGGCTCCAAGTCTAACTGCAAGCTAACTAAGGCAACATTACTACTATTCGGCTAAACAGACTGTAATTTAGGCTTGCTCGCATACTAGTAACACTGGTGTATATTTGGATTTTTGCGTAATGGCAGGGTAAACAAAGCAGAAAAGGAGGATTTCTGCAACGCTCCAGTCAAAGGTAACGAGAACCCGACAGAAACATCTGCTGAATAATTCAACTGCCAATGACTTTATTTTTCTCCAATTACTACATGCATAGTTCACGTGAGAGAACAACTTAATAACTTTGGTATTTACTACATTTGGTTTTTCACAGCAAAGCCTTTTTGGAAATCGGCTAAAGTTTAAACTCGACTCAAAAACACTAAAATCAAATGTCCAAAATCGCTAATAACTTATTTTCTCTCTCGTAAAAGATATATCATACACAATTGAGTGACTGAGATAACTGAGATGAGACTAAAAACCTGTGACTGAAACGTTCGAATTCGCATAACTATAAGTCAATCCAAGAGATTATGATTGGTCGTCATCTTAAAAATTCATATTGTACGCTGTTTCATTGCTAAACTGATAAAAATCTAATTTTCCCGATAGAAACCGCTGGCCAAAGTTACAGCAGCTAAATAATCGTCCGCTGTGAGGGGACTCCCTCCACTGTCCGAATCACAAGAGCCTTGGTACTGAGTGGTAAAGCTGGTGATAGGCGAGGTACTGGGACTCAATGGAGAGCTTGCTGAAGCAGATACACGCGGACGGACCATCACACTAACAGTCTGTGAAGCAGCACACGGCAAATGAGAATTCCTGTTGAAAACTGCCGGTCCAAACCTACCACTGGCTGGAAACGTAGAAGTGCTTGCAGGACGTGAAGGGTAGACTGGGCTCCACGGTCTGAAATACGTTTGGCTCGGTGATGGGAAAATGGCAAAAGACGGCTGCAACATGGCCGGTGACATGACGTCACTGTTGTCTGGGAGCGTCTTTGAAGCAGAGAGGACTGGAGCGGGTTTGTTTTTGATCTCGTGTTTGCGCCATCTTGCGCGTCGGTTTTGAAACCAGACCTGTAAATAAAAGTCAAAGAACCTTGCATGAGTAAAATGAATGTGCACTGCACTACGATACCAAATCAATGCAATGCCAAGCAAATAAATCACATGAGAGACAAATCATTTTCAAAGCGGAACCGGTTTGAAATCAAGGAACCAAATGCTGACGTAATAATGATGGCGAGAGCAAAGAGAATTTACATCTCGATGGTAAAAGAAAACAAGGTGTTTTTGCTTTCTAGTTTCATCGCGGAATTTTTTAAACGAAATAGAAAACATGTTGTCCGTGTTTCTATCGAGCTTTAGAATAAATCTACTAGCGTTCTATCACGAATGCCGTTCTGTTCTCTGATTGGCTACGCTACTTTAGCGTACTCTAGTGTAGCAGTGTACCCGTGTTAACAAAAGAACGGTCGCTTCTTGGCGTTTTCGAAGTGTGTGTAAACAGGACTTAGATAAAGTTTGGAACGACTAGTAGATTTATACGAAAACAATTAGATTATTCGCTCTCGATTTCTACGCGTGATAGAAATCTCGAGCTCGTAATCTAATCGTGCTACCATAGCATTTCTCGTTCTCCCAAACGTCCACTCGTGTTTCTATTAAACAACTAGATTATTCGCTGTCGATTTCTATCGCGTGATAGCTGACGAGGCCGCAGCCCGAGTCAACTATCACGCATAGAAATCGACAGCGAATAATCTAATTGTTTTAGTATAAATCTGGTAGTCGTTCAAAACGTCATCTGAATCTTCTTCGCAGACACTCGAAAAAGCAAAGAAGCGGCCATCATTTTTGTTAACAAGCGCGCAGTGCTACGCTACTCTCCATCTACAACAGTATAGATAGTAAGTAGCGTAGCCAATCAGAGAACAACATTCGTGATAGAAGGCTACTAGATTTATACTAGAACTCGATCGAAACACAGGACATGTTTTCTATTTCTTAACTGTCAAAGATCGACTTGCGGTGAATAGGAATCAAACATTTTTCGCCACAACAACTTCAAATTCAAGCGAACACAATTAATTTCTTTCTCTCTGTCGGATAATGATGATCGATAATGATGATTTCAGATTGGCGATAAGAATCAATCAACCATCTTACCTGAATTCTGTCCTCCCCGATGTTGAGTTCTTTCGCAAGATCCTCGCGTATCTGAATGCCCGGGAATTTCTCGTTCTCAAAAGAGTCCTCCAAGCGATTCAGTTGCTGGTCTGTGAAGACTGTTCGACGACGCCTTTGTCGCGATCTGTCCCCTAAAAGAAAAAAATATAGCGCTTGTTAGTTTCATTCGCAAACTACATGTTAATAAATACTCACAGCAAACAAAGCTAGCAGAGGTCTGAACTTCTACAATCCCCCGGAGTCCACCAATGGCATAAACCTTCCGATGGATACGAATGGCAAACACTTTGACATGGAGCCGGAACTGAGAAACTGGTCCTGCTCTAGCGATAAAATACTTTTACAAACTTCAGTTCGATCTCTTATAATTCTTTCAGCAATTCTAATACATGAAAGACCACATATTCGAACTGCGAAGAAAGAGGTCATGAGTTAAATTCCCGTTCCAGCCTCAATTGTTTTTCAGGCTTCAATTTTTCAACTGCTCAAGTTGTGTATGTAACGGCCATGGTCAATCATGCCTTCAATTCTAAGTCAGTTACTTACGTTCGGTTTCCGGAGCCGGTCTTTTGGAGCTTTTCCTTGAACTCATACTGGTTTTGATACAATTTCACGTTTAGAGAATGCTAGCAGCAAGAAATGTTCTCGAGCCAGAGTTGAGAGTTAAATGAACAGCTGAGAGTTTCATTCGTTTATATAGCATGTGACGCGCTTCGTTTAATTGTGGGCGGATAAACAAGTTACACACACAATAAACTTGTCACTGACTTGATTAGTGAATTATTTCTCACCTCTATTGTTACTCACTTGTAAGTTTTTATCCATTGTTAGTATTTTACGCCAACTTGCTCCAAAAGTGAAGTAATTGTTTTCTATTGCTTTCGTCGAATTTGCAAACCTAGCATTATCCCAAAACAAAATCTTTTACTTTATGAAAAGTGTTTGTTAGAAAGCCACAGCATATTGTTCATATTAAACCTTTTCTCTTACTCGTGATCAAGTACTTTTTCTAATTGGAAATCAAATACTGTCTGTAACAGAAATTAAATGACATTACGCGTGCACTATGCTAGTTCTATGCCAGAGTTGTGGATATCACTTGAGACTACCTGCCGATTCGCCTAATCTGAGCTTGTAGTCAAAAACAAGTTTCCTGTTGTAACTTTATTTTCGCGCTGCCACAGCGAAATTAGAAAAACCGCGCCTGACAGCAGGTTAACACAAATATAAAGGTGCTGAGTCAAAGTGAAGCACGACACAACTCAGCTCAATGGCTTTCAGAGAAGGAAAAAGAAACCTATGCTACGTAAGCGAAGTAAAGCGACAGGAACTTCTCTTTCGCAACACATTTTATCGTTCCTCCCAAACATTTGGTGCTGAATCTTAACGATAAACTCGATATTTTGCAAGGCGGTTTAATTAGCGTTTTGCGTTGGTGTAAAACCGTCACATCGCACTTTGCTCAGAGCGAGTATCAAAAAACGTTTCCTTGCTCACAAAGAATAAAACAAAAATCAAAGCTCGTCTGACAAAATGGAAAAGTCGGAGCAACGCCGGTGTTTTGCGGCCTGACTTAAATTTCCGTAAAGTTTCAGTTTAATTATGGGAGGCACAACTTACAAACAAACAAACAATCACAATTAACTTGCTACTGACTTGATAAATGAATAACTTCTCACCTCTGGTGTTACGCATCCTGCGAGTTTATCTTTTGTTATGCACTAATTTGCACCTTACCTGTGCTAATAATGGTTCAGTTTCTGTTGTTTTTCCTTTTAACCGGTTTAAACCCAACAATTTCGATAACAATTATTTAAGTTTATGTAAGTAAAGCTTTGGTTTGGAAACCATTCCAATTTATTTCAAAGGAGGTGAAATTTGAGGGCCTTTTTCAGTTTTATTAGCCTGTTTATTTTACAGACAAAAACTATGCAACGTATTTTAGCGTATTTGAAGATCCTGTTTTCTTTGTGTTTCCAGGATTCCGGTCCGGATTCTTGTTTTAGTCCTTGTTTTAGGATTGTTGTGTTAAGGACGGCGCCTACTAAATACAAAGGTTTTTGCGCCAGATTAGTAGGACCGCGCGGAAAAAGTAGATCTTTGCAAGGGCTATTGGAATCCACAAAGGAAAATGGGGATAGCTACGCATTTTGTTTCGAGATAATTAGCCAAATGCTGACATCAGCATTTTCTGAAAAAAGAAGGAAAGGATAGTTCTTAACAGATATTCCCTTAGAATTTGCTTTTACACAGAGAAAAGCAAACACATTTATAAAGATCTTACTGACTACATGGTAGATGGTAACATAAAAACCATTTTTGGTTTGTTTTTAATAACAAAATCGTTGCAACAACGCAACAACACTAAAATCAAATGTCCAAAATCGCTAATAACTTATTTTCTCTCTCGTAAAAGACATATCATACACAATTGAGTGACTGAGATAACTGAGATTAGACTAAAAACCTGTGACTGAAACTTTCGAATTCGCATAACTATAAGTCAATCCAAGAGATTATGATTGGTCAATCTTAAAAATTCATATTGTACGCTGTTTCATTGCTAAACTGATAAAAATCTAATTTTCCCGATAGAAACCGCTGGCCAAAGTTACAGCAGCTAAATAATCGTCCGCTGTGAGGGGACTCCGTCCACTGTCCGAATCACAAGAGCCTTGGTACTGAGTGGTAAAGCTGGTGATAGGCGAGGTACTGGGACTCAATGGAGAGCTTGCTGAAGCAGATACACGCGGACGGACCATCACACTAACAGTCTGTGAAGCAGCACACGGCAAATGAGAATTCCTGGTGAAAACTGCCGGTCCAAACCTACCACTGGCTGGAAACGTAGAAGTGCTTGCAGGAAATGAAGGGTAGACTGGGCTCCACGGTCTGAAATACGTTTGGCTCGGTGATGGGAAAATGGCAAAAGACGGCTGCAACATGGCCGGTGACATGACGTCACTGTTGTCTGGGAGCGTCTTTGAAGCAGAGAGGACTGGAGCGGGTTTGTTTTTGATCTCGTGTTTGCGCCACCTTGCGCGACGGTTTTGAAACCAGACCTGTAAATAAAAGTCAAAGAACCTTGCATGAGTAAAATGAATGTGCACTACACTACGATACCAAATCAATGCAATGCCAAGCAAATAAATTACATGAGAGACAAATCATTTTCAACGCGGAACCGGTTTGAAATCAAGGAACCCGGCAAATGCTGACGTAATAATGATGGCGTGAGCAAAGAGAATTTACGTCTCGATGGTCAAAGAAAACAAGGTGTTTTTGCTTTCTAGTTTCATCGCGGAACTTTTAAAACGAAATAGAAAACATGTTGTCCGTGTTTCTATCGAGCTTTAGTATAAATCTACTAGCGTTCTATCACGAATGCCGTTCTGTTCTCTGATTGGCTACGCTACTTTAGCGTACTCTGGCGTACTCTAGTGTAGCAGTGTACCCGTGTTAACAAAAGAACGGTCGCTTTTTGGCGTTTTCGAAGTGTCTGTAAAGAGGAATTCGATAAAGTTTGGAACGACTAGTAGATTTATACGAAAACAATTAGATTATTCGCTCTCGATTTCTACGCGTGATAGAAATCTCGAGCTCGTAATCTAATCGTGCTACCATAGCATTTCTCGTTCTCCCAAACGTCCACTCGTGTTTCTATTAAACAACTAGATTATTCGCTGTCGATTTCTATCGCGTGATAGCTGACGAGGCCGCAGCCCGAGTCAACTATCACGTATAGAAATCGACAGCGAATAATCTAATTGTTTTAGTATAAATCTGGTAGTCGTTCAAAACGTCATCTGAATCTTCTTCGCAGACACCTCGAAAAAGCAAAGAAGCGGCCTTCATTTTTGTTAACAAGCGCCCAATGCTACGCTACTCTCAATCTACAACAGTGTAGATAGTAAGTAGCGTAGCCAATCAGAGAACAACATTCCTGATAGAAGGCTACTAGATTTATACTAGAACTCGATCGAAACACAGGACATGTTTTCTATTTCTTAACTGTCAAAGATCGACTTGCGGTGAATAGGAATCAAACATTTTGCGCCACAACAACTTCAAATTCAAGCGAACACAATGAATTTCTTTCTCTCTGTCTTGCGGATAATGATGATCGATAATGATGATTTCAGATTGGCGATAAGAATCAATCAACCATCTTACCTGAATTCTGTCCTCCCCGATGTTGAGTTCTTTCGCAAGATCCTCGCGTATCTGAATGCCCGGGAATTTCTCGTTCTCAAAAGAGTCCTCCAAGCGATTCAGTTGCTGGTCTGTGAAGGCTGTTCGACGACGCCTTTGTCGCGATCTGTCCCCTAAAAGAAAAAAATATAGCGCTTGTTAGTTTCATTCGCAAACTACATGTTAATAAATACTCACAGCAAACAAAGCTAGCAGAGGTCTGAACTTCTACAATCCCCCGGAGTCCACCAATGGCATAAACCTTCCGATGGATACGAATGGCAAACACTTTGACATGGAGCCGGAACTGAGAAACTGGTCCTGCTCTAGCGATAAAATACTTTTACAAACTTCAGTTCGATCTCTTATAATTCTTTCAGCAATTCTAATACATGAAAGACCACATATTCGAACTGCGAAGAAAGAGGTCATGAGTTAAATTCCCGTTCCAGCCTCAATTGTTTTTCAGGCTTCAATTTTTCAACTGCTCAAGTTGTGTATGTAACGGCCATGGTCAATCATGCCTTCAATTCTAAGTCAGTTACTTACGTTCGGTTTCCGGAGCCGGTCTTTTGGAGCTTTTCCTTGAACTCATACTGGTTTTGATACAATTTCACGTTTAGAGAATGCTAGCAGCAAGAAATGTTCTCGAGCCAGAGTTGAGAGTTAAATGAACAGCTGAGAGTTTCATTCGTTTATATAGCATGTGACGCGCTTCGTTTAATTGTGGGCGGATAAACAAGTTACACACACAATAAACTTGTCACTGACTTGATTAGTGAATTATTTCTCACCTCTATTGTTACTCACTTGTAAGTTTTTATCCATTGTTAGTATTTTACGCCAACTTGCTCCAAAAGTGAAGTAATTGTTTTCTATTGCTTTCGTCGAATTTGCAAACCTAGCATTATCCCAAAACAAAATCTTTTACTTTATGAAAAGTGTTTGTTAGAAAGCCACAGCATATTGTTCATATTAAACCTTTTCTCTTACTCGTGATCAAGTACTTTTTCTAATTGGAAATCAAATACTGTCTGTAACAGAAATTAAATGACATTACGCGTGCACTATGCTAGTTCTATGCCAGAGTTGTGGATATCACTTGAGACTACCTGCCGATTCGCCTAATCTGAGCTTGTAGTCAAAAACAAGTTTCCTGTTGTAACTTTATTTTCGCGCTGCCACAGCGAAATTAGAAAAACCGCGCCTGACAGCAGGTTAACACAAATATAAAGGTGCTGAGTCAAAGTGAAGCACGACACAACTCAGCTCAATGGCTTTCAGAGAAGGAAAAAGAAACCTATGCTACGTAAGCGAAGTAAAGCGACAGGAACTTCTCTTTCGCAACACATTTTATCGTTCCTCCCAAACATTTGGTGCTGAATCTTAACGATAAACTCGATATTTTGCAAGGCGGTTTAATTAGCGTTTTGCGTTGGTGTAAAACCGTCACATCGCACTTTGCTCAGAGCGAGTATCAAAAAACGTTTCCTTGCTCACAAAGAATAAAACAAAAATCAAAGCTCGTCTGACAAAATGGAAAAGTCGGAGCAACGCCGGTGTTTTGCGGCCTGACTTAAATTTCCGTAAAGTTTCAGTTTAATTATGGGAGGCACAACTTACAAACAAACAAACAATCACAATTAACTTGCTACTGACTTGATAAATGAATAACTTCTCACCTCTGGTGTTACGCATCCTGCGAGTTTATCTTTTGTTATGCACTAATTTGCACCTTACCTGTGCTAATAATGGTTCAGTTTCTGTTGTTTTTCCTTTTAACCGGTTTAAACCCAACAATTTCGATAACAATTATTTAAGTTTATGTAAGTAAAGCTTTGGTTTGGAAACCATTCCAATTTATTTCAAAGGAGGTGAAATTTGAGGGCCTTTTTCAGTTTTATTAGCCTGTTTATTTTACAGACAAAAACTATGCAACGTATTTTAGCGTATTTGAAGATCCTGTTTTCTTTGTGTTTCCAGGATTCCGGTCCGGATTCTTGTTTTAGTCCTTGTTTTAGGATTGTTGTGTTAAGGACGGCGCCTACTAAATACAAAGGTTTTTGCGCCAGATTAGTAGGACCGCGCGGAAAAAGTAGATCTTTGCAAGGGCTATTGGAATCCACAAAGGAAAATGGGGATAGCTACGCATTTTGTTTCGAGATAATTAGCCAAATGCTGACATCAGCATTTTCTGAAAAAAGAAGGAAAGGATAGTTCTTAACAGATATTCCCTTAGAATTTGCTTTTACACAGAGAAAAGCAAACACATTTATAAAGATCTTACTGACTACATGGTAGATGGTAACATAAAAACCATTTTTGGTTTGTTTTTAATAACAAAATCGTTGCAACAACGCAACAACACTAAAATCAAATGTCCAAAATCGCTAATAACTTATTTTCTCTCTCGTAAAAGACATATCATACACAATTGAGTGACTGAGATAACTGAGATTAGACTAAAAACCTGTGACTGAAACTTTCGAATTCGCATAACTATAAGTCAATCCAAGAGATTATGATTGGTCAATCTTAAAAATTCATATTGTACGCTGTTTCATTGCTAAACTGATAAAAATCTAATTTTCCCGATAGAAACCGCTGGCCAAAGTTACAGCAGCTAAATAATCGTCCGCTGTGAGGGGACTCCCTCCACTGTCCGAATCACAAGAGCCTTGGTACTGAGTGGTAAAGCTGGTGATAGGCGAGGTACTGGGACTCAATGGAGAGCTTGCTGAAGCAGATACACGCGGACGGACCATCACACTAACAGTCTGTGAAGCAGCACACGGCAAATGAGAATTCCTGGTGAAAACTGCCGGTCCAAACCTACCACTGGCTGGAAACGTAGAAGTGCTTGCAGGAAATGAAGGGTAGACTGGGCTCCACGGTCTGAAATACGTTTGGCTCGGTGATGGGAAAATGGCAAAAGACGGCTGCAACATGGCCGGTGACATGACGTCACTGTTGTCTGGGAGCGTCTTTGAAGCAGAGAGGACTGGAGCGGGTTTGTTTTTGATCTCGTGTTTGCGCCACCTTGCGCGACGGTTTTGAAACCAGACCTGTAAATAAAAGTCAAAGAACCTTGCATGAGTAAAATGAATGTGCACTACACTACGATACCAAATCAATGCAATGCCAAGCAAATAAATTACATGAGAGACAAATCATTTTCAACGCGGAACCGGTTTGAAATCAAGGAACCCGGCAAATGCTGACGTAATAATGATGGCGTGAGCAAAGAGAATTTACGTCTCGATGGTCAAAGAAAACAAGGTGTTTTTGCTTTCTAGTTTCATCGCGGAATTTTTAAAACGAAATAGAAAACATGTTGTCCGTGTTTCTATCGAGCTTTAGTATAAATCTACTAGCGTTCTATCACGAATGCCGTTCTGTTCTCTGATTGGCTACGCTACTTTAGCGTACTCTGGCGTACTCTAGTGTAGCAGTGTACCCGTGTTAACAAAAGAACGGTCGCTTTTTGGCGTTTTCGAAGTGTCTGTAAAGAGGAATTCGATAAAGTTTGGAACGACTAGTAGATTTATACGAAAACAATTAGATTATTCGCTCTCGATTTCTACGCGTGATAGAAATCTCGAGCTCGTAATCTAATCGTGCTCCCATAGCATTTCTCGTTCTCCCAAACGTCCACTCGTGTTTCTATTAAACAACTAGATTATTCGCTGTCGATTTCTATCGCGTGATAGCTGACGAGGCCGCAGCCCGAGTCAACTATCACGTATAGAAATCGACAGCGAATAATCTAATTGTTTTAGTATAAATCTGGTAGTCGTTCAAAACGTCATCTGAATCTTCTTCGCAGACACCTCGAAAAAGCAAAGAAGCGGCCTTCATTTTTGTTAACAAGCGCCCAATGCTACGCTACTCTCAATCTACAACAGTGTAGATAGTAAGTAGCGTAGCCAATCAGAGAACAACATTCCTGATAGAAGGCTACTAGATTTATACTAGAACTCGATCGAAACACAGGACATGTTTTCTATTTCTTAACTGTCAAAGATCGACTTGCGGTGAATAGGAATCAAACATTTTGCGCCACAACAACTTCAAATTCAAGCGAACACAATGAATTTCTTTCTCTCTGTCTTGCGGATAATGATGATCGATAATGATGATTTCAGATTGGCGATAAGAATCAATCAACCATCTTACCTGAATTCTGTCCTCCCTGATGTTGAGTTCTTTCGCAAGATCCTCGCGTATCTGAATGTCCGGGAATTTCTCGTTCTCAAAAGAGTCCTCCAAGCGATTCAGTTGCTGGTCTGTGAAGGCTGTTCGACGACGCCTTTGTCGCGATCTGTCCCCTTAAAGAAAAAAAAATAGCGCTTGTTAGTTTCAATCGCAAACTACATGTTAATTAATACTCACAGCAAACAAAGCTAGCCGAGGTCGGCTGAACTTCTACAATCCCCCGGAGTCCACCAATGGCATAAACCTTCCGATGGATACGAATGGCAAACACTTTGACATGGAGCCGGAACAGAGAAACTGGTCCTGCTCTAGCGATAAAATACTTTTACAAACGGCTTCAGTTCGATCTCTTATAATTCTTTCAGCAATTCTAATACATGAAAGACCACATATTTGAACTGCGAAGAAAGAGGTCATGGGTTAAATTCCCGTTCCAGCCTAAATTGTTTTTCAGGCTTCAATTTTTCAACTGCTCAAGTTGTGTATGTAACGGCCATGGTCAATCATGCCTTCAATTCTAAGTCAGTTACTTACGTTCGGTTTCCGGAGCCGGTCTTTTGGAGCTTTTCCTTGAACTCATACTGGTTTTGATACAATTTCACGTTTAGAGAATGCTAGCAGCAAGAAATGTTCTCGAGCCAGAGTTGAGAGTTAAATGAACAGCTGAGAGTTTCATTCGTTTATATAGCATGTGACGCGCTTCGTTTAATTGTGGGCGGATAAACAAGTTACACACATAATAAACTTGTTACTGACTTGATTAGTGAATTATTCCTAACCTCTATTGTTACTCACTTGTAAGTTTTTATCCATTGCTTGTATTTTACGCCAACTTGCTCCAAAAGTGAAGTAATTGTTTTCTATTGCTTTCGTCGAATTTGCAAACCTAGCATTATCCCAGAACAAAATATTTTACTTTATGAAAAGTGTTTGTTAGAAAGCCACAGCATATTGTCCATATTAAACCTTTTCTCTTACTCGTGATCAAGTACTTTTTCTAATTGGAAATCAAATACTGTCTGTAACAGAAATTAAATGACATTATACGCGTGCACTATGCTAGTTCTATGCCAGAGTTGTGGATATCACTTGAGACTACCTGCCGATTCGCCTAATCTGAGCTTGTAGTCAAAAACAAGTTTCCTGTTTTAACTTTATTTTCGCGCTGCCACAGCGAAATTAGAAAAACCGCGCCTGACAGCAGGTTAACACAAATATAGAGGTGCTGAGTCAAAGTGAAGCACGACACAACTCAGCTCAATGGCTTTCAGAGAAGGAAAAAGAAACCTATGCTACGTAAGCGAAGTAAAGCGACAGGAACTTCTCTTTCGCAACACATTTTATCGTTCCTCCCAAACATTTGGTGCTGAATCTTAACGATAAACTCGATATTTTGCAAGGCGGTTAAATTAGCGTTTTGCGTTGGTGTAAAACCGTCACATCGCACTTTGCTCAGAGCGAGTATCAAAAACCGTTTCCTTGCTCAGAAAGAATAAAACAAAAATCAAAGCTCGTCTGACAAAATGGAAAAGTCGGAGCAACGCCGGTGTTTTGCGGCCTGACTTAAATTTCCGTAAAGTTTCAGTTTAATTATGGGAGGCACAACTTACAAACAAACAAACAATCACAATTAACTTGCCACTGACTTGATAAATGAATAACTTCTCACCTCTGGTGTTACGCATCCTGTCCATATTAAACCTTTTCTCTTACTCGTGATCAAGTACTTTTTCTAATTGGAAATCAAATACTGTCTGTAACAGAAATTAAATGACATTATACGCGTGCACTATGCTAGTTCTATGCCAGAGTTGTGGATATCACTTGAGACTACCTGCCGATTCGCCTAATCTGAGCTTGTAGTCGAAAACAAGTTTCCTGTTTTAACTTTATTTTCGCGCTGCCACAGCGAAATTAGAAAAACCGCGCCTGACAGCAGGTTGTTTATCTTTTGTTATGCACTAATTTGCACCTTACCTGTGCTAATAATGGTTCAGTTTCTGTTGTTGTTCCTTTTAACCGGTTTAAACCCAACAATTTCGATAACAATTATTTAAGTTTATGTAAGTAAAGCTTTGGTTTGGAAACCATTCCAATTTATTTCAAAGGAGGTGAAATGTGAGGGCCTTTTTCAGTTTTATTGGCCTGTTTATTTTACAGACAAAAACTATGCAACGTATTTTAGCGTATTTGAAGATCCTGTTTTCTTTGTGTTTCCAGGATTCCGGTCCGGATTCTTGTTTTAGTCCTTGTTTTAGGATTGTTGTGTTAAGGACGGCGTCTACTAAATACAAAGGTTTTTGCGCCAGATTAGGACCGTGCGGAAAAAGTAGATCTTTGCAAGGGCTATTGGAATCCACAAAGGAAAATGGGAATAGCTACGCATGTATTTTCGCGATAATTGGCCAAATGCTGACATCAGCATTTTCTGAAAAAAGAAGGAAAGGATAGTTCTTAACAGATTTTCTATATCTGTTGAGGGCTATGTATAGCTGTGGAGGGCTATGTATAGCTGTGAAGGGCTATGTATGTGTGTGTAGGGTTATGTATAGCTGTAGAGGGCTATGTATAGTCGTGTAGAGCTATGTATAACTGTGAAGGGCTATGTATGTGTGTGTAGGGTTATGTATAGCTGTGTAGTTCTATCTATAGCTGTGGATGGCTATTTATAGCTATGGAGGGCTATGTATAGCTGTGGAGGGCTACGTATAGTCGTGTAGGGCTATGTGTTGCTGTCGAGGGCTATGTATAGTCGCAGAGGTCTATGTATAGCTTTGTTGGTTTATGTATAGCCGTGGAAGGCTATGGAAAGCTGTGGAGGGCTATGTATAGCTGTGTATGGTTATGTATAGCTGTGGAGGGCTATGTATTTGTGTGTAGGGCTATGTATAGCTGTGAAGGGCTATGTATAGTCGTGTAGGGCTAAGTATAGCTGTGTAGAGTTATCTATAGCCGTGGAGAGCTATGTACAGCTGTGGAGGGCTATGTATAGCTGTGGAGGGCTATGTATAGCTGTGGAGGGCTATGTATAGCTGTAGAGGGCTATGTATAGCTGTAGAGGGGTATGTATAGTCGTGTAGAGCTATGTATAGCTTTGTAGCACTATGTATAGCTGGGTGTACCCCAGCCTACTAGTGGCTACTTTGATATGAAAACACACCAGAAGTTGGCATTTACTGGCACAATACTTATATTGACCGTGCCAGATATTATTGCAATATCAGAGACCAAAATTAATGAAAATACAAGTGCAAATTTGAATATTCCTGGTTACGCTTTTGTGAACGTTAACTCAAAAACACGGGCAGGAGGTGTTGGCATGTATGTATCTAATGACTTGGAATTTTCAAGAAGGAATGACTTAGATATCTCGGATGATGGGATAGAGTCATGCTGGATAGAGCTGGCACGCACTGCACAAAAAAATGTCGTAATAGGCTGTGTTTATAGGCACCCTAAAGGCAACCGAGAACTATTTCACAATATCTTGAAAAAACAATTACAACAGCTTAACGCCAAGGGACACGAGGTGTTGGTCGTTGGAGACCTCAACGAGAATTTATTGAAATATAATGAAGATAAACAAACTTCAGAGTACCTAGACATGCTCCTTACCTTAGGATTTATGCCAATTATTACCAAACCAACTAGAATAACGGATCATACGGCGACTCTTATCGATCATATATACACGAATACGCCCGAAAAGCTAATGAAATCTGGACTTTGCCTTGCCGATATTTCCGATCATCTACCAATTTTCTGCACAATAGCCAACACACTTCCTACAAATAATGAACCCAGATTTTTTCGAGATTTCAGGCATTTTTATGAAGATGCCTTTCACCAAGATTTACTCGCAGTAGATTTCAAAACCTTGATATCAAATGATGTCAATGAAAGTATATCTACTATTTTAGACAATCTACGCGCTATCACAGACCGTCACGCCCCTTTACGTAAAGCATCAAAACG
>OZ026600.1:14433322-14448322 GCA_964020085.1 Micromussa lordhowensis
TCAGTCAATAAGCATTTTATCATATGACCACTTACTGTTGAAAATTTTGAAAATTCTGTTCGAGCCTGAATAGGACGCGATTACATAAAATCAGACGGCTGCGCGCGCGGAACAATACATGAAAGTTTCTACAACAAAACTTTGTCATTTATCAGTTTCTTCGCGTCGAACAAGAAACTCACAATTCATCGAAAAACACAATTCACGTTCTCATTTTTGTTCATGCTAAAAAGCCAATTGAAATTTGACATAAAGCTGTCAAAAATATGTCAAGCCATCAAAAACTTAGCGAGTGACAAAAGGTCGCTTCACGCTTCACTGAAATTGTTTACAAATCTTCATTTGAAGACTCACGAAAATGTCGACGTCGTTTCAAGCTATTTGTCGACCTCTTGGATTCTCTAAAACAAGGGACAACCGGGCAACTGAATATTTATGACACATGTTGGCTCCTGCAAACAGTGCCTCGGTTTGCTGACTTTGCTGTTGTAGTGGAAATTAAACGGTTAAACACAAGCGAGTTTTAAGCTTATATTTATCTGGATGAACCGTGCGGTAATGAACTTGTATTCGCATTCAGTTTTGTCTCTTCAAATAACACTGACGTAGAAACTACAGAGGAGTTTATCCTACTGCACACAAGGTATGTTTGTGATTTTTCTGGTTCAACCAACTTCTCCCAGAAACTCTGAAACTCGAAGAAAACATTTAAGACTTATATCGTACTTTGTTTACTTCTTCGGTTTTCTTTCTTTTGACCCACGATGAATTCTTTGATGCCTTTGAAGGAAAGAAGTTTCGCCGACTGTCTACTTATTTGAAAGGTTAATTATTGGACAGTTTATCCGGAAAAGTTGTTTCCTTGACCGCCTGTTTGCTTGTTGGTTTCTGAGAAAGTTGTGAGCTTCTTCATTTGCGAGGAGTGTTAAATTTCGTTCTTTGCTTTTCGGAGTGAGTTGGCGACTGAAGTAGTTCTGCATGGGACAATTCGCCTGGATAGTAAAATTTGCTCTCAGAATGTTCACTTTCATGACTCATTGTGGAGAGAACAACCTTTGGCAGCAACAAAATATTGTTTTTGCCAAAACACGCATCGATTTTGCCGCACTCGTTTCTAGTAGGGCCGTACGCATTTCTAGTAGGGCCGTACGTGTTTTTCCGGCCCTATCACTTCGACGCGTACGGCCCTCATACGGGACCTTTTCTCTTATGGTTTTGCAAGGAAATTGCGCGCGACGCCGTACGGGTCATGTGATAAGACTTTCTATCACCTGCAAAGCATCAATAAATCCCTCAGTTATCCCAAAATAATAAAAACTAAAGCATGGAAAAATTAACAACAGAATACACTTTGTATTTCTTCATTTGGGTTACACACAATTACACACACTCAGTACCTAAATTTTAAAAATTAAGTTAAAACCTGTGTTGAACACTACCATAATTATTGAGTAACAAACTTTTTGTTAAATTTATTTATCCGTCAAACAATAATTTTATTGTTTGAACTCCACTCCAATCAACCCTAACAAAAAAGATAACTGACAATTAAAAATTGAAAAAGTTACAAAAATGCAATTAAATTTGAGGTGAAATTTTCAAAGTAGTGGTTTTCAATTGAATGTTAACTTGTACAACCAAACCCAATCCAATAATCATTTACTAAATAATCTTACTAATCGAAACTAAATGGTCCTAACTGAAAATACTTCTGATTCTAATTGAGTAACTGTAAAGTTGTGTGTTTCACATCAACAAACATACAAGGGTATGTGTGGGTATACATGGGTATACAAGGGTAGACAAGGGTATGTATGTGGAGGGCTATGTATAGCTGTCGAGGGCTAGGTATAGCTGTGTAGGGTTATGTATAGCTGTGGAGGGCTATGTATAGCTGTGGAGGGCTATGTATAGCTGTGGAGGGTTAGGTATAGCTGTGGAGGGCTATGTATAGCTGTGTAGGGTTATGTATAGCTGTGTAGGGTTATGTATAGCTGTGGAGGGTTATGTATAGCTGTGGAGGTCTATGTATAGCTGTGGAGGGCTATGTACAGCTGTGGAGGGCTATGTATAGCTGTGTAGGGTTATGTATAGCTGTGGAGGGCTGTGTATAGCTGTGTAGGGTTATGTACAGCTGTGGAGGGCTATGTATAGCTGTGTAGGGTTATGTACACCTGTGGAGGGCTATGTATAGCTGTGGAGGGTTATGTATAGCTGTGGAGGGCTATGTATAGCTGTGGAGGGCTATGTATAGCTGTGGAGGGCTGTGTATAGCTGTGGAGGGTTATCTACAGCTTTGGAGGGCTATGTATAGCTGTGGAGGGTTATGTACAGCTGTGGAGGGCTATGTATAGCTGTGGAGGGTTATGTACAGCTGTGGAGGGCTGTGTATAGCTGTGGAGGGCTATGTATAGCTGTGGAGGGCTATGTATAGCTATGGAGGGCTATGTATAGCTGTGGAGGGCTATGTATAGCTGTGGAGGGCTAGGTATAGCTGTGGAGGGCTATGTATAGCTGTGGAGGGTTATGTATAGCTGTGGAGGGCTATGTATAGCTGTGTAGGGTTATGTATAGCTGTGGAGGTCTATGTATAGCTGTGGAGGGCTATGTACAGCTGTGGAGGGCTATGTATAGCTGTGTAGGGTTATGTATAGCTGTGGAGGGCTGTGTATAGCTGTGTAGGGTTATGTACAGCTGTGGAGGGCTATGTATAGCTGTGGAGGGTTATGTACAGCTGTGGAGGGCTGTGTATAGCTGTGTAGGGTCATGTATAGCTGTGGAGGTCTATGTATAGCTGTGGAGGGGTATGTATAGCTGTGGAGGGTTATGTACAGCTGTGGAGGGCTGTGTATAGCTGTGGAGGCCTATGTATAGCTGTGGAGGGCTATGTATAGCTGTGCAG
Source organism: Micromussa lordhowensis (assembly GCA_964020085.1). Taxonomy (NCBI): domain Eukaryota; kingdom Metazoa; phylum Cnidaria; class Anthozoa; order Scleractinia; family Lobophylliidae; genus Micromussa; species Micromussa lordhowensis. The sequence continues at coordinate 14,436,225 of OZ026600.1, forward strand.
GGTTATGTATAGCTGTGGAGGTCTATTTATAGCTGTGGAGGGCTATGTACAGCTGTGTAGGGTCATGTATAGCTGTGGAGGTCTATGTATAGCTGTGGAGGGCTGTGTATAGCTGTGTAGGGTTATGTACAGCTGTGGAGGGCTATGTATAGCTGTGAAGGGTTATGTACAGCTGTGGAGGGCTGTGTATAGCTGTGTAGGGCTATGTATAGCTGTGGAGGGCTATGTATAGCTGTGGAGGGCTATGTATAGCTGTGGAGGGTTATGTACAGCTGTGGAGGGCTATGTATAGCTGTGTAGGGTCATGTATAGCTGTGGAGGTCTATGTATAGCTGTGGAGGGTTATGAACAGCTGTGGAGGGCTATGTACAGCTGTGGAGGGCTATGTACAGCTGTGGAGGGCTGTGTGTATAGCTGTGGAGGGCTATGTATAGCTGTGGAGGGCTATGTATAGCTGTGGAGGGCTATGTATAGCTGTGGAGGGCTATGTATAGCTGTGGAGGCTTATGCACAGCTGTGGAGGGCTATGTATAGCTGTGGAGGGCTATGTATAGCTGTGGAGGGCTATGTATAGCTGTGGAGGCTTATGCACAGCTGTGGAGGGCTATGTATAGCTGTGGAGGTCTATGTATAGCTGTGGAGGGCTATGTACAGCTGTGGAGGGCTGTGTGTATAGCTGTGGAGGGCTATGTATAGCTGTGGAGGGCTGTGTATAGCTGTGGAGGGTTATGTACAGCTGTGGAGGGTTGTGTATAGCTGTGTAGGGTTTTGTATAGCTGTGGAGGGCTATGTATAGCTGTGGAGGGTTTTGTATGTGTGTGTAGGGCTATGTATAGCTGTGGAGGGTTATGTACAGCCGTGGAGGGTTATGTACAGCCGTGGAGGGTTATGTACAGCCGTGGAGGGCTATATGTAGGGGAAAGTGCAAAAAATGGACCCCTGGTCCATGGACCGGGTCCATGAAAATATGGACCCCCTATTTTTAGCACCCTATCTAAACAAAGGCGGCTGGTATGCTGGATTCATGGCTCCAGTTTCCATGTGAGTTTTCCCGCACTTTTGAGGCGAGTTTTCCCGCACTTTTGATGTCGAAGATGGCCGATGAAGACGAAATTAAGCAGTTTTCTTTTTATTATGATTCCCTTGAGCTTTCTTTTAGGTTTTTCATTCTACAGCGATTTTATATTCTTTTATTCAGCTTTAGATGTAGGAGATTACTATTATGGTGTTTTAAATGCCTCTCCCGAAAGGTTAGTCGCCGGTTCGTTGTACCATCCATCGCTTGTGCTCGAGCAAATTATTGACAAGCAGTTAATAACTTATTTCTTTATGTTACACACAATGTTCAGTTAGGGATGCCCAGAAATAAGCATGGCTCATTTGCTTTTAACCATCGCGTTCTTCCAATGTAGCATAGGAGGTTTCACGGTCGTCGACGTCATCTTGGTGGTACTGGAGCAAACACGGCAAAATTTACAGTGAATGTATGTGAAAAATCGTGCTTTTCATGCTCGATAACTCGCGTATGGTTGATATTCTGAAATTTCTGGGAATTGCAAACTAAAGACATTAGATAAAAGAGTTAACCGATTAAATTTAAAGGGCATCGGTTTGCTGAGAAGCGAGAAATCGTCCTGTTAGTTTTTCATACAAATGCTTCAAAGTTGTTTTTTTCGCGAAAGGCGGCTCCATTTTACAGACAAATATATGAAAAATCCTCAAAAATAAAAAATAAAATTTGCGGTTTTCTTTGTAAGAGTACAATTCTCAAATTTGATCTGTTACCTCTTTTAGCTAGTCTTTTTAGTTTGTAATTCAGAAGAAGCTGACTCGGCCATGGTTGAGACATAAGCAGCCAAGAGCGTCCTGTGGTAACAACAAATAAACACAAACAGTAAGACCATCTTCCCAGCAAACAATTTCCTACTGCATCCTGCATCAAAATCTAAAACTGAACAACAAACATTTCCATGAAAACCTAAAATCAATGGACCGTAGACCCTTTGCATGAATGGCGCTTAATATCCAGGTGCCATTTATGCAAAGAGTCTATGTGTGTTCTTTCAAGGCATCAGCAGTTGACACTATTCATTAATAATATCAATAATAATAGACATATTATGTCTATTATTATTGATAAATCCTTCAGCATTTAACACCACCATTCATTAATTTTTTGTTGAATATTTGGTTGCCACTGTTAACCACCTTCATCTACACAAAGACTTCCAACTGTTGTATTTTTAATCCAGCAGGCTTTTCTCCATAATGCACCTTGTGCTTATACAATCCAAGAGCCTTGGACAAGCACACGAAATCAATCTGTTTTTCATGTGGACATTTGACCATAAGAACAAGTTTTTTTACACACTGTTACATACTGAAGAAAACATATTTCCCTTAGAAAGAACTTGAAGCATGCATTGGTGCAGCAACATATCTGAGACAATAAATGCCAAAATCCTAATCATTGGAAAGGCATTTTTAACCATAATTTTAAACTTGTATTCAAATCAAGATATATTGTAAATAACCTTGTGTAATTTTAATTTGTGTATCAAAAAGCTGGGTTCACTGTGCTCGTTTAGAAGAAATGAGCAATTATTTCACTGTCAAGCTTAGCTTCAGGGAAATCTCTTCCGTTTTGTACTTGCACATGCTAATGCATGTGTGTTGCTGATGCAAAAATCGTGCACAGCAGGGATGCGCAATGCAACACAGAGGAATCACCTTAAGTTTGTTATGCATAAGGAAGGGACCAGTAGACTAGTTGTCTGGCTGGCAACAGGTACCTTTTCCTCTTAGAAAACAAGAACCTAAGCTATTTATGAACCTAAACTGCCTAAATTCTCAAAAGATGCCACATATGGACTAAGAACCTGAAGAACCTGAAATAGAAACCTTGCTTCTTACAGTACTAGCGGCCCAATCCGCATCTCTGCCCCTTCATCTTTTCCAAAGTTGATTTCTTTAAGTGTATTAAGGCATGATAGATTACTCAAGTAAAATGTTTATTGTCATGGATATCATTATCTTTTGTAAGTTAAAGTGCCACTATGATCAAATTTTTACCCCTTGATTTTTAGGGTTAATCACATAGAATTCTGCGAAAGATTAAAGACGCCGTTTACCGTTTACAAATATCTGCATTGGTTCCGGAGATATTGAAGTTTGAAAAATGAGTAAAATATGCAAATGAGATGACTGATGACTTCATATACTCAACCGAATATTACATCAAGTCTATAAATAGCGCTATCTTGGTCACTTTGCAGCAGAAACCATTGAAACTTGGTAGGCTAATAGATCTAAATGCAACACACCTACAGCACTCTTTTCCAGTTCCCTCTAGCCTAATTTCAACATTTTAGTGATTTTAAGCCTCGAAAACACTAAACAAGGTCATGAACTCAACTTAACATATTGCTATGCTTGCTGGATTATGCAGATGAGGCACCATTGGCAAATGACAATCTAGAATGCTAAAAGTGGTCAGAAAAGCCAACATCATGGAGGTCTGGAGCCCAGTATGTTTCCATGGCAACACAAATTGTTAAGGTCACATTGCAGAGCACCTCTAGAAGTATCTTTCTGTAAAATATCAAGCAGTTCTAATACAAATTGACTGAGATATCCTTGTTTATCATATTTGATCAAAATCAACCTCGTTCCCAGGCTCTCTCTCCTCTGCCTCCCTTTGTCGTTGGGAGAAAGACCCTGGTTGCGACTGGTCACGTGACCACCTGTGACACAAACTTTTTCACCAGGGTGGAGTCAACAAATAATATCAACTGAAGCGAAAGAAAGGCGATCACTGGTCGCTATATTAAACTACACACTGGCAAATACCTTCGAAATTCTTCAGTCCTATTCTAAGCTTCATACAGGACACACGAAATAAATTTGTATGTATCCAGCGTATTGAATTACCACTCTTTATTTCAATTCCAGCCGGTCGAATTAAGCGTAAACTGTTTCATAGCATGTTGCCTGAATTAACCTCATGGCACATTGTTCGCCATATAAAACGATGTTTTATTTACTATTTTGCAAAATATAATTCTTGACTATGTCAAGGAATCGTGTTTAAACATCTGCCTAAATATAAACTTACATAAACCTGATGCAGATGAAACATAAGCGCGGGCTTAAGTCAACAAAACTGCAAATCATTTTGCATTGCGTTAAACCAAATGCAAGTCAGCTCGGCTAATCGGCCATGTGACAGAAGTACTTTTTAAATTCAAATTACCGCACAAAGAAGAAAATAAATTACCTCCGAACGCAAAGATTCAAGAGACTGATCCACTGGTCTCACTTCGATTCGGTACGTGACGTTTTACAAGTGATAACCGTCGGAAATTTTGAGCTCCATTCGGCTGCCGAATTGCTTTGTGAACGAAAGTCTTCTATATTTTGGAGAAGGCAGAAATAATGTAGCCTTCTTCATCGGCAAAATCCGACTTCGAACCCGATAGAGCGGGTAGCTTTTTTAGCGACTGCTCGAGGTTTTGAAACCCACAAAGTTTGCCACAACAACAATCAAAGTACTCTGCCACCCCTCCCACCCAACAGATTTTTTTACCACCCAGATTCTGGGTGGTCACGTGATCAGCCGCAACCAGGGTCTTTCTCCCAACGACAAAGGGAGGCAGAGGAGAGAGAGCCTGGGAACGAGGTTGGATCAAAATTCGGTTGAGTCTATGACGTCATCACTTGGCTAATTTGCATATTTTAAAAACTTCAATATCTCTGAAACGAAAAGAGATATTTGAAAACAGTAAAAAGCATTTTGACTCTTGTACAGACTACTTGTTTATGTCTCAAAATGGCGCCGATTTGAAGGATGCGATTTTCGTCATAGTGGCACTTTAACAAGCCTGTCAACACCCAGATTTCACAGGTGTGAAATGCATCAAACATGACATTAATGGTAGCATGAATTTGTTAATTTACTAACCAGGAAGGAACTAGTAATCACAATAGTGTCACGCCACCATCAATACCGTCCATAACGCGCGGACGAGTAGGAGTTTTAATAGTTTTACTCCACTGACAGAAACAAGCTTCCTCTCATGAATTTAATTAATTGATTGGAACAAAACAAATATATTAATTTCCGATCATCTGAGTGAAAACGAGAAGAGGCGAATACCTCTGAAGATATTTCATTTATCTTAAAATTTCCAGTCGAAAGCCCGTTCATTTGGTTGTCCATTCAAATGCACAGCACCCCTGGTGTTTGTTTCGTGACCCTCTCGCTCGGCCCACTCCCCGCCCGGTCTCGCTACATGAGCCGGGCTGGCCCTGTTAGCCGGGCTGGTGTCAGTTTGCCGGGACCTCGGCACGTTTGTTAAACGCAACAAAAATCAACTTTGCGATTACATGACAACCGGGCCAGCCCGGTTAGCCGAGATCCCGGTATCGCGGGTTCGGGATCCCGGCTAACCGAGCTGAGATTTTCCATTTATTGAGTTATTTGTTTGTAAAAAAAAAAATACCTCTTAGTCGGCGCGACGGGTCAATGGGTGAGTGAGTTTCAATGTGAAGAGCGAAGAGACTGGTCAACAGAACAAAAAGGTATTATTCTGTGACAATTTACAATTGGAATGGTTCTTGTTTACTACTGGAACGAGAAGATAGGTTTTAAATGAAATTAAATCATTTCTTTTCAATGTTATCAGGATTTTCTTGGCATTGTCCGATAGTAATGTGGCTGGCAAACCTCTTCTACTAGAAACTCGACGAAAAGCCAAAAGAAAGGCTTTGGCACTCAGTCGTCCTGTTAGCTCCAAGTGTAAGGCTCTAGTGGAGGCGCAAGTAAACAGGCAAACGTATGCCCTAGCTTCATCTGTGTTTGTTCCACCTTTATCTGTCGTGTATAAAGGACTTGCGAAGTCCACACCTGTGTGTGTGAAAGGTGCACAATCAGAAACTCGTTCTTCGGGTAAATCGGGTGTCTGTGGTAGTGAGAATGGCTGTCCCTGCCCCTTTCGGCATGTCACGCATCTTCTTAGGCACCTTTTGACAGCTTGTCTTCCTTACAATATCCAAAACCGCTCTCTCACAGACGTCAACGTTGTGTTTACTCCGCTGTGCAGCATCCGCGGGTGATTGTCACCGACAATCAAATCAACCACATGATGTTTCGAAGGCAACAAAATTGGAGTTTTGGCTTCTTGATTGAGTGAACAGTTCTGAATTCTACCCTTGCATTGCACGATACCTCTCTCATCTATGTAGAGGTCAAACTGTCGCACAAGAAGTGGAGCAGGCGTTTTTCCTGTCGACATCAAATGGCACACTTCCTCTGGAAATGATTGGCTCTGTATGGACTTGATCCACAGTTCTTCTGCAGATCGGATTTCTTCTGCGTTCAATTCGGGACCTTTCTTCTCCTTTGATCTCCTCGCAAATCGAAGGACGTATGCAGTGACCCGCAACAATTTTGTCAAGCTACTGTAGCGGTTAGCATCAATGATTTGATGTAAGCCAGTCTGTCGCACTTGTTCACCACTGACCAAAACGCATGTAATAGTTGCAGGATTCTTCACGATTTCTTTCATGGCATGTTCGTTCTCGGAGTGGGCGTTGTCCTCACGCGGCCATTCTTCTTCAACATTGTACAGAAATTCTGGACCTTTCCACCATTTGTCCTCGCTAACCAGTTCGCTCGCTGTCAAACCACGTGAAGGGATATCGGCTGGGTTCTGTTCGCCAGGACAGAAGTTCCAAGACGCTGGAGTGGTGCTCTCACGGATCTCTTGCACCCTGCTCATGGCATACTGTTTCCATGGCCTGGTATTCCTGATCCAGCATAAGACGGTCATGGAATCGACCCAGTACGCAGTTTCTAACTTCTGGGGCAAGGCGTTCTGCACAGTTTTAGCCAGTCGTGCCAGAATCGTAGCATACATACATACATACATACACTTTATTTATACACGGTAAAAACATCAGTTACAAGATAATTATTTAATTATCAAGTGTAGCGCCGAGTAACTCAACCCTGGGGATGCTCTGTTTCTTTGACGGTGCGATCTTGGTCTTCGATGCGATTAGATTGACTTCCACATGGCCATCCTCGTAAAGCGAGCGAAGATAAATGACTGCTGCGTATGCGGCTCTTTCAGATGCATCGCTGAAACAGTGAAGTTGCGCTGATTTCAGCAAACTTGCTGAATGGCTGTCGAAGTAACATCTCGGTATGCGAACATTGTTCAGTGTTTGAAGTTCGGCGATGAGTGAATTCCATCTCTTCAAGTGTTCGTCACTCAACTGTTCATCCCAATCGGTGCGCTCATTACACAGCCCTTGAAATAAAACCTTCCACTGTATAGTAAATGGGCTCAACAGTTCAAGCGGATGAAGTATTTTAGCAGAGATCTTCAGCAACGATCGCTTTGTAGTCGGAAACAGTTTAGCTTGTTCTGAAAGATCTGACAAGTCGAACGTGAACTCATCGGTTGCAATATTCCAAATTAAGCCCAACACCTTGACAATATTGCTGTCAGCGGTCTTGTCGTCATTAACTGGTGGTCCTGTTGTGGCCTTTGCATAAGATTCATCTTCTTCGGTGACGGACTTAGCATCTTCAGATATAGATGGGGGCGTCACTCCATTGGTTGATCGGTTGATTGCCTCTCGTACAACGGTCGAGTTAGTGTTCCATTTTCGCAAATTGAATCCACCTCGCTGCATAATTGATTTGGACTTCGAGTACAAATCCAACACCTCATCGTCGTTCGCTTCTCCGGTAACGAGATCATCCACACCTCGATTAATTCCATGTTGAACTCCTCTGATAGTTGTGCATCTAAATGGTGTCGAATCGTCGATCCTAAAATGGCTGGCGATAGTCTCAGTCCAAACACCAGTCTAGTAAATCTCAAATGTTCAATCTCGGAATTCAGGTCGCCAGGATCCTTAAACCACAAAAATCTCAGCATATCCTTGTCGGCTTCGCTAATTCCAACCATCAGAAAGGCCTTCTCGATATCGGCTGTCAGACCAATTTTGTGCCAGCGAAATTTTTTGCACACAGTAGAGAGAATGCCACGCCTTACTACAACTTACTGGATATCCTAAAATTTGATAATATTTTCAAATTAAAAGTAGCACTCTTTGCACATAAAATCATAAACAACCAGCAGGCATTCCAACAATCTTTTCTGGAACTCTACCTCTAGCTTCTGACTTCCATAGCCATTACACTAGATTTGTCTCTAACCTTAACTTCCGTAGGCCACTTATACATAATAATTATGGAGCCTCTACTTTTACTTTCATTGCATCGAAAATTTGGGAGACTATTCCATTGCATCTAAAAAAATTACATTATTACCCCTTTTCCAAACAATGCAAGCTTTATCTACTAAATTCGCAATCTGTTTCCTAGAATACATTGATTTTAGTTTACTTTAGTTCTTTTGTTCTATTGTTTCATTTGACTCATATATCAACATATCCTTGTTTACTTTAGCACTTTTACTCTGTAAAATTATTTTCATTACGCTTATTGTCTATGCCAGTTAGTTTAACGTGGCAGTGACCAACTCGGAAGCATCTGCTACTTTGGTCACTGCGCACATTTTAATTCCGTTAATTTCAGTCTTACTTTATTTTGATTTTGTTTTATAATGTACCTACTGTAATGTAAATTCTATATAACAGTGCAAAATAAAAGATTTCAGATTTTCAAGAGTGTCAAACAACTGTGGTGTATAATTAGGACCAGTTTGAAGAAAATCGTTCAAGGAGTGATTGCATCCAGGTGGCTTAGCTGATCCGTCATACACAATTCTTAACTTAGTCGTTTCTCGATCTCTTCGGACCACACCATGGTGCGGTAAATAATGAACAGTTTCGCTTTCGTTGACTTCGCCTTGCTCTGCGGGGACCTTTTCCACAATTCCCTGGCTAATTTGATCTTCAATGATTCGATGGTATTCCTGAATTAACTCTGGTTCCTTCAACAATCTTCGTTGCAGAGATTTGAGACGGTTAACACACCTAATCACTGGATATGACAGGACGATTCTCCTTCCATGGGAGTTCCACTTCGTAACGCTCACCATCAAATCCCACATTGTCATTGAAACATCGCTCGACTGCTCGCATTTCAATTCTCCTTTTATTCAGATAATGGTCAGATCCAATAAGGACATCAATCGAATCTTGAGAGTCGGAGAAGTCCGCTAATTGCAATCCCTGCAAATGCGGGTAGCTGCTTGCGTCTACTCTTGTCGGGAGCGGAGAGCAAATAGCAGGAAAACTAAGGACAGAGATCTTCACAGTCTCGTCGTTGCGGCTCTGAAGATGCAAAGTTACAACATCACATTTTTATTTTCGAAAGTTCCTTTCTCCAAATGTGTTGAGGTGAAGGTTTTCCGACCTTGTGTGTTTTAGGCTAAGCCTAGACTTAAGACTTGCGTGTCCTGTGTTAGCACATGAATTGAGGGACTTCCAGAATCCAATTTTTACGTTACATTTGCTTGTTGATCTCCAGAAATAGGAGGCGATTCAAGGGACACCAAAGGCACATTAATTCCACCAATTTCTTTGTTGTCGGACTTGTCGGGGCCCGTCTCGACAGCGGCTAACGCATCCATGATCCTTCGTCGTATTTCCAACGCTCTTTCGTTAATTTCGTACGATTCTTCTATTTCCCGTTCGATGTCTTCGACCTTACACGTTTCGAGAATCGCTTCGTCTAGGGATTTCACAAATTCCAATTCTCTAATAACGATTCAGCCAGGGTTTTCAATCGTGGTCGATTCAACTCCTCCTCTTTCAGCAAATCATGTGCTTCGTTCGCAAGCTTCGTTAATACAGTTCGATTACCACCTCGTTTAGCGCGGTCTCGCGCTAATTCCTCGCTCATTTCGTCGATTGTGTGTTCACCACCCCACGTTGGGCGCCATGTCAAATAATTCGAGTTCGTCCACCACCAAATTTAACTTGTTTAATCGTTCGGTTCACATTCCACCATAATTAAGGGAGAATCATACAAGATTGAGATGAAAAACACAACCTAGCTAGCTTGCGAAAGCATGTGGTCCAAGAACTGTCAATCATTTCTTACAGAATGAAACTGATGTTTATATCTTACCTGTGGTCGCACAATTTCTCTGATTTCTCGGAATTCATTGAAAACTGCCTTTGGTGTTATTTCGGGCTACTATTTCTATTGTTGGCGTTTTGCAAATACAAAAAGGTAAGCACAACACCTAAAATTTTTCTGGTGCTAGGTTTTTGTCCACAGAAAACCAAAATTACTCGATCCCCAATCGGACATCGTCTCCGCGGCTAGATGACGATCGAAAGGACGAGCGAGCTCTCTTTAATTGTTGTTAATCTTTCTCTGCATTGAGCCGGCCTTATTCAGACATTTCACAGCATTTTTTGAACTTTCAGATTTGTTTGTTATCACAGTTATAACATAAATGAATGCGGGGTTGATGTTTGAAGCACTGATCATGTCTTCTGTGTTTCCTTGTTGTAGACGAGAGAAACCGAACACTGAGTTCACCACTGCAGCGTGGATAGAACGTATTGTTATTCTGGGAATAAGTAACACCCCCAGAGGAATCTTCCTTACAGCTGATGGTATAGATATATTCAGTATTTACATTAAGCCCGTTATTTTTTTCAGATGAACGTCAAAATTCTCCTATGTCTCCATACATTTTTTTAGGATATACCTTTGGGAGAACTTGTTTCTTCGGTCGAGTATTTTTAATGAAGATCAGGCGGCTCATTCTTGTACTTCCTATTGTTTATCAGATATAGTAGAAAGCAACGGTCAATGGTGCGGAATACTATCGGGGGGGGGAGGTTGTTGCTTTCCCCTCACGGGTGATATTTTCTGTCAATTGTAGTCAGCTAGCTGTCTGGCGCACGTTAACTCTCGCTTTGCGAACAAGATACACTGACCTCCCTTGTCGTGCTCGCATCATCCGATGACAAATAACGCTCAGCATTAGACTTCTCGCCTGTCTCCTGTCGCCTGTCTCTCCATCAAACCACCCTTCAGAGGAACGTAAACTTCGAAGTCTTTAAAATTTCACCTAGCAACTCAGAGCAGAATCTTCTCTTCCGCCCATCGCTTGCTCACTGAAGTAAAGGCTCTATCTATCTCAACAGAGTGATTGACATACAACCAAGGCCAAAGGAAAAACGTCAAAGTAAATTCCCGATTACTTATGACACTCAATTGAAAACCTCTCAAGTGATAATTGCCTGGAAAGGGAGCAATAAAATGATCACCTTTTTTATCTTATCTCTTGTAGGTGGCGAGAGCAGGAATCTCCAGTTCACGCACGACTCCTCTACAAACACCATGATCATCAAAAAGCCAGCAGTCAATATTGCTAAAGAATGGACCATCTCCATGCACGCTTAGATTATATTTTCATTAAATTATCAGCCATGTTTTACACTGTCCATGTTTTTGGGAGACTGTAATCACAGTAAGAAGACGGAATTGTCGTCTTTAATGAGGCACTCACATCAGCCAAGGTGCTGAAAATAAAATATTTTGTAACGACTTGTTGAAGATAAACAAGAATAAAAGTGATTTGCGCAAATTGAGTGAGCATTTCAGCGGTGAGCTATTGTTTTTAATTGCTTCGCGATTCCTTTGCCTTCGCAAGAGAAGATCGAGAGTCTGTTTTCATTGGGGAAGTATTTTTTCTTAATACAATAGTATTTCTGTTTTTCCGAGCGTTTACTGTGTATCAAGTAGTCCCAACTCCTTGACGGCTGCTCAAGCCCACTGTTCCACGCATGCTCAGTATATATCTATGCCCCCACTTTCCCCCACAACTTACCAACGACCATACAATAATTATCTTTATTGGCTCGGGGAAACAATTGACATGAAAAATGTTAATTACATTGGAAGTTGATTAGTATGACCAGGGAGTCAGATATGGCCAAGCATACAAAGGAAAAGAAACCTGGTTCCCTACCTGGGATGGGTGATCTTCAACTCGTGGTCACTTCCCCCACCCTCCCCGAGCAACCTTAAATTTGATTATCGTGTCAACAGTTCGTTGCTGTGTATCTTAGCTCAGCCTCGTTCCCAGGATCTCTCA
>OZ026600.1:14455822-14495822 GCA_964020085.1 Micromussa lordhowensis
AGGGGAAAATAACGTACAATGAATGCTTTTCTGTACTGCAATCATTTCAGAAGAATAAAACTCCCGGAAATGATGGTTTAACAGTTGAGTTTTACACAGCCTTTTGGCCTTTAATTGGTAAACATCTAGTAGACTGTATCAACTACGTTTATGAGTTTGGCGAACTTTCAAACACCCAAAAACAAGCTATAATAACGCTAATTGAAAAAAAGGGGAAAGATAAAAGATTGATCAAAAACTGGCGTCCGATTTCGTTAATTAATGTGGACGCAAAAATAATCTCTAAAGCATTAGCTAAACGCTTAGAAAAGGTTTTGCCACACATAATTCACGCAAACCAGAATGCCTTTGTTAAAGGTAGATCAATCTTTGATGCACTACGGACAATTGATGATGTTGTTGATTATACGAAACGTAACTGCTTGCCAGGCATTTTGATAGCAATTGACTTTGAGAAAGCCTTCGACACACTGGAATTTAATTTTTTAATTAGAACTTTGCATAAACTCAACTTTGGCCCTTCTTTCATACACTGGATTCGAATACTATATAAAGATGTATCTAGTGCAGTTATAAATAATGGATTCACTACTGGGTACTTTCCCTTAGAAAGAGGAGTCAGACAAGGAGATCCACTTTCTCCGTATTTATTTATTATAGCTGTCGAGATTTTGGCCATAAAGATAAGGGAGGACAACAATATCCAAGGCTTTAAATTCGGGCAAGAAATACTTAAGCTATCTTCATTTGCGGACGATATGACCTGCTTCCTTAAAGACAGTTCCTCGTATAATGCTTTGTTTCAGACTCTTGAGTTGTTTGGCGAATGTTCAGGTTTAAAAGTTAATCATGAGAAAACAGAAATTTTTGCCCTTGGAAACAGTATCTTACAAGATGTTGATTTCCCAAAGCACAATATTTGTGTAAGCCTTAAAATCCTCGGGGTGTACTTTGGCTATGATGTGAAACAAAGGGACGCCCTAAACTTCAGACAAACTTTAAAGGACATGAAGAAGTCAATTAATATGTGGAAATGGAGGGGCTTGTCTTTATTAGGAAGGATTCAAATCGTGAAAACATTTGCAGTTCCTAAAATTATGTATAGAGCATCGGTTATACCTCTTTCCAAAGAACTAATTAAAGAGGCAAATTCTATTATTTATGAGTTCATCTGGAATGGAAAAGATAAGGTCAAACGCCATGCTTTAATATCTGATATTAAAAATGGTGGACTAAGAATGCTAGATATTGAATCTTTGATTAAAACTAAGCGGATCATGTGTTTAAAGAAATTTTTGCAAGACTACCCAAGCTCGTGGAAAATTATTCTTGGAAAAATTCTTTCACCAGTTGGGGGCCGTTTTCTCTTATACTGTAATTTCGACACATCTAAATTAAAAATCTGCTTACCATCTTACTACAAGGAATGTCTAGATGCTTGGTCCGAACTAAACAGGAAAACACCCAACTCTTCCCACGAGGTGATAAATGAAATTATCTGGAACAATAGACTTCTTTGTATTGATAAAATGTCAATATATAGAGATGATATGATTAAATTAGGATTCCTTAAGATAGGTCACGTTGTGCGGGCATATAACTTTTCTTGTTTTAACGTGTACGGAACCTCACCGTTATCTCCCGAACAAAAGTTCTTTTTAATGAGCCTTATCGATTCCTTTCCAGCTGAGTGGCGCGCCTTTGCTAAATCCTTCACTGATTCATCGTTGATTGAAGAAATTCCAAACGATCCAAAAATTGGACTGGGAAATGGAAACTCGGTTCCAATCCTCGACATCTCCTCTAAACAAATCTATAAATTTTTTTTTTTGGGAAAAAGAAAATACCACCCACTGCACAAAGAAAACTAACAGATAAATACCCTGATATAAATGTGGAATGGGATAAAGTTTACTCTTTACCTTTCCGTTCAACTTTGGATTCGAAGACTAGGGAGTTTCAGTATAAAATCTTGAATTGTATTGTCTATACAAACGAAAAACTTTATCGATTTGGCTTAGCTCCTTCCCCTAGTTGTACCCTTTGTCAGAAATCAGCAGAATCCATCGAGCATTTACTTTTTTCCTGCAAAATATCCTCTGAATTCTGGAAACATGTCTTATCCTGGCTTAAAGACAATAGTATTGATATTGAAACATTGAGGGAATGGGACATAATTTTTGGAAAGTTCGACATAAAAGACAATTTTACCTTAGTTAATCATTTATTATTGCTAGGAAAATATTATATTTACTCCAAAAAGTGTCAGAATAGTCTACCGACGGTTCAGGGTTTCATTGCTCGGATTAAACAAATATATAGAATTGAGCTCCAAATAGCCAGAGAAAAAAATAAGCTTTCACAACATTTTATTAAATGGAGAAAACTTGTTGATCTAGAAAGAGATGGTGGTGGAAAGAATATCTAAATACAAAAAAAAATGAATAAGTATTTCTGCTTTTTTGTCTTTTTTTTAGCAGCTTATAATATGTTCTATCTAGTTGCGTCAGTAGTTTTTGTAGTCTGTATTATTATTAGTTTACTCGTAGTATTAATGGCACTTGCATGTAATGTACCGAAAGTAATTATTGTATTCAATGTATTGTAAGCTTTATTGTAGCATTGTCTTTGTAACTAGTTTATTGTAATTATGTATTCAAGTGAGGTTGGTTTTTTTTTTTTTTTTCTTTTGTTTGCTTTTTTTGTCAGTATCGTTAGGCTGTAAGCATGAAATTGTAATGTTTATTTTCTTATTCTTAAAATGTAAAAAAAATAAACAAATTACAAAAAAAAAAAAAAAAAAAAAAAAAAGCGTCTGAAGATCTACTGCTGATAATTCAGCAATGCTAGCTATTTGAACCGTTTCTAAGTTTTCTTTTTTTGTCGGGTTCCTCCATCTTAACGTGGCATGGTTAATTAAAACAAGGTCAGAGCGTTTTGAATGAAAACGATCTGAGCTAGCGTGACAACCCAATTTGCATAATTGAGTGTGCGCATGGCACAAAGCCCAGAAAGTTTGAAGTCGCCGTGAGAAAGGAAGATAAAAAGCGCAAAGTATTTTTCCATTTCTATGCTTCCTAACCTTTGCTTAGCAGAATTCAGTTGGAGTTTTGAGCGGCCAGATCTGGACTTGGGAAATAAACGGCAGCGAAGACAAGCTATTTTCGCAGGTTTTCAGAAAGTGATATAACGGGTGGTAACAGATAAATTTTCAGGATCCCTCAAAACAAAATATATCAAAGGTAACGTACATTTCTTACCTTTGAAGGATCACTTGATGTAGGGATCATAACATTTTTTGTTGCGTTTGGTGGTCTTTGAGCAGCGAGCTTCTCAATTTGGGTAATTTTCTGTCCTTGAAATACTCAAATTTATTTTTTTCTCAAGCATCTGAGCGGGCCGGAATCTTAAATCCTGAAATTTGATTGGCTAATCTTGCGCACGTGACCGGTCCAGCTTTTTACGATACAGCCCACGGGCAAGAATTTTCACAAATCGTTAATAGACAGCGCGAAAGCCGATTCAAGACATTCAATGACAAGAGTTGCGTAAACAAGCCCATTGTTAATCTGTAAAACCAATTTACTGCTGGAAAAAAATAAATAGATGTTATTTACCGGCCTAGGTCGGTCCGTATGGAAAAAAAAACTGTGCCCTTGGTCTTGAGTACGGCCCGAGGCACAGTTTTTTCCCATACGGACCTCCCGCCCGGTAAATAACATCTATTTATGCGTTTTCCGGCTATGATTGTTTTGAGCTCTAAAAAAACCTTATTTTGACGTATTTGCAAAAACTAAAGTCTTTGGATTCAGTTATGACCCAAGATAGTTCATTGAGATAAGTTTGAGGGAAAACGTTTTTTCGACCCGAAATGCAGTGAACCGCTTTTAGAGAATCTGCCACTTAAAACTTTACAGGAGTATCGATCCAGGACGGAGACCAGACGACAATCTTCTCACCTCCTGATTTCATTTGTCAGACCGTTTAAACCAATCTCGAGTCAAACTATGTCCAGCTGGCCGAGGAAAGCGATGCAACTAGAAGGAATTGGTTGCCACTTTACTGGTCACTCCACTAGGTCTGCAGCTGCACGAGCAGGTGTCCCTTTGGATACTACTCTGGTAGCTGCGGATTGGTCCTCCTCAGAGACATTCAAGCGCTTTTACCTAAGACCACCAGGCAAGGGGGAGTTTGCAAGGGCAGTATTCGTTGTTGTAACGCAGTAACTGACCCCATGAAACACGTATCTTAAGAACACAGTCTCATTAGGGACCTTAAGCCCCTTTCCTTCCCCGATTTTTTTTTAGGGAAGGGGTGGCTGCACACAGGCTACCTTAAGCATCGACAACGAAATGCACGACGTACGACGACGTTCGCAACCCAAGGAGGATTGGGTCGAGGGTTTCGTTCTTGGCGGGAAAAAGGAAAGTTAAGCAGTGTGTTGTTTTGAGGAGACGACGAGTACTAGTTTTTGTTCTCTGACTAGTTGCTCTCGCTATGGCTTTCAAAAACGTCCGAAATCTGCTTCTAATTAATCAAAACGATGGCTTTATCGATGATAATGAATTTCATGTTCTGTACGACCTCTTTGCATCGAAAAACCTCGACTTTCCGTATGATTCGTACGAGTCTTTTGACCTGGAAGAGCTCGATGAGTCCGAGAGTTTTGAAGAGTTTCGCTTTGGAAAAAGAGATATACAAATCCTGAAGGAAGTTTTGCAAATCCCTGACATGTTACTGTAGTAA
Source organism: Micromussa lordhowensis (assembly GCA_964020085.1). Taxonomy (NCBI): domain Eukaryota; kingdom Metazoa; phylum Cnidaria; class Anthozoa; order Scleractinia; family Lobophylliidae; genus Micromussa; species Micromussa lordhowensis. The sequence goes on from OZ026600.1 coordinate 14,460,569, forward strand.
GCGCTCTGTTTGTGATGGACAAGAAGGTCTCTGTATGCTGTTGAAGCGGCTTTCATTTCCATGCAGATATGGAGACATGATCCATAGGTTCGCTTAACTGGTTCTTGCTCGCCGGCCATGGTTTCGGATCCTTCTGAAAGAAAGTCAGTTTAGTTTGTTGAAATTCGCTAAACTGTTAAACTTCTGACTTCCGCTGGTCCGCAAATCAATGTTTCAGGCCTGTTTGTCAGGCCTGTTTAATTGGATTAAACAGGCTTGACGAAATTTGATGTATTTATTTTTATTTTTTTATGTATCCTTTCAGTACACGTCTCAGTTTTTTTCTTTTCTTGTCAGCCAATCATGTTACATAATTTCCTTTAGTAACCGTTTTATCCATATTTACTTAGCTACAGTGTACTAAGGCTACTTAAGGCGTGGTTTTTAAGACACCAAAAACTCCCCAGCAGAGAATTGAAAGATCTTTATTGGTTGTAAACATAAATGACTTAGTCCACCTTTAAAATTGACCTGCCGTTTTTTTGACTAGTTTAAGTGGATGTAAACATTTCTGTGTGTCATGTGACATTCCTTGTAAGTTGGTACTTGTAATTTGTATTAGAAGTTATTAAACTATTTACTATGTCACGTGACCTGTTTCGTTTACTTAAGAAGTTCTTATTGAACGTGGACATGAATACAAGGCTATTTATTTGATACAATGAAAAAGAATTACACACAGAAATGATTAATTAAAGTTTATTCACCGTACCTCATTTTAGTCTAAAGATTTTAACTGTTAATTATCGTTTTTGTGTCACATGACAAATTTAAAATGCCACAATTCTTTATTTAAGGATACTGATTTGATTGTATCCTACAAATTTCAGAAAGATCCAACAAAAACTTCTCTTTAAAACAAAAATATGTCATATTAAGAGTTGAACCATGCCCTAAGTTGCCTGAGTAGCCCCTGAGGAAAGTTAATCCTCTCTAACCAAAATATTGGGCATTTGATTTATCACTTTTAGCCGTCTGGTCAGCCTTTTAATTGGTTTAATCAATTCTAAAACAACACTGACATTTTTGAGCTCAATAGCCGTAACGGCGGATACCGAGAAAGCTCATGATGTGGGTCCTTTTGAGAATAAGGACCCATCGCGCAGAATGCCATTGTCTTTCGCGACATGCACTTACAGTTCTCAGATTATTAACTCGCGGCATAATAATTTGCATGTCTAGAGCTTGTCGATTGTGATTGGCCAACAGATTTAGCTTTGGGAATACTTGAGTCTCTTCGCAGATTTCAGCTGCTGTCAATCAAACGGTTGAATGCGTAAAGTAAATCCCAAGGTGCAATACAGTTAACAATAGCGCACTAATTAAAGGCGGGCCGCTGTCTTCACAAAGCGTTTCGCGAATTCGTGTGCCGCGATATCTTTATTTGACTTACGTGTAAAAGGCTAACCAACTCCCGATGGTAAAAACGTTTTCTGAATTATCGAAATAGTTTCACGTGCAACAAATGGTTTGAAAAGCTCAACCTTCGATTACGGCGGTTTTCTTCCAAGTAAGAAATGCGGCGGACTGGAAAACACAAAACAAAACAAAACAGCCGCCCGATATATTTACTTTTTGTCCCAAACATTGTGCTCGCCTCCATGTCAAGAAAATAAAGAGCGCAAAAAAAAATGGCTTGATCGTAGGTTCATTCTGAGTAGTGCGACGGGTGGATCCCTCGCTTCACACACGCGTTTCCATATACTGTCACTGTTATTTATGTTGCGTGCTTTCTTTGCAAGATACTGCACTCTTCGATAAACAGCCGTCCCAACTCGAGGGCAAGAAGAAGATGATAATTTGTAACCAAACTTCATCAAGCCGTCCTGAAGGTTGCGCCATTGCCAAAGGGCCTCGCCATTTATCTGAACATAAAACAGCGGGTCGTAGCCTCCTACCACTGAACGGCGAAGAGATATTCAAGAAAGCAGGGTTGATCGAGGATTCTATGAGCTCTAAAGAGAGCTCCCGATCAACCCGCTGCATCTCTTGCACGGAACACATTTCGAGTATTTGAAAAATTGAGACTTAATAGAGACGTAGTCGCAACAGCGAAGTGGAAAAGTGTTTGCTGATTACTAACAGTTCCTCCGAAAATTATCGCTTTGTAGTAGCGACTAAAAGAACAATGAGACGGTCGTTGTCAATTGTTACGCATCGGTAAACAGTTCTTTTGCTGTTTATCAGGAATATTGAGGACAGCGAAAAACATCTAATTTGTAATTTCTAGTTTTGCGTCAGTTTGATTCATTTCTGTAGGTTCCGATAACATACTCGAAAAAACTTAAAGTTATTACTTTGAATGAACCTTAATCAAGAGATTGAGTTAAATTACCGAACCTTCAATTTTCTTTTATTCACTGTTTATTGCGTTGTTGTGAATCGGTATACCAAGCACCTCAATTTCAATCCTAATTGCTGCGGCTTGCGCCTGCTTGCGCCTATTGTCTTCGGAGGCGGAGGTTAGAATATATTAACGTACCCGCGGGACATTCAAAAAAGGTCCCACGAGAGTCTCTAAAGGACAAATTTGCATAGAAAGCTGAGTCGCAAGGTAGAAGTTCTGAAAATTTGCGTTTTGACAGCACTTGTAACCATTGCAATCCCTCGAAAAGTCCCATGAAGCTTTGTGAAAAGTCAAGTTAACATAACCATATGGTACTATGATAATCGCGCAAATAGTCAAAGAGAAAGTTCTCGTCGAAGTGCGCCAAAAGCCATCTCTCATACATGCAAGAAACTGAGGAAGCGAATTTTCTTGTTAAATTTGACACTAGTTGGAGAAGCGCAAGAAATCAGATCGCAGTACACACAGTTTAGTCGATCTTTCTTATATAAAAGCCATATGGTACTAGTAGCTTGAGTAAGCTAGCTTATGAGCAACTGGGCAAAACGCAACCCTTTCTTGACCATTTCGGCCATTTTTTCTATTGTCTGGCGCACAGTTCCTTGACGAGCTTTCAAATTTAGCGCCGGCAGCTCATTAAAATTCCCGGATGTGTCGCGTCATTCTGGACGATGCAAGAGATACAAAATCTGAATTATTTTAACCTCTACAACTTTCTACGAATACCGTATTTCTTCGAATAATAGCGGGGGCGAATATTTTATTTTTGCACCAAAAGCGGTCGATTATTCGAGGGGAGGCGATTGTTCTTGGGGGGGGGGATATTTCAAATATTTCTCACAAGCAATCAAGGAAAAACTCCAATACATAAATATTACCACAGAAAAAACGGTAAAAAGCCGGTGCTTTTGTAACCATTCAGCCGTGAACAATTAAATGAAAGCTTAATCAGAGGAAACTGTTTGGTATTGTCGGTAAGTTGTTACATCGGAGTCCTGCACCGCAGTATCCATCTTGCTCTTCCGTGGCGGATCTTGCAAATAGATTCATTGGCTTTTTTGGTGAGAAGATTATTACTATTCGACAGGAACTGGAATTGACCCCTATGCAGGGAACTTATTTATTTAATGAAGCCACAGTAGCAACAACTAGACTCCATCGTTTGAGCTGTCCTTCATATTCGACCTTACTTCAGATTGTGCACCCTTTGGCATCAAAGTCTTGTAAACTTGACCCTGTCCCCTCTAGAATACTCCTTGGTTGCCTTGATCTCCTTTGCCCTGTGATCTGGAAAATTGTTAAGCTGTCTTTGAAGACCTCTGTCATGCCCACTGAACTTAAACAAGCTGTAATTCGTCCTTTGTTGAAAAAGCCGAGTCTTGATTATCAAGAATTTAAGAACTTTCGGCCGATCTCTAACCTCACCTTCTTGTCCAAAGTCATTGAGAAAGTAGTGGCTCTGCAGCTTGTTGACGAAATTGACGACAATGGTCTGTGTGAAGTCTTTCAGTCTGCCTACCGCGCTCACCATAGCACCGAAACGGCACTTCTCAGGGTCTACAATGGCATTGCTATGTCCATTGACAATCAAAAATCTGTTGTTTTGGTTCTAATGGACCTGTCTGCTGCTTTTGATACAGTTGATCATTCTCTTCTCCTTGCTAGGCTATCTACCCGTTTTGGCATTTGTGACCAGGCACTGGACTGGTTTCGTTCATATCTATCTGATCGCACTCAGTATGTCAGAATCCAAGATGTCTCTTCTGATGTGCATGCTTTACCTTATGGTGTACCTCAGGGTTCCGTGTTGGGCCCCTTGCTGTACTCTCTGTACACTTCCCCTTTAGGTGATATTGCAAGATCTCATGGTCTATCTTATCACTTTTATGCTGAAGATACACAGCTATATTTATCTTTTGAAACGCCATCGCCTGAGGATATGTCAACATGTACATCTGCTCTTGAAGATTGTGTTAAAGATATTGACCTTTGGTTGTTAAATAACAAGCTGAAGCTGAACAGTGGGAAGACTGAAATTATAGTTTTTTCATCCTCCTATCGCTCACGTCCTGCGTTAGAAAACCTGGTGATTGCCTCTGACACTGTTGACTGTTCAACTACTGCTAAAAATATTGGGGTTATGTTTAATAACTCTCTATCGATGTTGCCGCACGTTGCTGCTGTTTGCAAGTCTTCGCTTTTTCATTTACGCAATATTTTTAAGATTCGCAAGTTTCTTTCTTACGATACATGTAAAATTTTAATTCATGCCTTTGTTACTGCAAGGATCGACTATTGTAACTCATTGCTCTACGGTCAGCCCAAATGTTTACAGAGTGTCCTAAATAGTGCTGCTAGGCTTATTCACCTTACTAGTAGATATGAGCATGTTACGCCGTTGCTTATTCAACTTCATTGGCTACCAATTGAACAAAGAATAACTTTCAAAATTGCAGTAATTACATTTAAGGCGCTTCATGGTGCTGCACCTAGCTATATCACTGATCTCATCAAGCCTTATACACCTGGTAGACTTCTTAGATCCTCCAATCAATGTTTACTTTCTACATCTAAATTTAATCTTAAAACTTATGGTGGCCGGTCTTTTACTATTGCCGCACCTTCTGTTTGGAATGCACTTCCATTCGAACTTAGATCTTGTAATTCCCTTTCTTCTTTTAAATCTAAGCTCAAGACTTGGCTTTTTAAAATTGGTTATGATGTTGTATAGAATGATGATGTTTTTATAGAATGACAATGTAGTTTTGTAGTTTTTGTAGGTTTAGGATTTTGTTGTTATTTTTTATTATGTAAATGCGTTTTTGGTCCATTGGGAATTTTTATAGAATGACAATGTAGTTTTGTAGGTTTAGGATTTTGTTGTTATTATTTTTTTTATTATGTAAAGCGCTTTTGGGCCATTGGGAATTAGCGCTCTATAAATACTGTATATTATTATAATTATTATTAAAGCTTGTTTGTTATCCAAGATGCCAATTTTTAACTTGAGAGGGAGGGTATAAGAGAGAAAGTGGCGGTTGGGGGGAGGGGCGATTATTCGAGGAAGGCGATATTTTAAATATTTCGGTCAAAAGAGGGCGATTATTTGAGGAAAATACGGTAACCTTGTTCTCTATACATCGTATAGCTAGCCCCCAACACTTCCCTTGGCCCCACCCCGCCGCCGTTAATTTCGCGGGCACAACTCTTCTGCAAAGCACCTTGGGATGAACTTGTCATGAGCCAGCAAACTTTGAATCACAATCAGCGCCAGAAAGTCCTATCATGGGATTTCCTTTAGTAGGTGGTAAAGGAAATGTCAGTTCATTAGGGTGTGTAGCAATACAGGAGATAGTTATTTTGCTCATTGCTCTATGTGCTCTAGGCACTCTTGGAAATGTCAGAGGTAAAATATACATTTACTGAGGGAAATGACAACCTTAATCACAATGTGGCTAAAAAGAAAAATATTTGTTCAAAGAAAACACACAAACTCAATATCCCGCAATTTTTCTTTTATTGCCAAATCGATAACTTGATAAGTACAAGTTTCTTGGGCTTGTTTTCACTTGATACCAACAACACTCAGTTTAACACTCTGCACTACATACACCCTCAAGCATTGACCGGTTTCAACTCCATATATGCGGAGTACTACAAAAAACATTCTTTAGGCTGGTATTAATTTAAAACTCCACAGTTAAAACGGCTTTACCACATTACCCTTATAAAGAAATGAACGATTCCAACTCCATATATGCAGAGTACTACAAAAAAAGAAGAAAAATCTTCAGGCTTGAATAACTTTAATGATAAAACCCCACAGTTAGAAATCCGGCTTTACCACATTCCCCTTAAGAAATCAACGATTACTTTTATTGACCTCTCTAAGTTTTGCTTTGCATTACATTCCCTCTCTAAAATACAAGAAATCATATCCAGTAAGTACCAAAATAACAGTGGTTAGGCCCTAACCACATATTGGTGTCATAGGCAAGGACTTTCACATAGAGCTTTTCTCTTCTTTTCAATTGAAATATACCTCCTGCAGAACCGGTGTTGTCCTGATCGGGCGACATAGACTTGTGGATCATCAGGAGAATGCGATCGTCGGCATAAAGTGCTATACGGTTTTGATTGTTGTTTGGCCTTGACCTGAAGTACATCTGCATGTAAACATAGTAACGACCATTTCTGGGCACACTGAGTTTTCCATCCTCATACCCAAATCTGCCTAGCACATGGCTTTTGGGGTCATCGGGGTTCCAGCCGGTAATTACTAAAAATCGACAAGAAAACAAACGACGTTGATATGTTGGCAAACTATTATGATATATAAGTCAAATTTTCTCGTTGCATTTTGACTGGTTCTTATTCGGATGACAGAGGGATTATTAGATAAACTAGATGCATTCCATTTTGCCGTACTTCTGCTCAGGAAAGATAACAGTTTTTTTCTGTAGCGTCCTAGTTTGGCTGTGAAATTGGCAATAGTTTGTTTTTACTCACGATACATACCTTGATTCACGGAGTAATCAGCGCCTGCTGGGACCCCTCCCTCCAGATGTGCAGAAGGGACTCTTCTCTGTAAAACATACATGTTAAGTTAATAATTTATTATTTCAGTAACAATTACTTTTCTTTTCTATTCTATTGTAAAATCCCCTTTCAATTTCGTGTTCTTGCTTAAATATAATTATGGTTGTAAGATACCATTGCTTTGCAGTTCCTGTGTGCGTTTTGCTATTAAGTCTATTTTTCCCAGCACCATCTCGAATCAGCTGGATATTTTTTGCGTCATTATGACCGAAATTATGAATTGTAAAATAAAAGTAAAGGGAAAGACATATTTGAAGCTACATGTACCAACATAACCGAGTTTTCTCCCTGTGAAAAACCTAAAAAAACCCTTGAAGAACAATCAATCAATTCGGAATTTTGTATCATTCTGTTCATAGTTAAATGTAGCCTTTGAGATAATTTGATGAATATTTATTTTAAGGGCGTTCGCGCCTATTGCTACTGCGCATCTCTAGTGCGCACGCTAAACATGGCGTGGCGCGGGCCACGTCATTGTATTTCAAGTGCGTGCACTGAGTCGAAACTCAACAAAATATAGAGCTTATCACTTTTGCGATAAATTGATCTAGGAATATTTTTGTTGGATGCTCGGTGACCCCAACTTTTTTTTCGGCAGATCACTTCCTTTTCTGCTCTTTCCATTACACTAAAAAACGAAAAAATCTGTACGTGGGAAGTTTTAATTATTTCTCATATGCTATTCAAATAGGGTCGAATTGGTACACGGATACAGGTGTGCGTGACTTCTATTAAAGGAGTTGTATTTTCTTAAGGCTAATTCTAACTGATTTAATGACATGTGTATCAAATATCTATCAAATAGGCTTATTTATACCGTGTTAAAGGCAGATAACTTACATATGAATCTTCAACTTCAATATATGCCGATAGTAATGAATCCGGCCAGAATCGTCTCGAGTGACTGGAAATCCTAGAAATGTTATGGTCTGTGATACGCCTTATCTTTAAAACGAGTTTGGTCTAATTTTATCATTTTCAACCTGCCGTCAAAGTTATAAAAAAATCTGTACGTGGGAACTTTTGGGCGCGAACGTCCTTAATTCACAGATTTGTGTCAATATTTAGATAGTTTACGTGCAAAGGCTGGGCGCTTTCAGTTAAAAATAATAAAGTTACGAAACAATTATTAGATAATTGTGCAGCTATTGCGAGGCTAGCGAGCAGAAAAGCCACTTTTGCTCAGAACATTATTCTTCACAATGTTTTACGTAACGTTGCTACAAATTAAAAAATTGCCATCGAAACATCTAGTAAAATCGTGGAAAATAGAAGAGACTGGTCGTTTTATAATCCATGGTAAAATTTAAAAAAATGAAACAATTTAATTTTTTTAATTTTACTAGATGATTCCATGTTTATGCATGTTCAGTTTTGCAAACTAAATGCTCCAAATTTGTATTAAAATTGAGCTCTGATCAAAACACTGCAATTAACATATAACGAACTCTTGTTTGTATAACGGTTAGATCGAGAGAGTCAGAAAGATTGTTCCAAAGCTAATAACATTCTTCTAGTCAGGGGGAGGGGGGGGGGTGGTCAGATCACTCCTGGCCACTGGGACTGTCTTAGTGTCAACTGTGGGCATGTTTTTGCGAATACGGTCAGATATATATTCTTCATGTGACGTAGCCATATTCCAAAATTATAAAATTAACTTTCCTTCTGAGGTTTTAATTTCATCAGATAAAAGATCCTACAGGAACTTGACGTTTTACAATGTTTAAGTTCGACAGGGTTCCATTTTTTGTAATAGAGCACGTTTTAATTTCCAAGCTTTTAGGTTGAGTGACATAAAAGTGGCGGCTGAGAAGGCTGTCGCGTAGGTGAAAAAATGAGTTATCGCTTGAGATTTTCCTCACTAGATAGTGCTTGCACTAGATTGGAGGAAGCATATATTTCAAGGTGTCGAAGCTCTAGAGTAATTATTTTTCGTTTCAATAGCAAAACTCAAAGTTAGAAATTTTTGTCACGTTACGGCCGTTGTGTCCCTCTGAAGGGCACAAACGTGGCGTCTGCATCTTGTCATAACTAAGGCCAAACTCAGGCTAAGCAACACAGGCAAGAAAAAGGAGGGGAGGTTTGAGGAGAGCAAGTTGAGAGAGCCTGCGATTAGACAACAGTTCCAACTTGAGCTGAGGAATAGGTTCAGAATCCTCCAGACGTCAGACCAGAACGACATGGGTGCAGATGACCAACAGAACAGTGAACAACCTGACCGAACCAAAGCATTGACAACATGTGGCAGAAGATCAAAACTGCCTACACTGAAATAGCACTGAAAGAACTGAGGCGCAGGAAGAAGAAGTGTAAGAGCTGGATTAGCACACAAAGCTGGAGAAAGATCGAGGAGAGAATGAAACTGAAAAAGAAGATAGGAGATGCACGATCGGAGAGGTTGAAGAACAAAGCACGAATTGACTACAGAGAAAAGGACAAGGAGGTGAAGAGGAGTCTCAGGAAGGACAAAAGAGGCTGGATAAATGGTGTCGCACAAGAAGCAGAGGACGCTACAAGTCAGGGCCAAATGAAAGTATATGAAGCAACCAGGAGGTTATGTAACGAAGGGCCAAGAAAGGCAGGAATGGTAAAGAACAAGGAAGGAAAGTTATTGACTAAAGAAGTTGAAGTTAAAGCGAGATGGCAAGAACACTTTAAAGAAGTCCTGAACAGGCCAGTTCCTGAAGTCGCTACTGAGGCGGAGGAGCAGATGTGATGAATAACGGAATTGACAAAGGAGAGATAACAAGGGGGGAGATCAAGAGCGCATTGGGGGACATGAAGAGTAAAAAGGCCCCAGGTATTGATAGCATCACTGCAGACCTTCTGAGGGTTGACACTGACAACACTCTCCAGGTCCTGCATGAGTTATTTAACAAAATATGGGAGGAAGAAAGCGTTCCAGAGGACTGGCTCAGAGTGCTTATCATCAAGCTCCCCAAGAAAGAGATCTGACGAGTTGTGAGAACTGGAGAGGTATAACCCTCATGTCTGTTGTAGCCAAGGTGTTGGGAAGAGTCCTGATTAACAGAATTGTTGCTGGAACAGATGCTGAGTTAAGAGGATAACAAGCTGGCTTTAGAAATAGAAGGAACACGACTGAACAGATCTTATAGAAGGAACACGACTGAACAGATCTTTGTATTAAGAAATATAATTGAGCAGTCAGCTGAATGGAACTCCAGCCTCTACCTTTGTTTTGTGGACTACGAGAAGAGACACTCTCTGGAGGATCATGAGGTGCTATGGAATACCGATAAAGATCGTGACAATGGTGCAAGTCATGTGCACTAACTGCAGATGTACCGTGGTGGGTGGTGATGGAAGGACGCCGGGTTGGTTCGAGGTAAAGTCGGGTGTTAAGCAGGGATGCACAATGTCAGGGCTCCTGTTCCTGTTGGTGATTGACTGGGTGATGAGGAGGTCAGTCGAAGGTGCAAGGACAGGTATTAGGTGGAAGATGACAACCATGCTAGAAGAATTAGATATGCAGACGACTTGGCTCTCATCTCAAGTACATTTACACAGATTCAGATGAAGATTGACTGCCTGAACAGAAATGGGAAGGGAACGGGCTTAAAAATTAGCATTAAGAAAACCAAAGTGATGAGGATCAACGTAAAGGACAACAACGCAGTTGTAATAGATGGACAGGAAGTAGAGGAAGTGAATAGCTTTTACTATCTAGGAGCAAGAATAACCAAGCATGGAGGGGCCGAAGATGACATCGAGAACCGCCTAGGGAAAGCTACAGGGGCATTTAACAAACTAGCCAAGATCTGGAGGAGTGGAGAACTGAGCAAAAACACCAAGATCAGGATCTTTAAGTCCAACGTCATAGCAGTGCTACTTTATGGATGTGAAACCTGGAGAATGACAAAGAGGGATGAAGCAAAACTGGACACATTTCTACACAAGTGTCTACGGAGGCAGATATGTCCAGGATTGAACGCTAATGAGATTCAAATTCCTTATGATAAGCATCACAAAGTGTCCTCATTGGTAATAAGTCACCAAAACACACATAATTCTGTCGAATATGAAGTAATATGAAAATGTCAAATAACCCTGCCAAATATGAAGTACTACTCAAACAATACTTGCGTTCAATCCTGGACATAAGTGTACGGAGGTTGCTAAAGATATACTGGCCGATGAAGGTGTCAAATGAGAAAGTCAGGCGACGAGCTAGAACTTGTACCATCAGCGAACAGATCAGGAGACGGAGGTGGCGCTGGATAGGACATGTGTTACGTATGAACAATCAACAGAATCCACGCATTGCCTTCACCTGGGCACCAGAAGGAAAGAGGACAAGAGGGCTGCCGAAGGTAACATGGAGAAGAACTGTAGAATGAGAAAGGCAGAAGATGGGTTTCGCCACCTGGAGCGAAGCTGCTAATACTGCAAGAGAGACCGAGCGGGTTGGAGGAGACAAGTCAACGGCCCTACTCTCCCAGAGGAGTTAGTAAGTCAAGTAAGTCATGATCGAGGCATGTTCTGATGTTCCTCGGAAATCTTTGGAATGTTTCGGAAAATTTAGGGAAACGTATGTGTGGTCTAGAAAATATTCGAAAGAGGGATGGAAATCTTCGGAAAATCGTTAAAAACGTCGTTATTAGTATGTTTATAGAATAAACGAAACAACAATGTAAATAATAATGTTTAAGGTAATTCCTTAGTATTGCATTGCGCATCCCTACTGCGCACGATTTACGCGTCATCAGCGCGCGCACATGGGCGCGTGCACGTGCAAAACGTAAGAGATTTCCCTCAAACTATGCTCGATAACGGAATAAATTCTCCTTTTCTCTTAAACGAGCACGGTGACCCCCGATATTTTTTCAGGTATTTCCTGAGAACAGTCTAATGAAGAACATATTTGAAGAGGAAAAAAAGTTTGATAGTAGAACAGGATTTTTTTTTGGAAAATAGTTCCCAACTGTGTGTATTTTGGCCATGGCGAAGACTTCAAGCTAACCACGGAACTGTCCAAAAAAGTGCAATATTGCCGCAAACAAGCAAGCAAAAACGGCGTAAATGAAGCAATACTACTTACATTGTGTATGCCAATAAATGAAGCTTTACCTTCAAGACAAAACTTTGTACCTTTCAAGTAACCAAAATTTATTTCTGTACGAAAGGTGATTCGAACTTTTAACGCGCAACCAGAGCCTGCTGAAGCGCAAACAAGCACAGTGGCCCCATTTTTTTATTGCATTTTTACAATGTTCATATCATGAATGTTCCATACGCCAAGTTTAAAAAAAAGTTTGATAGTAGAACAATTTCAAGGGAATTACCTTAACTCGATATCTACTTGCACCCATGTATCATCCTCTATGTATGTACATACCTGTCGTGCAGAGCTGACCACAATCAAGCATGCGAACAATGCCACCACTAACATCATGATCTGTAGTAGAACGCGAAAATAATTATTGAAAATAGCCGGAAACAGAGACATTGTTAACACCTGCACATAGATTGCTGGCAGAAGAATAGGACTACACAATCTAGACACTTTTTGACACACCCAGTCCATAATTGCATCATTGCCACAAAACGCTATTCTGTTTCCCGAATTTTTCACAAAAGTATCGAAGCTACCACAAAGGAACGGGGGATGAGTGCGTCAAATTCTATTAACCGTTGAACATGTACCGATTATTTAAGCCGCCTAAATTAACGCGTTGACTTTTCAAAAACTTCTTTACGTCTTTTAAAAAGCGTCAATTTGACTTTGAAATCTTTGTTCTCCACAGCTTGCATAACATAATGACATACATACATACACACATACACCCTTTCACAGAGCGGTGTGCACGAACGCTTCAAAAAAAGTCAGGTTTCAGAAGTAATCATTGTTTTATTGTGACAGTTTTGTTTCGTATGGTACAAAAAAATAAGGACCATACTCATCAAGCAACTTTTAAAAGCGACTGCCGGTAAACCTGGAAAGAGACCTCTGTGCACTGCAAATGTTCAACACTCACGTCTTTTCTCATTAAATATGCATAAAATATCACAAAGACTGGTTTTCACTGGTGCAAAAGCAGCATTCGCAGACTTAACGAAGCACTGCTATGACACAACTTTCCTTTGGAAATAACATAACTAAAGGTAGTAATTACTAAGACTTTGTGCATGGGAAAACGCAGCAAAACCATACAGCGCAAATAAGCGACTTCTCTTAAATTTGGCACAAATGTTGGGTTTGTTGAGTACATGATTGTGGCAAAAAAGTGGGTCAAAATATTTTATTACCTTCAAGTTATTCGGATCCTCTGCCAAAATGCCATTTGAGACTAATTTATGCATATTTATTTAGCTTTCATTTGTTTTAGATTCACCATGAAATCAACTGGATCATTTTTTACAACTATTGGTCTAAAAGCACAGATATACATTTGAACTGCGCAATTTGATTTCTCTGAGTGGCTTCATCTTAACTGGTAAGCTCCATATTTTTTGCTGCCGTAAATGGCTTGAAGGGAAAGTCGGAATACACATTATTTCAAGATGGATAGTGAGAGCAATCAATAAATTTCTCAAAAAAGCCAAAACAATTGTAAACTTAAATAGCATTTTTTCTTAAGTAATTTAGACGTGATTTTGACCTCTCTTTCTTTATTCTAGGATTTTTCATCCCTTTCAAAGTGTTCCGTTTTGTGTCACCTTTCCGTTAAGCTCGACGCAAGTTTGAACAAAAAATATTCATTACCGTTCCCCTTTCGTCAACAGTTTGTCGACAAAGTTTCTTAGCATACCATTCAAAATCCAAGAAGAGCAATCACTGCTGCTATAACTTAAGGATTTCTATTTGAGAGGCGACAGAAGCATACTGCCATCTTAAGCGATTGATATTATGCGGTGTTAGGCAGCGCCTGGTAATTGAACCTACAACAATGAAACACCTTTAACCAGACATATTTTATCAAGCTCTGATCAGGACAAAAGAGGCTTAATTCACGGCTATCTGGAAACGACACTAAATAAATCCAGCTTTTGATAGAAAAATGCTGGAACAGAAATGATAGAAGTGAATTACAATTAATCATTTTATTGCAAACAATTCCAAGAAATGCAAAATTGTTAAACAAGTGTTAGTTTAGGATAATGCTGTTTCACTGTTTATAAGGTGTCTTTTTCTTGCTTTAATAAGCACAATATATCAACGAATAACTGTTCCTTTAAAGAGTAACAATTCTGAGTTTTGCTCAAAGCTTCCATAAAGCATAGTTTAGTGTCGTTTCGTTGCAAAGATTTTGTTTCTGTTGGGTTCTTCAGCCCTGCAAAAGCATTTGAGCAGAACACCGCAATGTCTGAACAGCGAAGTTTTTTCGAGAGAAAAAAGACGAACAGTAAAAGAGTTCTTTCGCATCCATATTCAGCATGTTAACCCTGGTTACTTTCATAAGAAGTATACAAATTTTCAGGTGACTCAGCCATGTAATGAAAAAAGTTCTTGGCTAACAAGACGAAAGAGGCTTTACTGACCAGAGTGAAGTGGCTTTGATTGAAAAACGAGAACCCACTGAAATGCCTCAGGAAACTAACCACAGTCTACATTTCTGCAGTCAGATAAATTAACGGACTGACATATTCGAATCACTGCATGATTAAAACACTTCAATGAGAAGAAAACCAACCTGCTCTTTTTTCACTCAACTAAGAGGACTCTTGCGTTTACTGGGTGCAGCCTTCAAGTTGAACCGTTTAACAGTATCCCTTCACTTTTAACAAGTTGATTGTTCAACAATAATTGCTCCTCCTGTCCTTTCAGTTATCATGTGTCATAAAGACTGGTTTTCATTGGTGCACAAGCAACATTCGCAGACTTAACGGAGTACTGCTATGAAACAACTTTCGTTTGAAAATTAGCACAACAAAAAGTGGTAATTATTAAGACAGCAGTCTTAATAATTACCACTTTTTGTTATGCTAAATTCCAAACGAAAGTTGTTTCATAGCAGTACTCCGTTAAGTCTGCGAATGTTGCTTGTGCACCAAGGAAAACCAGTCTTAATGTGTTGATGAGAAAACGCGGCAGAGCAGCCCAGCGCAAATGACGGAATTTTCTTAAACTTGGCACAAATGTTGGGTTTGTTGAGTATATGATTGTGGGAAAAAAGTGGGTCAAAATATTTTATTACCTTCAAGTTATTTGGACCCTTTGCCAAAATGCTTTTTGACACTAATTTATGCATATTTATTTAGCCATCATTTGGTTTAGTTTCTCTACAACGAGAAAAGCCATTTGAACTGCGCAGTTTAATTTCTGTGAGTGGCTTCATCTTAAGTAAGGTGTTTTATACTGCCGTGAATAGCTTTAAACTGATGGCAAATGATCTGTATGTTGTTAACCAGACATAGATTTTATCAAGCTGTAATCATGACAAAAGACGTTTAATTCAAAGTTATTTGCACTGGAAAGGACACTAATTGAATTTAGCTTTTCATAAGAATCTTGAAAATAGCGGAACGAGAAAGGTGGAATTGAATTACGATCAATCAATTTATTGCAAAGTTCCAAACAAAGCAAAAGTGTTAATCAAGTGTAAGTTTAGAATAATGCTGTTTCACCGTTATGGCGTGACTTTTTTCTTGCTATAATAAGCACAATTAATATATCAACTGAATAACTGTTCCTTTAACAAGAAACAATCCCGAGTTTTGCTGAAAGCTTTCATAAAACATAGTTAGTATTGTTTCGTTACAAGCAAGTTGTTTCTGTTGGGTTCTTCAGCCTTGATAAGCATTTTAGCAGAAAACCGCAATGTCTCAACAGCGAAATTTTCTCGAGAGAGAGAAGATGAGCACTAGCAAAAGCTCTTTGGCATCTAGATTCAGCATGCGAACCCTGGTTACTTCCCTGGAAAGCGTAGAGATTTCCAGATGACTGAGCCATGTAATGAAACACTTGAAGTTCCTGGCTAACAAGACGAACAAGGCTTTACTGACCAGAGTGAAGAGGCTCTGATTGAAAAACATGAACCCACTGAAATACCTAAAGAAACTAACCGCAGTCTACATTTCTAGAATCAGATAAATTGAGAGACTGAGATATTCACATCACTGATTAAAGCGCTTCAATAATAAGAAAAAGGGACGCTTGCGTTAACTAGGTGCAACCTTCAAGTTGTAACGTGTAACAGTATCCCGTTAATTTGAACAGGTCGATTGTTCAAATATAACTGCTACTCCTGTCCTTTCAGTTATCATGTGACAAAGACTGGTTTTCACTGGTGCACAAACAGCATTCGCAGACTTAACGGAGTGCTGCTATGAAACAACTTTCGTTTGGAAATTAGCATAACTAAAGGTAGTAATTACTAAGACTTTGTGCATGAAAAAACGCCGCAGAAACACGCAGCGCAAATCAGCGACTACTCTTCAGCTTGGCACAAATGTTGGGTTTGCTAAGTGAATGATTGTGGCAAAAAAAGTGGGTGAAAATATTTTATTATCTTCAAGTTATTGGGTCCCTCTGCCAAAATGCCAGTTGACAGTAATTTATGTATGTTTACTGCGTTCTCGAGAACGAGAGAACGCATCCTAATTTGGTTTGCTGGCGTGAGAAATCGATTCTGCAATTTGGCCACCCCTCCAAGTTTTTCAGGGGCTTTGGGCCTCATATACGCGTGCAAGCGAAAATAACACGTGCAAGATAAAATAACACGTGCAAAAATTCAAGTACGCTTGGCCAGTTACGAAGATTGCGCAACCATAAGTTTCCATTTCCTTTTCTTCAAAAAACCCACTTTCTATTATCACACTACATGTCCTGCAGAACACACTTCCTAATCTTTGATTACTACAAGTTTAGCCATCATTTGGTTTAGTTTCTCTACAACAAGAAAAGCCTTGTGAAAATGAAATCAACTCAGGGATCATTTTGTACAACTATTAGTCTAAAACCACAGCTATTCATTTGATTCAGGGCCGTAGCCAGAAAAAAATTTTGACTGAGGCAATGTCTATGAATAACTTACGACTGAGGCAATCAGTCCATGGTTGAGTTCTCTTCCTAGGTATTAGGTAATATAAACAACAAAAGCCAAAGAAATGACCGAGGCAAGTTCCTCGGTTGGCCTGTTACTAGCTACGGCGGTTTGATTTCTGTGTGTGGCTTCATCTTGAGTAAGCTGTTTTGTACTGTCGTGAATAGCTTTAAACTGATGGCAAATGATCTGTATGTTGTTAACCAGACATAGATTTTATCAAGCTGTAATCATGACAAAAGCTGTTTAATTCAATGTTATTTGCACTGGAAAGGACACTAACTAAATTCAGCTTTTGATAAGAATCTTGAAAATAGCGGAACGAAACCAAAGATGGAATTGAATTACAATCAATCAATTTATTGCAAAGTTCCAAACAAAGCAAAATTGTTAATCAAGGGTAAGTTTAGAATAATGCTAGTTCGCCGTTTATGGCGTGTCTTTTTTCTTGCTATAATAAGCACAATTAATATATCAACTGAATAACTGTTCCTTGACGAGAAACAATTCCGAGTTTTGCTCAAAGCTCCCATGAAACATAGTTCAGTACCGTTTCGTTACAAGCAAGTTGTTTATGTTGGGTTCTTCAGCCTTGATAAGCACTAGCTTAAGCAGACAACCGCAATGCCTAAGAAGCCAAGTTTTTTTTACCTACAAAGATGAGCAGTAGCAGAGTTCTTTCGCATCTACATTCAGCATGCGAACCCTGGTTACTTCCATGAAAAGCATATAGATTTCCAGATGACTCAGCCATGTAATGAAATAAGTTCCTTGCTAACAAAATGAACGAGGCTTTACTGACAAGAGTGAAGAGGCTTTGATTAAAAAACGAAAACCAAGTGAAATGCCTAAAGAATTTAACCACAGTCTACGTTTCTACAATTAGATAAACCAACAGACTGAGATAATAAAATCACTGACTAATACGCTTCAATGAGAAGAAAACCTACCCGCTTCTCTTTCACTCAACGAAGGAGACGCTTGCGTTTAGTAGGTGCAGCCCTCAAGTTTTAACGTGTAACAGTATCCCGTCAAAATTAAAAACATTGTTCAATAATAATTGGTACTCCAGTCCTTTCAGTTATCATGTATCACAAAGACTGGTTTTCACTAGTGCACAAGCAACATTCGCAGACTTACGGAGTACTGCTATGAAACAACTTTCGTTTGGAGATTAGCTGAACTAAAAGTGGGGACGACTCAAAATATCGAGAATCGCTGGACAGATTCGAAAAAACGAAACCCTGAAAATTTGAATAAAGAACGCTTTTAGGGAACTCTCTTCGAAAATATTATTCCGATTTTCTTTAACGGAAAATACACCTTTTTACCTCATTAATTATGCAAAAAATATCGGGAAAATTGACAAAATTCTCGGTATTTGCATTGAAACAATTTACAATTTTAGAACGCGGGATAAACTTGGTTTCCTTTTTTTCTATCTAATACTAGGAAGTTTTAATTTTTTTAGTATTTTGAAGGGTTCTGTCCACTGTCAAAGAATTGCCTTTTCAAGCTCCTATGGAAACGGTAAAAGTTGCGTATTTCGCGAGGTTAAGACACATCTTGGTATGCCTGATATCGACTCGTAAATATTATTGAGATAATCATTTGGCCTTCTTCTATCAAGATTTGAAAAAACGATCTGGGCGGTCTGAACGCACGCTATCAAACATAGATATTTCAATTTTTTATTTGTTTAAATTTACATTAATTAATTAATGAAACAGTGTTGAAACCAATAAAGATACATAAAAGATTTTAAGGTAGGTGATAACTTATTTGCATAATTTACGAAAACAAAAAGTCTAATTATAGAATGACTAGACGGTATATTTCTAACAGCGGTACTCCAGATACGTTTTGATGGACTAATTCTGGGATTATTTTGTCGTTTGTATTGTTTTCTTCAATTAGCTAGCCTTAAGAGTTCTAAACAAATAATCAAGAAATAAGGAAAATCTAAGGAAAATACGAGAGTGAAGGAAATTTCTCACTCAGGAAAAAATCTCCTGATGCCCTGGCTGTGTGGTCTCGGCTTGATATATGTCGAGCCACATAATGAGAAAAATTCATCAAATTCCTTTGCTGGATTTATAGGTAATGTCAACATATTCAGAGAGTTGCAACCAAACAATTTAATAATACTGTAAAGCCAGCAAATTGGAATGAACATCTTGATAATCTCGTTTCACTATAGCACTTATACAAGAAACCACCCTTCGTTCAGAAGAAGATAAAACGACCTCGAGAAAATAAAACGCTATTCCTACATGTGAAAAGAAATTAAAATGCTGGTAACTTTTCGAACGCTATTTGCTGTATTTGCATACTTGTCGCCTGAATCGATTTTTTTTAAGTGGATACTTTTGTTTTGTATTTTTCTGAACAGTTTA
The DNA here is from genome assembly GCA_964020085.1 of Micromussa lordhowensis. Classification (NCBI taxonomy): domain Eukaryota; kingdom Metazoa; phylum Cnidaria; class Anthozoa; order Scleractinia; family Lobophylliidae; genus Micromussa; species Micromussa lordhowensis. Next base: position 14,479,954 of record OZ026600.1, read on the forward strand.
TTGTCAATGTTATTCAATGTTTTCTACGAGCCGTACAGTTCTTATTCGGCTTGCTAGGTACGGCTTCCTCGTTCTTAAAATAAATGAATGCTGGTTTCCTTTAAAATTCATGGCAAATATCTGTAATGGGCAAGTCCGAATGCACATTATTTTAAGATGGTTAGCGAGAGCAATCAATAAATTGCTCAAAAAAGCCACAAAATAATTGTAGACTTTAATAATGCCTGTTTCTGTGCTGTCTTAATGTTTAATATAAGATTACGATTTATGACCCGCATTTAGTAGTAGAAGAAAAAGGAAGTTATTTTGTTCAAGATAAGTTGAGAGAAGTATATGAAGTCTTGGACGTTTTATTGTATAAACATAGGGACTTTGGTAATTGGATCCACCACTGGCTAGTTATGAACGAGATGAGTCTTGTGTTTTGAAGCCGCTCATGAGTTAGTAGTACGCAAATGGCACGTGATATTTTTATGTTTAGTTACAAAGGGTAACTTGATACTTCTGTTTTTCACAAAGAGTAAATTCAATTAGAGGTCACGAATCGTCGCTTCTCAGTAGTTCTTAGGATATGTTTCAGAGGAGACGAGACTATTTAACTTTGAGACAGTGCTGATGTTTACAATAGTAACTGTAGTTAACGATTGTTTTGTTCTTGTTGCATTCAAATATAACGAGATATTTGTATTTTTTAGTTAAAAAGGGTAATTTGACACTTTTGTTTTTCACAGGGGAGTAAATTCAATTAGAACTGACAAATCGTCACCACTTGTTCCCACGAGATGCTTGCTATTTTTAGCTACAAATGGTAATTTGACACTTTTGTTTTTCATATGGGAGCAAATCTTTCGCACGAGATGTTTTAGTTATAAATGGTAACTTGACACTTTTGTTTTTCATATGAGAGGAAATTCAATTAGAGCTTACAAGTTGTCGGCTATTGTTTCCATGCAGGATATTAAAAAAGCTTTCATTTCCAAACTCTTTTTACGTCTCTGCAGTAGTAGTTTATAGTTTTATTTGATGACATTCATTTCAGTCCGATATTTTTAAAGGTAAAAGTATGAAAACTGTTCAAATGTTTTTTGAAGACTGCGTGGCGTCAAGTTAAAGTGCAATTTATTTAAATCAGACTTTTAACGTGTCAGAGAGGTTTTTTCTCTTTCTTCCTAGTTTCGGTCAAGTAGTGTCGTTGTGTAAAAAGGGTAAACTTACGACTTGTATAGAATGCAAAAGCTTTCTTAACTTGAATATTTTTTGAGCAAAAATTCCTCTTGGGGGTTGAAAGGGCTATGAGATCGGTGAGTTGCGGGGAGTTATGCATGTGCGCGTGTCACACCAATCACAGTGTGGGTTGTATCAAAGAACGAATCAAATTGCCTGTTAGAAGATAAGATGGTATCTATATTAATCTGGAGACGCATCAGATAACTGTAGTTTGTTCGGTCAAGCATTTTATGGCGTACTAATTAGGTATCTTACCATGTATATCATAAATTCCCAGTTTCTCTTTTGCTGTACATAGCAACCAAAAAGACTTGTTATAACCAAATCATTACTGTAAACAGCTCCATGAATGCTCCTATCTCCGAGACTTCATAAAAAATAACTCTTGCACGCCTTGCGTGCCGATGTTTCGTCACCTCATTAGGAAGGAGAAAAAGTTCGAAGCAACTAAACGCGAGCAGCCTGACTTTCTACGAAAAGAAGTATCTAACGCTGAGAAATTCAGACAACTGATCCTGACCGGTGGTAGTAGGTACCGAACTTAAGCAGTTCAGGTATAAATATTCACCACAATGACTGAAACTGCGGAAGAATTCCCGTATGAATAGCAAAAATGCGAATATTCGTACGGGATTACCAACGCGAGTCCAAAATTCATAGAATTTCCAAGTCACTTACCACCCAATCCAAGCCAGTATATTCCAACTATTTATAAGGTGTAAGAAACTATTTTCGCACATTTTCAACCTACAGTGTACTAATTGTAGCCAGTTGATCTCTGTGAACTAGAGGTTGCGTGACATGCGCGAGTTTATGTAGCTTGGAAAAAGCTTGAAGTGTCGCGAGTGGGTCGTTCGCTTAGTATGCAAGAGGGTACCCAAATTAATCTGCCTCAAAGAAGCGGCACTCACTGGAATCGCAAAATTCTTAAGCTAAATATAATAATTTAGATAGGCGAGAATTGAGCAATTACAGAGAAATTCAATGAAATCTACTGACTCCCGTACGAATAGCAAATACAAGTTGCTGTACGGTCTCTTCTAATCGCGTGACGTGTGCGTGAGTATTAAATAGCACAAAACAATTCTAAGTGTCGCGAGTGGGTCGTTCGCTTATTATGCAGAGAGTACGCAAATTAATCTGGCTCAAAGAAAGGGCACTCACTGGGATCGCTTAATCCTTCTAAAGGTAAATATAATAATTTGGATAAGCAAGAATCGGCAATTACAGAGAAATCCAATGAAATCTTCTGACTCCCGTACGAATAGCAAACACAAGTCGCCGTACGGGTGCCGTACGAATAGCCACTGCGTTCTTCGTAAGCTACGAGACCGAATAAAATATTATACATAGACCTACATAAGTTCTTTCCAGCGCCGCGCTTGACCGTAGCGCTTCACTGATATAATCCAGTTTATTCCAAAAGATCATGCTGATTGAGGTAGAAAACCGAAATTCAATGACATTTTCCGTTATGCGGGAAGTTAAGACTTCGAGAATGCCGGTGATAATTAGCGCGCATTACAACAATGAGTTAGTCGGATAAGGCCTAAAAGAAAGAGCTGTTGGTCATTGATTTTTATAGCATTTGGTGGCTCCTAAAGGAGCCGTTTGGTTTGGCGGGAAACCCACAAAGTGAGTTTATTTGCTGCTGGTGTACTTGGTCACAGCCTTGGTTCCTTCACTCACGGCGTGTTTGGCCAGTTCACCGGGCAGAAGCAACCTGATGGCGGTCTGGATCTCGCGGGAGCTGATGGTTGATTTCTTGTTGTAGTGGGCAAGGCGGGAGGCTTCGGTGGCGATGCGCTCGAAAATGTCGTTGACGAACGAGTTCATGATGCCCATGGCTTTGCTGGAGATACCAGTGTCAGGGTGAACTTGCTTCAACACTTTGTAGATGTAGATAGAGTAGCTTTGCTCTCTCGTATCCATCGTCTTCTCCGCAAAGGCAACTACGGTGAGCGTGTTGGCGCCGGTGCACCAGTGTACTTGGCTGCCGTGCTCGAATATTTGAGCGCTGAGATCTTGGAGTTGGCGGGCAACGCTGCTCGTGACAATAAGAAGACAAGAATCATCCCCCGTCACCTTCAGCTGGCTGTTCGTAATGACGAGGAGTTGAACAAACTGCTCGCCGGTGTCACCATCGCACAGGGAGGTGTTCTTCCCAATATCCAGGCTGTACTTTTTTTTTTAATTTTTTTTTTTTTTATTTATTTATACACGGTTAAAAACATCAGGTCTCAATATACTAAAAGTTATAATTTTGCCCAAGAAGACCGAGAAGAAAGCCAAACCTTAAATAAGCTTTGACTCACAAGGCAAACGGCTCTTTTAGGAGCCACCAAATGTTACAAAAGTCTTGACCAACATGAATACTAATATAAAAAGGGCTGCATATATACCAAGGATACAAATATACTTTTATTTTAAGCAGTAAACGTTAAAAACCCTTCCTCAATTGTTGTTTTTTTTATTCAAACTCAAACATATATGCTCAGTTTGTTGGAAAATCCAGTATTTACCACGCACTAAATTTCCTACCTTTCGTCTGCCATCGCGCGCGGATATGTAAATCAAACTTTTGAATAATTGCGCGCAAGCTTGCAGTACCTACAGCTGCACACCATGCGTCTCGCACATCTTTGAAAGCGCTTTTAGTTGCGCTTGCAAAACCCGAGAAAGAATTACAAGAAGCTTTGCCTGTATGTAAGTCCACGTTTTCAAATCAAATTCAGAACTTCTAACCGTTCAAGTTGTGAACGCGAGCAAAGTGGGTTGACCGTTACAGAAATGGCGCCAAAACCCCGCATGAACAAACAATAAAGCTCCCTCATTATTCTTCTGAAAGGCTATCGTCAGTAAAATATTCGTAAAATATTCGGGCAATGAATATTGAGCGGTTTGTCTTTATTCAAACTGAAACATGGTACTCCCTTTGTTGAAATCCTGTATTTACGATAGACTCACTCGACTAGCTAATTTATAAGTGAAGTTTCCAACCTATCTGCCCTAAAATGTCTGCAATAGCGCGCAAACGTTTCTTCAAGCGAGAGATTTCAGCGATTATTTATTTTATAAATCGAACTTTTACTTTTGACGGTGCGCAGTCTATTCAATGGCCTTTCGTAAGCACGCTGTATGCGTCTTGCACATCAGCAATAGCCCATATTGCACATGCCATAAACCAAGAAATAATTAAAAGAAGCCTTGTACAAGCCGCTTTCTTAACCTCAAAAATTCGGAACTGCGTCACGTTAAACTTGGGCGCGCGAATAATTAGAAAAATGGTTGCAGAATAGGCGCCAAACACTCACATGAATAAACAATTAAAGCTCACCAACTAGCTGAAAGGATATCGCAGAATATTCAGGCAATGAAGATTAAGTGCCTTGTCTAAGCGCAATCTGTAGAACAAGCCTCGCAATTTGGATCAGGGTGTTTGGATCTTAGATGGGTTTCCTTCATACAGCGCGCTATTTATAAGTGTTTGTTATCTTGTTGTCTAAAACATGAATCATACAGAAAAATTTCATTGGTCATGACTTTTGAGAGATTTGGTGGCTCCTAAAGGAGCCGTTTGTTGTTCGCAGACTGCACAGTCTAACCGCCAAATCCGTACAGAGTGCGGCCTTGCCGTTTCAGAGCGTACACCACATCCATGGCTGTCACAGTCTTTCTCTTGGCGTGCTCGGTGCCAGTTTTTTTTTTTTGTTTAAGGCGAATGAGCAGCCCCCGGTAGGGTTAGTGCAATGGCGCTCAGACCTAACGTCTAATCCCCAACGGACACTTAGGGGTGCAATGTCTCAGAAGGGGTCCACCAAAAACGGAGGGGCACCAAGCCGCCAACTTCGCCGAGGGATCGAACCTCGCCTCCAACAAATTAAGGTAAATAAAACACGTCAAAAGGTGCCGAGGCACACAAAACAGATACAGGGTAACCTGCGCAGTAGACCAATTAAGGACACAAAGCGCTAGGAGACCACACAACGGAAACAAACAACAAGGGCAAGAAACAGCCCAGGGAGTCTGACGCACCGGCCAAAATCCCAAGGAAGTCAAGACCACAAGGTACAAAAGGGCTCTAGGGAAGCGCACGACGCCCAGGCGACGGGGACTTCGACAATCGAGCCACCAGAAGAGAAAGAAGATGGGATGGGGGAAGCCGGAGGCACCGGAGTAGAAGAGGAAGCCGGGGGAGGGGAATTAGCAGGAGAATGAGGTGGCTTGGGTGGAGCACGTACCTTTCGAAAACGAGGTTTCCTGGATCGGCACTCTTCCCAGGAAAACACGTCTTCCCAGACCCCACGGAAGGTTTTGAAAAAGTTGTGGCTAGGATCCTGCCCGGGAGAGGTATCTATGCCGACCAACTGACAGGGGACGGTGGGCGAAACCGTGCGGCGTCGGCGCTTAGGCCTACGACGACGAGGGGAGTCGGATTGGCCGGACTGCAAAGCCGCCGCGACCACCTCATCGTCACCGCTGGCAGCCACCTCATCCATACTGACAGAGTCGTCAGACTCAGTACCGGAGGGTGGAACGTAGTCCTCGTCTGACATCTCTGCATCCTGAAAGGCAGAGTCCACTGAGTGGGCAGGACTTGCTGGGATGGCCGAGCTTCCTACAGATGGCGCAGGAAGCCGGCTGGCGACGGTACCACACGCGACACTCGAAACCAGAAAGAGACGTTTCCAGGCACATCCTTGGTCAGGGTAATCCTGATGACCCGATTACCGTCACGAATGCCAGGGAAGGCCTGGTGCCAACTACGGGAGATCAAGTGGACCTCACCAAAGGGCAGGAAAAAGCGCCTTACCACGTCGTCAGGAACCTCAGCAGGGCAGTCGCGAACATAGACCAGGCGACTCCTAGCGTCGGCACTCACCACGCGAAGAGGGGTGTCACGGAAGAGGATCCCAGCGGCGACAACACGATCACATTTGGCAGACGACTTGAAAGTGATGCGCGCGGCACCATTCCTCAAGAACTGAACAGTGGAGATGGAGTCCTGGCTGAGTGACTGCAACAGCTCCGGGAAGACGGTGGAAGACCCGGCAGACTGGTAGATAGCCGGTGGAAAAAACGCCACCGGGCTAGAGCTACAATCAATCTGCACAGGCATGACTGAAAGTTAAGGTCAAAAGCGGGGATCCAAAAACGGATGGGTGACCCGCGGCTTAAGGCGGGGGTAAACCCGAAAGCCGTATTTTGGCTGGGTATTATGTTTTTAATGCAAATATCTCGTTTACGTTTCAAGCAATCAAGAATCTCTATGCTCATCTCACATATCTATGTTTTGGGTTGTTTTGTAAATTTTTTGGTGATTTTTAGGTATATTTGGAGAGAAATAGTTTTTCTCAAAGGATTAGTAAAATTGATGGAAATAGGAAATTTTGAAGATTTGTTGTTGTTTTAAAATTAGAGTTTGAAATTAAAAATTGGTACATACACTCCAAACAGTTGCCCAACAACCTGGGGTGCCATTGTGCGGTCGGGCAACTGTCTGGTGGTGTTCCATAACCCTTTTTTTCCCTTTCAACCTCTCTTTAAACTTACCAAAATTTCACTTAAATTCACCTTTACCCCCGCCTTAAAAAAGGGGAAAAAAACTGGATGTGCTGCTCGCAAACGAACAAGAAACCCGAAGGAAAGATGGCGACGGGCAGCCAAACAACTAGCCGAAACTGGCGATCTTACCAAAAGCGCAATATGAAATGCCGTTAGCCTACCACAAGGATAGGGCCTCCGGCCATACTACGCCCGCGTCAGGTAAGTTTTTTTGTGTTTAAGGTGGACAGCCAAGCTCCCCGAAGGGCGGTGCAATGCTTGCTGGCCTACAGGCTCGTCCATCATAGAGGCTAGAGTGCAAAGCCAACTAGATGGCCCACCTAAGGTAGGGAACACCTACTCAACGTAGCCAGTTCGCCAACTTCGCCGGGGAATCGAACCCCGCCTACCAAAATCAAAGATTAATCAAAAATTGGAACTATAACATGACAGGATACAACATGAACACAGGACAGACGGTACAGACATAACAAAATTTAATGGAGACAGACAAGGGCTCAGACAAGAGCCAAGCAGCTACCCAGATTCAGGTAGACAAAAATGTCCAGATAAGGACAAGCAGAGGACTGTCCAGGTTCGGACAGACGAAAAACCAGCCAAATTAAGAGAAGTAACTAGCCAGATTCAGGTAGACAAACGCACAGTAAGACTAAATATGGAGAACGAGACGACTCCCAACTACAGATGCTACAGCACCACGGCCACCCCACTGGCGATGGAAATAACGGCGTTTCCTGGAAGATAAGAACCTTTTAAAGTGAAGAGGTAGGTGAAAGCGAACGCGAGTTTTGACATTCTCGATGACCGAGGCAGCTCCAGGACGGACATCGCGAAAGCGAAAGTCGTTCCGAGCATGCCAAATGTAAAACTTGCAGACGCCAAGAATATAAACTTCTCTAGTATTGGTCCCAACCTCGCAAAGAAGATACAGCCTCCTTCTTGTTCACATAAAGATTTTCTATCTGGATCATTTCCTGAATCAATCTTTTTTAGCCCAACAACAGAGGATGAAATTATTACCATTGCTCAATCTTTTGCTTCCGGGAAAGCGGCTGGATACGATAATATTCCAATGTCTATAATTAAGGAATCCATTCAAATCATTTCGGGACCTCTGGCTCACATTATGAATTTATCGATCGCTCATGGCGTTGTACCAGATCAAATGAAAATAGCTCGTGTGGTACCACTCTTTAAAACTGATGACCAGTCACTATTTACCAACTATAGGCCTGTTTCGGTTCTACCAAGCTTTTCAAAATTTCTAGAGAGAATCATTTATAATCGCCTGTATGATTATTTAACTAATTTATATATTCTCTGTGATAACCAGTTCGGCTTCAGGAAAAACCACTCTACGACGCTTGCCTTGATTGATTTGCATGAAAAAATTTCATCTGCTATTGATCGTGGTGAATTAGAGGTTGGTGTCTTTTTAGATCTTTCGAAAGCTTTCGATACAGTCAATCATTCCATCTTATTTGATAAACTTGAACACTATGGTATACGTGGCTTGGCTCTGAAATGGATTAAGAGCTATTTTTCCAACAGACTTCAATTTGTAGAATACAATGGTTATGTTTCGTATCGTGCTAATATCATGTGTGGCGTTCCCCAAGGTTCAATACTAGGGCCTTTGTTTTTTCTGCTCTACATCAATGATATAATCAACACGTCAACAATATTACAACTGATATTATTTGCCGATGATACAAACGTATTTGTGTCTCACAAGGATAAAGACTGCCTTACTGATATACTGAACGCTGAGCTAAATAAGTTGTCAATATGGTTAAGAGCTAACAGGCTTTCATTAAACTTGAAAAAAAACAAATTTATTGCATTTAAACCATCCCACAAGCGTACAAATCAAACTATTCAACTCTTAATTAATAGTCAAAAAATTGATCAAGTAAAAGAAACAGTTTTCTTGGGAGTAATCTTGGATGAAAATTTAAATTGGAAATCTGAAATCTCACATGTCGCCAATAAAGTTTCTAAATGCACAGGAATTATTCGGAAATCCAGTTTCTTTTTATCCACGAAAACCTTACGAACACCATATTTTTCTCTAGTCTATCCATACCTTTTTTACTGCAACTTAGTTTGGGCCTCTACTTATAGAACTAACCTTATTCGTCTTGAGATTTTACAGAAACGAGTGATCAGAACTATAGCTAAAACCACTTACGATGCACATACTGATCCAATCTTTCAAAATCTTGGTATCTTAAAATTTCATGATATATACTTAATACAACTAGGCTTATTCATGTACTCCTATCAAAACCATACTCTACCTTTAAAATTTCATTGTAAATTTACCTTACAAAGTCAAATTCATTCGTATAACACAAGAAACTCGTGTAAATTGCGTCTGCCTTTCTGTCGTACTCGAACCAAACAATTTTCCGTTTTTTATCAAGGACCTAAATTTTACAACACCTTAAACACCAACATCATCAACGCTTCCTCACCTTTCTCCTTTAAAAGAGCACTTAAGGCATTTATTTGCAATAATTACTAGTATACTCCAACAAAAATCTTGGGAAAAAGTCTTTTAATATTCAACATTTGTAAACTTCCGTAATACTGATTAGTTTAAATTTTTCACCTGATATTATATTGTATCCGTCGCCGTAATTTTTTTATGCCATCTTCGAAAAATTGTAATTGAGGAGGCCTAATTAACATAAGCTCTATAGTTTCTTTTAGGCCTCCTCGCCAGCCATCTCTTCCTACATTTTATTTTTTTGGCATCCTTTTGTAATTATTGTAGTGTGGCAAATAAATAAATATAAAAAAAATATCAAACAAAAATACGAGGTACAACCAATATCTCAGCAGAGCTAAAACCAAAAAGGGCATGACGACAGGCCAAAGAAGGTGCCAGAGAAGAACAGATGAACATAAGGGATTGGAGCCAGGAAAGAACACTATGAGCAAGAGGGCAGTAAAAGAATAAATGTTCAAGGGTCTCAGAGACCGGACCACAAAAGCAGGAAGCACTGAAGTCATAGCCAAAAGAAGCTAAACGAGCAGCAGTGTAAGGACACCATGGGCAATCTTCCAGGAAACGTCGATGACCTGACGGTCAGTGTCAAAGAAGAAAAGTTCCCTCCACGTAGTGGACCAGTAAAGGACACCGAACGTAGGAAGGAACTTTATGACACAGTGGGGTGGGCTTAAGTTCTCAGACAACAAATACTGGTAGCAGGACTTGGTCGTCATCCCAGCAGCAGAGGTTAGGGAATGGGGCGAGGATGACCCCATGACTAAAGAGGCACGACCAACAGAAAACGACCCATCAAGCGAACTCCAAGCCAAGATGAGAGACTCATAGAAACGAGGCAGAACCCTGGGATCAAAGTCGAGGGGACGAGAAAAAACGTCGACAGGGGTGGCATTGAAACAAGAATGGAACCAAAATGCCATAAACGTAGACCAGCTAGATGGGGAGCTGGCAAAACGTTTAACCCACTGGGCAATTAATGCCCAGACTTTGAATTTTACATTTACGACAGAAAAGCCACCAAAGAGAGTGGGCTGCACAACCACAGAGCGAGACACAAGGTTACGCTTGCCCTTCCAGAAAAAGTTGAAGGCTAAGGTGGTGAGCTCTTTAAGAACCCATGCCGGCCTGTGGACAAGGGAAGCCACATACCAGATACGGGAAAGAGCGAGGGCATTGATCACAAGGGCTCTGCCTCGAAAGGAGAGCTGGCGCTCCCTCAGGAGGCAAGAACGTTCTCCACTGCAGTGATGTGGGGCCTCTAGTTAGCTTCCTCAAGGTTACCAACACCTTTAAAAACCCCAAGGACCTTGATCTTGGAAGAAGACCAGTCGAGATCGACAGGAGGGTCACTACGGCCATTCCAAGAGCCTAACCAAAGGCCTTTATATTAGACTTGGAGAAGTTCAACTTGGAACCGGAACCCCTCTCGTAGATAGAGTAGGTCTCGAAAGTAGCCTTGATGGCATCATCAGACTGACAATAAGGGAGGTATCGTCGGCGTACTGCGAGATAGGCGGCAGTGGATCCTGGATGCCAGGAAGGGTGAGGCCATGGATTCTTGAGTTGGCACGGATGTTGACAGCTAAGACCTCGGAGACCAAAACGTATAACGCTTGAAGGACGGAGACATTTAATTTCCATAAACCTGGACCAGGGGGGATGGCATCAGGGATTGTAAAACAAACCAATACAGCGCAATGGTCTGAGAAAGAGAAGGGAAGAATATCACAGGAAGATACAGACGAAACCCAAGAATACGGACAACCCACAAGATCGATACGGGAGGCAAAATGGCCATCCCTCCTGTTCCAGGTAAAGCTAGAAGTAGTCGGGTGAAGATACCGTCATATGTCAACGACACAACATGAGTCGAAGAGACGAGTTAATGTGGTAGTACTTTCCCTCGTTGTATCGTCAGTAGAGGAACCGAAGCGATCGAGGGCACGGTCAAAGACCGTATTAAAGTTGCCACACAGAACTGTTGGAAAGGAAGGGTCAAATACATCAGATATATGGTTAAAGAAAAGGTCTCGAGCATGGTTGCGATTAGGAGCATATAAACAAAGTACACGAAAGGGGACATCATGGAAAGAAAACTCACATAGCAAAGAACGACCAGGAAACTCACACCAAGAATTGCCCAGCTGCAGAACAGGACGAAACAGGATGATACAGCCTTCGGAACGACGGGTGCCAGGAGTAGTCACAAAACTGAACCCAGAAGAAGAGAACCAGGAGTGGCACTCTATATCAGAGGTGCAGTGAGTTTCTTGGAGACACACCACGTCAACCGAGACAGAAAGGGATCGCAACCACTGCACAAGGCCATCACTCTTAAATGACTCACGAAGGCCGTTGACGTTTATAGAAATTATGGACAGAGCCATAAGAAAGTAGAAAAGGAACGCGAAAACTAAGGACGTCGAGATGGTCTATCCGCGGGGCACCTGTGGCATACCCCTATGGGCACCAGGGGAGTCTGGAACCAAAGGAGAGCGGGAACGACTGCGTGAAGGACTCTGGGAAACAGCACGACGAGGCTTGGGGGAATGTGGGGTCTTAAACCAGGACTCTGAGGAACTCGAGTCCGAATCCACCAAAGCGTCAATAGAAGAAGTTTGGGAATTTTGAGAATTGGGTGGGTCGGTCACATTTGGACCATTAATTTTATTACTAGCATTACTACGAGTCTCCATTGGACCCATTACATTACTCAGTTACTTTTACTTGGGGCCACTTTTGGACCCGTTACATTACTTTTAGCTGAATTGTTGGCCACCATTGGGCCAGTTACATTACTATTATCATTATTACTAATTTGCTCGACCACCATTGGGTCGCTAGAGACAATTGTAGTTTCCTTAAGGATGTTTTGACTACAGTCATCAGAAGAGAAGGAAGAGATAGTGGGGGATGGGGGGGCAACAGGCGAAAGCTCATCCTCCGATAATTCAACCATAAAGACCTCAGACTCGGTCAACAGGGGGACTTGGGATAAGGCTTGGGAGTGTTGAGGGAGTTGAACATTAACGGACATCAAAGGGGGAGGAACGGCGTCAGCAGCACTATCTACTGACGATATAGCAGGGGGATCAGGGATATCGGGAAGAACAGGACCGGGGACGTCAGAGGTAGGAGGCGGGGCAGGGTTGGGGACAGGGGAGGGAGGAGGGGGAGTAGGGTTGGGAATAGAGGGGGAGGAGGGGGGCCAGCCTGCGCAAGGGGGGGCTTCGGGAGTGGTGCCCCACGCATTTTTGCAGTCCCTAGCGAAATGACCCGGTTGCTTACAACGTTTACACTTGTTTTTATCGGGACAATCGGCAGCCTTATGAGCACCGCCACAGATGGTACATTTTAGGAGCTGGCCTACATAACACACACGACAGGGGTAGCCCTGAATGTTACATTGGAAAGGAATATGCTGGTCGAGCGACATACGGACTAGTCTAGTACCGGTCGAAATGTTCTTGAAGCCAGCGAAACGTTGATGAGAGATCCCATGGACGGTGCCGAAAGGCAGGAGGGCGAGGCGGACCCAAACATCACCTGCCTCATCAGGCAAATAATGGACATAGATCGTAGTGATCGGATCATCAGATGCCGTGATATTCAGAATGTGAACGTCGTCGATTTGTAAGGTCTTACGATTTAGAACAGTGTTACGGTATTCTAAAGAGGTAAACGTTACACGAATACGGCCACCGGGGATAAACTGTATGGTTTTGACCTGAGTAAAGTCTAGCTTTTTCGACAACAATTGAACAACAACGTTGGAAGATTTAATTGCTACCAGGCCGTGCGCATGGATGACAACTGTCTTCGGCTGATCCACCTGCATTGTGTGCGAGGAACCGAAAAAACGCACAAAAACGTACAAAAAAGGAAGGTCAAAAAGCGGCCAAAAAACGGCTGGGTGACCCGAAAAAAGTTAAGCCCTGCTGGGCCGGGCCCCAACTGGATGGGTGACCCAACTTAACTAGAAGGGGCAATTAGCTAAGCGACAAACAAGAAGAGGGGAAGGAAATATGGCGTCCAAGAAAACACCAAAGATTCACAACCAAATCTACCAGTCAAAACTGGCGAACTCACCTAAGAGATGGCGACCGAGATTCCGTCCCAAAAGGATAGGGCCTTCGGCCATACACCAGAGCGTCAGGTAAGTATGCTCGGTGTCTGCCACAGTATCACGGATTGGATTTTTATAATGTGAAGAATAACCTCTCAGAGAACACAACACGAATATGCATGTTCTTATTGGCTGACTGCATACAACAAAGCCAAGGATTAGTTAGTACTGCTAATATAATTATCATAAAACACCGCTATTCGCTTTCATTCACACTACATGTGCGACGAAAAGCAAGTCTTTTTTTCCGTTGATAAAACCTTAATGGAACTTCGTAAGGAAGCAATCGTTCAACTTTCTATCTACTTCAACGATTTTCCTTTAAATCTTAGTGAAATAATTTCGAAAATTCCCGAAATGAAGCTTCAAAGTTTCTTCGGATCGAAATACGTTCACAGAACTGTGAAATTATTTGGAGATATTACGTTCAACCAATTAAATTTCATAGTTTCGAACCAATCAGGAACAAGCCCGCCAGGTATAAATCCATTTGTAACGTTACTTTGGTATTCTTATCAGTGATATTTCTCGATATCAAACATGGCTCGCACAAAACAAACTGCTCGTAAATTAACTGGTGGAAAGGCTCCACGAAAACAGCTCGCCACAAAGGCAGCTCGTAAGAGCGCTCCTGTCACCAGTGGAGTCAAGAAACCTCATCGTTACAGGCCTGGTACAGTCGCTCTTCGTGAGATCCGTCGTTACCAGAAATCCACCGAGCTGCTGATCCGCAAGCTGCCCTTCCAGTGTCTTGTGCGAGAAATCGCTCAGGATTTCAAGACCGATCCGCGTTTCCAGAATATCGGAGTTTAGTATTCCTACAGCGAACAATAAGTAGTCGATAACATAACTAATCATAAATATCTGGAACGCCAAATCGAGAGGGCTCTGTTAAGCAACGTTGTTAACGTTGTTGTTAAGCAACTTAAGATACACCTAATTACTTGTTGCAGAAATTTTTCATAGCTTTGTGATTTTGCTCTAACCGGAGAAAGGTTTCTCTTCCCATCAACAAAGTTATTGTATTGTATTTTTAGTCTGAAAAGGGGAATGTAGTTTCGTAGTAATTTGGCGCGTGGCTTTGGCGCTTTGGCGCGTGGCATAACGAGAGCCTCGGTGAAATGAAATGCTCGTACTGAGTACGTTTTACTCCCCGGACTTTAGCCTGAGCTATAAAGGAGAAAACATATATTTATTTATTACGGCTTATTGTTACAATGATTTCATCTAGAATCAAAGCCTGAATCTATCTGATGGCATCATAGTCCCCTCCATTAATTATGATAGCATTGTCATGCTTTGAAATCCTAATAAATGTTAGGTACAAATTTGACCGCGTATATACGGAGATTGTTGTGTTTACAAACCAACAATGGTGCACATTCGATCATTTTTTCGATCCACTTCATAGCACTTCTGCTTCTCCGCTTTCTAGGACCACACAATACGCTACGATTTCATGAAACTGAGAACGCGTATGATGGCGGTGAAAGAACAAACATAAAATTGTGAATTTTAAACGTAACATTCACAATAGATCGTTTTCACTGTCACGCAATAAAAAAATAAATCGAAAACTATCCAGTGTAAAAAGCTAAGAAATTGTGATGCTATAGAAGATAAAAAGGTAAGACACTTCTCCAAGTTTTAGCCCTGTGCGTTTCCCCAAACTTCAGATATTCGTCGAAATGTTTCGCAGAAATTTACAGAGCCCAGTATGAAAACGCCATGTTGGTGTACCTCCATGGTACACCAATATGGCGGCCGGAAAATAGTGTAAACATCTGGAACTTACTTTGGCTTTCTAGGCGACTGATTATCAGTACTGAAAAAACAAGAATTTATATAAGCACTTTTCCTAATGCTCTAGCTTCTAACAGGGCTCAAAATCATGAGATAAGTATATATTTTTCAACGAATTTGATCGTAGCCTTGTGTCACGCACCTCCATAAGAGGGATATTCAAAATGCTCTAGTTTCCAAACGATACACGCTATTGAGCTGTAAAGTTGTAAACAGATATAAATATGTCACCTCTTATACCTGATGAGGATGGAAACTTTGGTGGATCTTTAGTTTTAGATTTTAGGAAGTGATGACGTCACGTGAAAACGATCTATATGCTTCTTCAGAAACTCACGGAGGCCAATGAATATATTGATCTACTAGATTTAAATATGCCATAAACTGAACTCAACTACTCATTTTATCCGCGTTATCCTTCTGTATTGTATTCAATGTATTTTAATGTATTGTATGACAATTAATTAATTAATTAATTTTACTTTGTATTGGTAATTGTAATTGTAACTGTAATGTAATTGTAAATATTTTTCTACTTAGTATCGTATGCGTCAAACCACTGCTCGCCTCGAATAGCTGTAGCTACCTGCGAGCAGTGGTAAATCATATTCTATAATTATAAATTTTCTGAAT